>OY728119.1:1528583244-1529203244 GCA_963277665.1 Viscum album
TCTTTCAAAATCATGTATATCCCCGAAAGAATGTGATGAAAGGGTATTGATATAATAATATTTTAAAACTAACCATAAGTCATAATACTCACATATATAGATAATATAACACCATTTTTAAAGAAAGATAAGGCAACCCGAAAGAACAAAGAAGGTTCGGGTAGAATTCGTTACGATTTTATCGGCATGGTGTCGGGTATGACCAAGAGGGATTGATGAGAGAGAAGTGGGGTTTCTCATCACTTATAAATCCAAAAGGAAGTATGGGGGAGGTTCTTAAACATACCCCATCATTTTCTAGTACACATAAAAAGGCATAGTATAGAGGACAATCTTGATTAAGAGAGAAAAGGAGAGGATCCCTTACCTTAAATTCGGTGGTGTTCTTCACTTGTTATTAATGACCTGAATAAACAAATTAGGATTATTAATTAATAATTCAAGAACATATTATATATTTAATTTATTTATTATGACCCTTTTTAGTTCATTCAAAGCCTTTTTTATTAGTTATAAGGTTCAATTTCATTGTTCAGGCTTGTTTGTTTACTTGGCTTTAAAAGATCGGTTCACTTATATTCAAGTTTGGATTATATGCAAGATGAAAGTGGTTGATACAGAATTGAAGTTATATTATTTAGTTCATATCCAGGAGATTAAATGGTTTTAATTTTAATTAGGTTACTTAGAGTGAAGTCTAGTTATTATATATATAACTTTAGTGATAACCGTTTTTGTTAATCGGTGGATTTGATTACAAAGAATGTGTTTTGCTTTATAACTTAATTCCATTTGAACCAAAGGATTACAGAACAAAAAATAGGATATATTACATATATAATAATCTGTTTAAACCATAAAACAAATGGTTTCATGACCATAATTAAAGATAATAATAGAAATTGATAAAAAATTTTCCTTGAATGTGCTAAATTAGCACATCTCAAACGGTGCTTTCATTTCTTTCAAATAAAAGGGTGGGTAAATGAGAGAAGATAATGAAATGTACCACTAGAATGAAGACATTACAGTACATTTATGTTACTTTATTTATCATACTGTTATGGTGAAGGGATGCGAGGAAAGAAATAAAAATAAAAGAACTTAAAAGAAAAGAAGAAATTTGGGAAGAGGAATTTACCTCTTCAGACTTCCTCCTTTGAGAACCTATTAAGGGGATAGGTTTTGGTATTTTGAGGAGGCTGAGAGCTTTTGGACGTGGGAAATGACCTTAGGGAGATATTTGGGCAGAAATTAGAGAATTCTTGGAGCTTGAGAGGAGTGGAGAGAAGAGGGAGTGAAGGGGGATTTATAGTGGATGAGAGGTGGGATTTCATGATATTATAATCCTTAATTTATTATTTCTTCACAAGACAAAGAATAGTAAGTATTCCATGACCAAGAATAGTAAATGGGTCATGTGAATTTGAACCAAGTGGGCTTAAATCAGCATAAAATCATCGATGAATCAATTAATCCATTATTTAGCATTTATTGTGAATTATCAGATTCTACTATTCATCAAAAATTCAAGTATTTCAGAAAAATACCAAAAATTCACCCTAATAATTTTTCAACGTGTAGAATCCAAAAATGAAGTACATTTTTCAAAAATAATTTTCTAAATATGATTATTTTAATATTTAATTAAAATAATAATTTATTATCAAAACCAGTTTTAAAACATTCATTAACTTATTCTAAAATATAGATATATTGTACTTACAACTTGAATATTATTTTTATACCACCATAGGTGAAGTTAATATTCATTAGGGTATATCACTATTCATAAGGGTGTGTTACTATTCATTAGGATAGTTTACTATTCACTAAAAATTATTTTTGTTTTATTAGACTCCAAAAAACATCTTGAACACAACCGTGTATGTTGGATTTTTGAAATTCCAAACACATAAGTGAAAAATTATGTTTAAAGGTCACTTATCACTTTATAGTTCATTATGTTGTGATTTTATGGCATATTTATAAGAAGGGAATTTCCATTAAAAACATTGGGTCGTTACATTCTTCCCCCCTTAAGAAATTTCACCCTCGAAATTTCATTTTACATTCTAGGCCAAAAACAGATGTGGGTACTTTTCCTTCATCACTTCCTCCAGTTCCCATGTTACTTCCTCAAACTTATGGTTCCTCCACAACACTTTGAAAATATTGGTTGTCTTGTTGCGTAGAACCTTATCTCTCCGATCCAGAATCTTTATTGGATGATCCTCATAGGAGAGATCATCTTCCAGCTGCACCACCTCTAAGTTTAGTACATGTGAGGGATCAGGTATGTACTTCCTCAAGAGTGATATGTGGAAAACATCATGAACTCAAGCCATATTTGGTGGAAGTTCAAGTATATAGGCCACGGTTCCTATGCGGTCAAGGATCTCAAAGGGGCCAATATACCTTGGGCTTATCTTCCCTTTCTTCCCGAATCGCATGACTCTCTTCCAAAGAGATATTAGAAGGAAGACTTTATCTCCAGCATCGAACTCCAAGTCCCTTCAACGGTTGTCAACATAGCTCTTTTGTCGACTTTGAGCAGCTTTGATGTGTTTCGGGATGACTTGAACCTTCTCTGTCATCTCTTGAACAAGATCAGGTCCAAGTAGATTTCCTTCTCCAACTTCATCCCAACAGGTTGGAGTTCTACATCGCTTTCCATACAAAGCTTCATATGGAGCCATCTGAATACTTGAGTGGAAGCTATTGTTGTATGATAACTCAAACAATGGGAGATGTTGATCCCATCCACCTTTGAATTCTAGAGAGCAGGATCTAATCATATCTTCAAGCGCCTGAATAGTTCTTTCAGACTGGCCATCAGTTTGGGGGTGATAGGTCGTGCTGAAATTTAATTCAGTACTCAAAGAATGTTGAAGGCTCATCCATAATTTAGATGTGAACCTTGGATCACAGTCAGAGACAATTGAGAGTGGAACACCGTGCAGTCTCACCACTTCCTTCGTATATAACTTTCCAAGTTTTTCAAGCGAGAGATCTTCCTGAATACCGATGAAATGGGATGTCTTGGTGAGTCGGTCAACCACAACCCATATCGCATTATTTCCCTTCAAAGTCTTTGGGAGACCCATGACAAAGTCCATAGTAACATTTTCCCATTTCCACATGGGTATAGGCAATGGTTGCATCATACCTTTAGACTTTTGTCATTCATCTTTAACTTTCTGACATACCAAGCACCTTGATATATATTCCTCAATCTTCTTCTTCATGTTATCCCACCAAAAGTGTTCTCGGAGATCACAGTATATTTTGGTACTCCCAAGATGGATAGAGAAGGTCGAGCTATGTGCATCATTCAATAGATCATTCTTTATCTCTAGATCAGATGGTACACATAATCGTGTCCCAAATCTTACAACTCCTTCCTCATCAATTTTGAAATCGGAGGATTTCCCATTTTTAACAGCTTCCACCCTTTTCTGAATTTCCACATCCTTTCTTTGAGAAACCTTTATTTTCTCCAAGAGTGATGGTTGAGAAATCATTTGAGAAAGGATTGATGATGTTCCTCCCTTAATGATTCCCATATCCATCCTTTGAAAATCTAAGAAGATCGGATCCTTTTCAATTCTCATCATTGATAAAGATGCAGGATCCTTTCTACTTAGAGAATCTGCCACCTTGTTTGCCTTACCGGGATGGTAGTGGATTGAGAAGTCATAATCCTTGATGATCTCTATCCATCTTCTCTGGTGCATATTAATCTCTTTCTGTGTGAATATATATTTTAGACTCTTGTGGTCAGTATATATCTCACATTTTTTCCCATAGAGATAATGCCGCCAGATTTTCAACGCAAAGATCACAGCCACCAACTCCAGATCATGTGTGGGATAGTTTTTCTCATAGATTTTCAGATGCCTTGAGGCATAGGCTATCACTTTATCATTTTTCATTAGCACACAGCCTAAGCCTTTCTTAGAAGCATCACTATAAACCACAAAGATTTCTCCAGTTGAAGGGAGTGTGAGTACCGGCGTAGTGATAAGCCTCTTTTTCAACTCCTTGAAATAGTCTTCACATTCCTGTGTCCAGATGAAATTTACTCCCTTCTGTGTCATCTTGGTCATTGGGTTTGACAATCGTGAAAATTTCTTCACGAATCGTCGATAATACCCAGCTAGACCTAAAAAGCTGCAGATCTCCGTTACAGAAGTTGGTCTCGGCCACTCTTCAATTGCATTTGTTTTGGAAGGGTCCACATATATCCCTTTCTTGGAGATAACATGCCCCAAGAATGATACTTCCTCCATATAGAACTCACATTTATTGTACTTTGCATACATCTTCTCCCTTCACAAAGTCTTTAACACAGTTTCCAAATGCTCCTCATGTTCCTCCTTGCTCTTGGAGTATATCAGAATATCATCAATAAAGACCGCCACAAATTTGTCAAGGTAATATCTAAAGACCCTATTCATTAAATCCATGAAAATTTCTGGAGCATTAGTGAGTCTAAAGGGCATCACTATGAACTCATAGTTTCCATACCTCGTTCGAAAGGCAGTCTTGGGAATATCTTCTTTCCTCACCTTTAGTTGGTGATATCCCAACCGAAGGTCCACCTTAGATAAATAACTGGCCCCATGAAGCTAATCAAACAAGTAATCTATCTATGGAAGGGGATACTTGTTCTTTATAGTGATTTTATAGAGATCATGATAATCAATTCAGAGGTGCATTGATCCATTCCTCTTTTTGACGAAGAGGACTGAAGCACCCCACGGTGAAGCACTCGGGCGTATAAAACCATTCTCCATATTCTCCTGTAACTGCTTCTTCAGCTCTTCCAGCTCTACGATGGCCATTCTGTAAGGTGTCTTTGAGATTGGCAGAGATCCAGGGATAATTTCAATTGAGAAATCAACCTCTCAGTCATGGGGAAGACCAGGAAACTCTTCGGGGAATACATCATTGTAATCCCTCATGATGGGCATGTCTTAAGCATGATTCTCTCCTTTGTCTCAATCATTTGAGCTAGGTATGCATGCTCATAAAGAATCAATATCCAAACTTGAGATGAATATTCTAAAGGAGACTCATCTTCCTCCTTGCACTTGTAAAGAATTGGAGGATGCTTTGGGATGTGAAGAGTAATCTCCCTTTCCTGGCAGTTGATGTTGTCCTTGTACAAAGATAGTCAATCCATGCCCAAGATAGCTTCAAACTCCACTAAAGGAAGTATGAAAAGATTTGCTGGGTGGTTCAGTCCACAAACATTAACTGGGGAGGAGTTATAAACCATGGATGCAATAATTTCCCCATTATCTGTTCTCACAGATAACTTTTCCTCCAAATTTTGAGGTGGTGTTTGAATAGTTCTACTAAACTTGCAAGATATGAAGGAATGCGTAGAACCAGAATCAAATAGTACGTTCGCTATTCTTGAATGAATAACAAGCGTACCTATCACCACATCATTTTTCGGCTCCACCTTAGCAGTAGTGATAGCATAAGCCCTTCCTTGTTGCCTTGGAGGTTGTTGCTGATTGCCTCTGATAACCCTTGGCTTAGGGCAATTTTTCACATAATGCCCAAGCTCCTTGCAGTTAAAACACTGCACTGTAGGCTGAGTGTTGATATGAACCTTCTATTATTCTTCAACATTAGCGGGATTTTTCATATCCCTTCGGCATTTCTTGGCCAGATTACCAAACTTTTAGCATTTGAAGCAATTCCTAGTTCCCTTGAGACAGTCACCAAGATACTTCTTCCCACAATTATTACAAAGGGGAAAGTGAGGCTTCTTTCCATCATGGGATTTTTTTGATGAACCACCCATGTTGTTCTCCATTTTCTGCTTCTTGTCACTAGGCACATGAGACCACTGAGAGTCTCCAATCTCCATTTCAACCTTGAGGGAACAACGGACAATCTCCTCATAGGTGTCGAAGTCTCGAATTTCCAACACCTTTCATAGACTCAGCTTTAGTACACTAAAGAATCGATCCACCTTGCTTTCAGTGTTCATTACAAAGCCAGAGGCGTACCTTTCAATCCTTGTAAAGTTTGCTTCATACGCCCCGATGGACTCATCTTCCTTCTGCTTCAGTCCAAGGAACTCTCTCTCCATCTTGAGACGGAGGGATAGAGGAAAATATTTGTTGAAAAACATCCTATTGAATTCCTCCCAATCTATGGAATTAATTTCCTCTTGGGACTTCGTATTCTTGATCAGTTTCCACCACTGATCATCTTCCCCATCAAAATGATAGACTGCCAGTATAAATTTATCTTCTTCTGAGCACTGAGGACAGAGAAAATCTTTTCAATGGAGTTAATCCATTGTTCTGCGAGGAGGGGATCAGAAGACCCACTAAACATGGGAGGCCTTTTTCGCATAAAGGATTCTATGGCAACTTGATCTTTCCTTGGAGGAGGGGGACGTTCCACCTGATTCAAGTTATTATTCATAACTTGAGCCAGCTAAGCAAGTACTGCCATGAAGTTTTGAGCACCCACTTTCATCACATCAGGCATGTCATTAGGGAAATCATTACATTTCCTATCACATTGGTTGTTGGAACCTGTTCTTCTATTTCCTGCCAATAACTAAGAAAAATAACATATAATTAGAGGTCTTGAATAATTATCTATTGAGCATAAAAAAGGAAACATTGAACATTAAAGGATAAACTTGTAAAGAATAATTACATCCTAAATTTTGATTCCTTAGTTTTATATCTAGGTTATCCTCGATCTATTTATTAACTTATATTCTTATGGGCTTCTCTTTTTTCCTCAATAATGGTTTGTACTAAGCTCGTGAATCTACCAAAGCATATCCCCTGGGAGTGTCGTAACCAAGAGTGCAGCAAGGCCCGTTTTCGTGCACCAGTTCCCGTTCGAGTCTAGCTCAAAGCGGTGTTTTCAGGTTTTACCCCTAGATACATCTGTACCAGAGCCACCTCTACCTGCTCGTATCCAGACATGGATGTATTTTCTTTATAAACCACTTACTCTATACTCACCAAAATTTAGGTCTGTTTTCTTATACTTAGTCTCATCCTTAAGGTTCTCACTAAGGTTCTCTATTCCTAATCTCCAAAAATAACTAGACCATCCTCTGATACCAACTATAGCGACCCAATCCTTTTACATAAAACATTTCATGATTTTAAGTATAATTAATCATCATAGTACAATCCAAGTATTGTTAAGTCTAGTGTCTTGGAAGACTAGGTACACATAACATAAAACATGGGGCTAAAAAAACTTCTTTATTTAATCTCCATAAAGAGATTCTAACTTCTTTTGAGCTCTTACATCTATATAGGGTACCCTGGGGAACACATGAACAAATGGATGAGCTAAAAATGCCCAGTAAGGGAATGAACATAAGGATACATCTCAAGCACATGAGTTAAGAGGCATGACATAATGATATCCAAAGCATGAAACTTATGAAATCATTTAATATAAGCATGGGATCATATAAATATGGAATCATATAAATGTGGTAGAATCATTGTAACACCCCAAGCTTCCACAGTATGCTTCTCTTTGAATAATACAGTAGCGTGTGTTGTATCCAACTTCGAGTTCTAAAGCACACCACAACCAATCAAACTAGCCGTTATGAATAGTAATACCCACTTTTTGAAATTTTATAAATTTTATCTTTCAAAATGGACTTCATTTTTGGATTTGGAATATCAAAATTATCTTAGGGTGAATTTTTGGTATTTTTCTGAAAACATTCAATTTTTGATGAATAGTGAAAATTAATAAATTTTAATTAAAAACAACTTTTTTAATCGAAATAATTAATAGTGATAAATTATGAATTTGAGTGGTTTTAAAGTATATTTAGAACATATTTTTACTGTTTAACACAATTTTGGTCATTGGACGTAATTTCACATTTAAACCGAACATAAACAAGTGTCAATCTTTTGATAGTTATTATTTCTTAAAAACACGCTTTTTGTTTTGACAGCGGGAATTAATTTTAAATTAATTTCTACCACTTCTGTGTTTTGAATTTGGAAAACTGGATTCCATATTTGGAATCAGGATGTCCAAATTTTTTAAATAGGTAACTCTTATTTTTAGACATTTTGAATAATTACTTCGGTAAATATTTTATTTACCATGGTTAAAGGGTAAATCTGGTAAATAAGGGTAAAAAATAATATTATAATAATATTAATTTACCCTAAAACGTGTCTTAACCCTATTGGTTGATACATGTCCGACCATGGGCATCTTTGGGTCGATTTTGGGACCCAATGGAGCCACTTGTAGGTGATAAGGACACTTTATATTAATTAAGTTAAAGTAAATACAAAAATGACATAAGCATGTATCTTTTAGAAAAACAATTTTTACATAAAGTTATATATTTTATATTTTCGACTATATATATTAATTAGAAATATAAAAAAATTCCTACATAATGTTATTTTATTTATAATTTTTAGACATTGAATAATTAAATTTATTTATGACACAATAATGATGTAGTATTTTCCTTTTTAATGAAATAATCAAATAATTGATATTATAAATGTTAAAATAAATATAATTTAAAAGTTTTGATGACATCCACGAATTTTATTTGTTAATATGACTTGTTAGGATTTCTTAAATGAATATTTTTCAAATTAATAAAGTTGTTAAGACTTTAACAAAAATCAATTATTAAATAGGTTCAAAATTCACATAAATGAGTTTTAAAACAAATATTATATTATTAATTGATATTCTATCCCTAAAAAATATAAGTCTAGTCCAAAGGACTTATATCATGATATATGTATCATTAATGGACCATTTGGTGGTTCTTGGATGTATATAGTAAGTTTATTAACAATATAATATAAAAATACAAAGTGACATGGTAAATGTCAAACTAATTAACTAAGAGTTAAAACTAAAAGATAAGGTTAATATAGTGACCCAAAACTGTCTAAAACCTATTGGTTGAGTTTTTTTCGACCTATAACCCCCTTAAACTTTAAATAATCCACTTTGGAGCCATTAGAAACTAAATATGAATTTATTATAAAATAATATTTCTAGATTTTCCTAAGGTGCCCCTCACCCCTCTTATAAAAAGGGCACTCCCCCTTCTCTCAAATTCATTCCCTCAAAGCCTTTTGGTTCGGCCAACACCTACCCAAATATTCTCTAAACTTCCCTCAATTCAACCTAGAGGCCTTAGTTTGATCATAAAGCCAACCTAAGGAGCCCTTTTGATCAAATAAAAAGAAAGAACCCGAATAAGAGGTAATGTTTTCACCACCCTCTTTCAAGTTCCTTTCTTCTTCAACTTCTTATTTATTTGTTATTTCCATTATTAAATAATAACTTCACTATATTCTATATACTGTGATGTTATTATAAATATGGTACAACCATATTCAGTATTCTATCCATCCTTTTAATGACATGTCACCATACGTGTGTACGTACGGCTTACCATCTCCACGTCGTGGTGTAATTGTTATTCAAAACATTATTATTTGGATGGGTATGATAATGATGTGTAATTAATTTAAATAATAAATATAACATGATAATTATTATTTATATATGATATACCATCCAATTATATATTTTTTTAATATCAAAAGAATGATATTGTCACTCGTGCGTACGTACAGACTACCGTCTCCACGAACGTGATGAGATTCATTCCCCATCGTATCCATTCAAGTATAATTATCATTTGATAATTAAAAATAATGTTTAAGGACTTGATATAATTCTAGATATGAATAAGATACAACCTATCCATAACAAACATGGCTTATGTAACAAAAAATATAAAATAAAACGAGTAAGTTAACACCCGAAATGATGATAATAGTAAAATATTATTAACAAATAAATGTTAAAAGATCATATATGATATCATATTAATGTATATTATTCTTGTATAATTTAATAAAATGTATTTAACCATTATATAGGAGTTTAACCTACCCTCAACCAAGTAAAAGTACAAGGTAAGGGTTTATTTCACAATCTCTTCATTATCCAAGGTTGTTTATACGTAATTATCTATTGGGGCCTCTTTATCATCCACATCCATGTTTCTTAAAAAAAGTATTTCAAATCATTATTACTATTTTATAGACTATGGGTTAAAGTAATTTTTACCCTTGTTGACTTTTTATAAGAAGTTTATAAAGGAATCTTTCCGTCGTTTTCCAAACAAGGTCCTTTTTAACCTTTTCGACAAAATTAAGGTAAGAATGCCTTTTTTTAACTTATACGGCGTGTGCGGCTATTTTTCGCCATTATAAAATCGTCGAAGCTTCCCTTACAAGATTATAAGAATATTTTCAAATTAAATGTTTTATTTTATAATTATGTGACTTTTAAATGATTTCAAAAAAAGAAGATATTTCTCTCAAATAGTTTTGATTTCATCTATGTCAACATCCTTTGATGGATTTTAAGCTTATTTAAAGTTGATTTATTATAATAAAAAACTTCCATATTGTATTGAAGGTTTTGTGATATGTTTGATTGTGGATGTGTTATTTTTATACCATTCATGGTTTATGTATAAAGTATTGACATTTCGTATGCTAGTTTTAATACGAATGTTTATGTTACGTTTAAACCTTTTCATATGAGGAATGCATTGGAATTAATAAGTGAAGGGTAGAGCACAATATAGATCCTCGATGAATCGGTAGGTCTCATGAGACAAACTAGTGTCTTGCCACAAGGCCTTGACAAAATCTTATTTTTAGTCTTGGAACAAGGCCTTGACTATGTGGTTATGATAGTCTGGCATTATGCATTCCATCATTATGAAAATGGTTATTGATATTGCATGTGATTATTAGACTAGTAGAATATCCATGTGAATAAGTAAATGAAATTATTTCATTTTATTTCTTCCATACTATTCTGAAGTTCAAGTTTAAAAGGATTTTGTTTTAGTTATACATTTCCTTAAATGTTTATGCTTATTTATGAAAGTTTTCGATATATTGTTATCCTTACTCGACATTTGAGCTCACCCATTTCTATGTTTTATTTTTTCCAAGATGTGAAGAAGTATTTTGTGAATGACCTGCAGGGATAGTATAAGGGGATATGAGTGTGGAGACAAGATGTTTTTGTAGTTTTCACTTTATGATGTAATGTAAACTTTATGAAAATATCCAGTGATTCCAAGGCTACTAAACTAATAGGTCTTTCGAGACTTGATCGTTTATGATCATGCTAATGTTATGTAATAATGCACCAAATCTGGGTAACTGGGGTCGGGGCATTACAGTTGGTATCAGAAGAAGTTTAGTACAAACCTTGGAAACTAGATTTAGATAAACTCTGATTAGAGCACATAGCCCTAAGATAGACTTTGAGGATTGGTATAGAAGAAATTCCTAGAATTTTGGTATTGTAGAGATTTTTTGAGTTTTACAAGAAATACATCCTTGTCTGGATACGACCAGGTAGAGGTGGCTATGGAATAGATGTACCTAGGGGTAAAACCCGAAAACACCGCTTTGAGCTAGACTCGAACGGGAACTGGTGCACGACAATGGGCCTTGCTGCACTCTTGGTTACAACAATCCCAGGGGATATGCTTAGGATAATTCTCATTTTCTTTACAAACCATTATGAAGGGTTTATGAGTATATACTTCCTCAAAGAAAACATTTTTTTATGATTATGGATTATATCCATAAAAATTTCAATTTATGTTAAGTGTTTTACAAGTATGGAATTATGTATTTTGATTCATAAACTGATCTAGTTTATGCCATTGTTTAGAAATGGCGCCTAGTGGAAGAAATGGAAAAAGTATCAATGAATGCACTCCATGTAGGGATTTCCCTCCTGCTCAAGATAATTATAGTGGAGCTGGTGATGCAACTGGTGCTGATCAGCTAATCACCATACTGGGACAACTCACTCAGGTTATGAATAATAACCTTACCCGTATGGAGCACCCTAATCCGCATCATGGAGGATCATTGTTAGATCTCTTTATGATGAAACAACCACCAACATTCAATGGGAGTAAAAATACACTAGTAGTTGAGCAATGGATAAATTCCTTAGAGAAAATATTCCACGCCTTGGGGAGTAGCGAAAGGGAAAAAGTTGTTGTGGCAGTTTACCACCTCACTGGAGATGCAGATCAATTGTGGTCATTGATTCAAAATACAAATGAATATGATGAAGTATAAAATATGTAATGGAGGGAGTTTAAATATATTTTCTTAGAAAAATACTTTCCTCGTGACCATCTAGCGGATATGGAAAGGAAATTTCTAAGTCTGATACAAAAGGAGGATGAGAATGTCACAAGGTATGAGGCTAACTTTACAAGGTTATAAAGGTATGATGAAGATTATATACATAACCCAAGAAGCAAGATTGATCATTTCTTTGATGGGTTAAAATCATTTCTCTGTCAAGCATTAGTCTCACAATCCTTCTCGTCATATGAAGACATTTTCTCATGTGCTATAAAGACAGAAAAAGAATTCTCTAAATCTTATGACAATAAAGTAAAGCAAGAGAAGAATAGAATAGTGGAGCAAGAGACAGATAAAGGGAAAAAGGGAAAGAAGGATTTTCCATTATGTGATAATTGTGGGAAGAAACACCCCGGTACTTTCCTAAAAGGAGTGGGAGTTTGTTAAAAATGTGGAGAAAAAGGTCACTAGGATCGTGATTGCAAGGGAAAGAAAGAAGTTGTAAATGTTGAATGCTAAAATTGTAGAGAAATGGGGCATTATGCAAATGAATTCCCTAATCACCAAGAAAACTTACCTCAGAAAAGGCTAAGGGATCAAGGCCAATCTTATGTTGTTACTACAGTTGAAGTGGAATAATTAATGTGTTTGTGTTTTTGGACTCAAGGATTATATTCTGGTTATAAGAATAATGTGATATATATAAGGATTGTACTGTAGTACTTGTTGTTTTCATTAAGGTTTTAATATGACTAAGGTAATCATATTTTTAGTATGTGACAATAAGATAAACTTTACTTTGTCTGGGGAATCTGGTGTGACAATTGATTTTGGAATTTAGATACCTTTTACAGAAAGTATGGATAGAGGTACTTTGGATAACTATAATGTTTGGAGTGGATTAAGTTGAACTTTGGATAGTATTGTTTAAGGTTAAAACAATTATTATGATCAATTTTTGGAATATTATTATACTATAGTTTTAGTAATAGTACAACCTGCAGGTCGGGCGATAATCCATCGCGTCGGACAAAGCTACAGGAATCGAACCTACAACCATAGTGCGACAGGCCTTTATTACCTACCACTAGCCTACAGGAAGTCTTTGGTCATTGCAAATTATTTTTATTCATTTTAATGGTATGTGTTAATGTTTGGATCCTTATACGATTAGGATAAATATAATATTTTTGAGTTTTATTATCTTTTGGAGTGAAAGATGAGTTTGTGGTAGAAATTAGTTAAAGGATGAAACTCTACTTGTCAAGTATATATATATATATATATATATATATCTTATTCTATGAAGAAACTAATTCTTAAACATTAAGTAAGGGATCTTAAAACCAAAAATGTGTTATCCTAATAGCTTATGTTTTGTTGAACCAATGATATTTTAAATCATCATAGATTGATGGCTTTGAGGCCCTCAATTCTATAATTGTTTGTGATTGATGACCTCAATCACTCCATATAAATATTTATATTTTTCCTCCAATTATGTGTCTCTAATTGCCACCAATTTTCTTCAAATCGAGATCATAATTTGGTGGTGACCCTTTCATTTCTCTTTTCCTCTTATTAAGACTAAATTTTATTATCCCAATTTCCGATGTGGGTTTTCCCACAAAGTTATTTTCTATTTTCAACCTTTTATTTTTGAAGAACAATTTAAAATTGAGAGGACGCAATTTATTGAAGTAGGGGAGAATTTAACACCCCAAACTTCCATGGTACGCTTCTCTTTGAATAATACAGTAGTGCGTGTTCTACGTAACTTCGAGTTCTAACGCACACCACAACCAATCAAACTAGCCGTTATGAATAGTAATACCCACTTTTTGAAATTTTATAAATTTTATCTTTCAAAATGCACTTCATTTTTGGATTCAGAATATCGAAATTAGCTTAGGGTGAATTTTTGGTATTTTTCTGTAAACATTCAATTTTTTATGAATAGTGAAAATTACTAAATTTTAATTAAAAACAACTTTTTTAACCGAAATAATTAATAGTGATAAATTATGAATTTGAGTAGTTTTAAAGTATATTTATAATATATTTTTACCATTTAATACATTTTTGGTCATTATATGTAATTTTACATTTAAACCGGACATAAACAAGTGTCAATCTTTTGATAGTTATTATTTCTTAAAAACACGCTTTTTGTTTTGACAGCGGGAATTAATTTTAAATTAATTTCTGCCACTTCTGTGTTTTGAATTTGGAAAAATGGATTCCATATTTGTAATCAGGATGTCCAAATTTATTAAATAGGTAACTCTTATTTTTAGACATTTTGAATAATTACTTCGGTAAATATTTTATTTACCATGGTTAAAAGGTAAATCCGGTAAATAAGGGTAAAAAATAATATTATAATAATATTAATTTATCCTAAAACGTGTCCTAACCCTATTGGTTGATACATGTCTGACCATGAGCATCTTTGTGTCGATTTTGGGACCCCATGGAGCCACTTGTAGGTGATAAGGACATTTTATATTAATTAAGTTAAAGTAAATACAAAAATGACATAAGCATATATCTTTTAGCAAAACAATTTTTACATAGGGTTATATATGTTATATTTTTTACTATAAATATTCATTATAAATATAAAACGATTTCCTACATAATGGTATTTTATTTATAATTTTTAGATATTGAATAATTAAATTTATTTATGACACAATAATGATGCAGTATTTTCCTTATTAATGAAAGAATCAAATAATTGATATTATAAATGTTAAAATAAATATAATTTAAAAGTTTTTATGACATCCACGAATTTTATTTGTTAATATTACTTAATATGGTTTGAATTAATAAAGTTTTTAAGACTTTAACAAAAATCAATTGTTAAATAGGTTCAAAATTGACATAAATGAGTTTTAAAACAAATATTATATTATTAATTGATATTCTATCCCTAAAAAACTAAGGTTCGGCCAAAGGAATTATATCATGATAGGTGTATCCATAATGGACCACTTGGGGGTCTATTGGATATATATAGTAATTTTATTAACTATATAATATAAAAATACAAAGTGACATGGTAAATGTCAAACTAATTAACTAAGAGTTAAAACTAAAATATAAGGTTAATATAGTGACCTAAAACTGTCTAAAACCTATTGGTTGAGTGGTTTTCGACCTATCCCTGCCTTAAACTTTAAATAATCCACTTTTGAGCCATTATAAACTGAATATAAATTTATTATAAAATAATATTTCTAGCTTTTCCTAAGGTTCCCCTCACCCCTCTTATAAAAAGGGAACTCCCCCTTATCTCAAATTAATTCCCTCAAAGCCTTTTGGTTCGGCCAACCCCTTCCCAAATATTCTCTGAACTTCCCTCACTTCAACATAGAGGCCTTAGTTTGATCATAAAGCCAACCTAAGAAGCCCTTTTGATCAAATCAAAAGGAAGAACCTGAAGAAGATGTAATGTTTTCACCACCCTCTTTCAAGTTCCTTTCTTCTTCAACTTCTTCTTTCTTTGTTATTTCCATTATCAAATAATAACTCCAGTATATTCTATATACTCTGATGTTATTATAAATATGGTACAACCATATTCAGTATTCTATCCATCCTTTGAATGACATGTCACCATACGTGCGTACGTACGGCTTATCGTCTCCACGTCGTGGTGTAATTGTTATTCAAAACATTATTATTTGGATGGGTATGATAATGATGTGTAATTGATGTAAATAATAAATATAACATTATAATTATTCTTTATATATGATATACCATCCAATTATATATTATTTTAATATCAAAAGAATGATATTGTCGCTCGTGCGTACGTACGGACTACCGTCTCCACGAACGTGATGAGATTCATTCACCATCCTATCCATTAAAGTATAATTATCATTTTATGATTAAAAATAATGTTTAAGGACTTTATATCATTCTAGATATTAATAATATACAACTTATCCATAACAAACATGGCTTATGTAACAAAACATATAAAATAAAACGAGTAAGTTAACACCCGAAATGACGATAATACTAAAATATTATTAACAAATCAATGTTAAAAGATCATATATGATATCATATTAATGTATATGATTATTTTATAATTTAATAAAAATTATTTCACCATTATACAGGAGGTTAACCTACCCTCAACCAAGTAAAAGTACAAGGTAAGGGATTATTTAACAATCTCTTCATTATCCGAGGTTTTTTATACGTAATTATCTACTCGGACCTCTTTATCATACACATCCATGTTTCTTAAAAAAAGTATTTCAAATAATTCTTACTATTTTATAGACTATGGGTTAAAGTTATTTTTTCCCTTGTTGACTTTTTATAAGAATTTTATAAATGAATCTTTCCGTCATTTTCCAGACAAGGTCCTTTTTAACCTTTTCGACAAAATTAAGGTTAGAATGTCTTTTTTTAACTTATACGGCATGTGTGGCTATTTTCCACCAATGTAAAATCATCAAAGATTCCCTTAAAAGCTTATAAGAATATTTTCAAAGCAAATTTTTTATTTTATAATTATGTGACTTTTAAATGATTTCAAAAAAAAGGAGATATTTCTCTCAAATAGTTTTGATTTCATCTATGTCAACATCCTTTGATGGATTTTAAGCTTATTTAAAATTGATTTATTATGATACAAAACTTCCATATTGTATTGAAGGTTTTGTGATATTTTTGACTGTGGATGTGTTATTTTTATACCATTCATGGTTTATAGAGAAAGTATTGACATTTCATATGCTAGTTTTAATACGAATGTTTATGTTACATTTAAACCTATTCATATGAGGAATGCATTAGACTTAATAAGTGACGGGTGGAGCCCGCTATAGCTCCTCGATGCATCAGTAGGTCTCATGAGACAAACTAGTGTCTTGGCACAAGTCCTTAACAAAATCTTATTTGTAGTCTTGGCACAAGGCCTTGACTATGTGGTTATGATAGTCTGGCATTATGTATTCCATCATTATGAAAATGGTTATTGATATTGCATGTGATTATTTGACTAGTATAATATCCATGTGAATAAGTAAATGGAATTATTTCATTTTATTTCTGCCATATTATACTGAAGTTCAAGTTTAAAAGTCTTTTGTTTTAGTTATACATTGCCTTAAATGTTTATGCTTATTTGTGAAAGTTTCCGCTATATTGTTATCCTTACTGGGCATTTGAGATCACCCCTTTCTATGTTTTATTTTTCCCAGGATGTGAAGAAGTATTTTTTGAATGGCCTTTAGGGATATTATAAGGGGATATGAGTGTGGAGACAAGATTTTATTGTAGTTTTCACTTTATGATGTAATGTAAACTTTATGAATGTATCTAGTGATTCCAAGGCTACTAAACTAATCGGTATTTCGAGACTTGATCTTTTGTGATCATGTCAATGTTATGAAATAATGCACCGAATATGGGTAACTAGGGTCGGGGCATTACAATCATAAATCATATCTTTAGTACGGGTCAAGGCTAACTGCCAATCCCGTTTCCCATTTCAGTACGGGTCAGGGCTAACCGCCAATCCCGTTTCACATCGCATCTCATGAGACTTATCCTTACCCAATGAATTAGAGTGCTATCTGGGCGCACCCATCTCAAAATATTCATGAATATTCTTTCCACATAAATAATATTTCCACATAAATAATCATACATAATCAACCATACATAAACATAAGGTTACCCATGGAAAGAATTGGGTACCACAATCATGACATAAAACATATCCAATGGGAATATCACAAAAGTGTCCATGAAAGGAAGGGATTAGAACATACATGGACATTCATAGGGTAAAATAGTCATATAACATGGTAAGTGGTGTCAAATATAAGTGACAACGTATAAAAAATGTATTTTAGAAACATTAGCATTAAAACATTTTTGTGGGGTTTTAAGGAAAACACTCTAGAGCTTTTCAAATAGAAAAGAGGACATTCTTTTATATAAAACAATAATTGAACCAAGAAGGTTTTCATAATAAAAATACTTATTTTATAAATACAATGGTGTTTTAAAACATACGATAGAGTGCACTTGAAATTTGGGTAAAAATTTGGGAAGTTCCCTTAAAACAGGTTGGCTTATCGGAAAGTTCTAAGGAGGGAATCTTTCAAAATCATGTATATCCCTGAAAGAATGTGATGAAAGGGTATTGATATAAGAATATTTTACAACTAAAAAGAAGTCATAATACTCACATAGATAGATAAGATAACACCATTTTGAAAGAAAGATAAGGCAACCCGAAAGAACAAAGAAGGTTCGGGTAGAATTCGTTACAATTTTATTGGCATGGTGTCGGGTGTAACAAAGAGGTATTGATGAGAGAGAAGTTGGGTTTATCATCACTTATAAATCCAGAAGGAAGTATGGGTGGTTATTAAACATACCCCATCATTTTATAGTACGCATAAAAAGGCATAGTATAGAGGACAATCTTGATTAAGAGAGAAAAGGAGAGGATCCCTTACATTAAATCTGGTGGTGTTCTTCACTTGTTATAAATGACCCAAATAAACAAATTAGTCTTATTAATTAATAAGTATAGAACCTATTATATATTTAATTTATTTATTATTACCCTTTTTAGTTCATTAAAATCCTTTTTGATTAGTCATAAGGTTCAATTTCATTGTTCGGGATCGTTTGTTTACTTGGCTTTAAAAGATCGGTTCACTTATATTCAAGTTTGGATTATATTCAAGATGAAAGTGGTTGATCCAGAATTGAAGTTATATTATTTATTTCATATCCAGTATATTACATGGTTTTAATTTTAATTAGGTTACTTAGAGTTAATTCTAATTATTATATATATAACTTTAGTGATAACCTTTTTTGTTAATCGGTGGATTTGATTACAAAGAATATGTTTTGCTTTATAACTTAATTCCATTTGAACCAAAGGATTACAGAAAAAAAATAGGATATATTACATATATAATAATCTGGTTCAACCATAACAAAAATGTTTTCATGACCAGAATTAAATATAATAATAGAAATTGATAAACTGTTGTCCTTGAATGTGCTAAATTAGCTCATCTCAAACGGTGCTTTCATTTCTTTCAAATAAAAGGGCGGGGAAAGGAGAGAAGATAATTAAATATACCAATAGAATGAACACATTACATTACATGTATGTTACTAGATTTATCATACTATTATGGTGAAGGGAGGTGAGGAAAGAAATAAAAAAGAAAAGAACTTAAAAGAAAAGAAGAAATTTGGGAAGAGGAATTTACCTCTTGAGACTTCCTCCTTTGAGAACCTCTTAAGGGGAGAGGTTTTGGTATTTTGAGGAGAATGAGAGATTTTGGACGTGGGGGAGGACCTTAGGGGGAGATTTGGGCATAAATTAGAGAAGTATTGGAGCTTGAGAGGAGTGGAGAAAAGAGGGATTGAAGGGGGGGTTTATAGTGGAGGAGAGGAGGGATTTCATGATATTATAATCCTTAATTTATTATTTATTCACAAGACAAAGAATAGTAATTATTACATGGCCAATAACAGTAAATGGGTCATGTGAATTCGAACCATGTGGTATTACATCATCATAACATCATCAATGACTCAATTAATCCATTATTTAGCATTTATTGTGAATTATCGGATTCTACTATTCATCAAAAATTCAAGTATTTCAGAAAAATCCCAAAAATTCACCCTAACCATTTTTCAACGTGTAGAATCTAAAAATGAAATCCATTTTTCAAAAATGATTTTCTAAATATGATTATTATAATATTTAATTAAAATAATAATTTATTATCAAAACCAGTTTTAAAACATTCATTAACTCATTCTAAAATATAGGTATATCGTACTTCCAACTTGAATATTATTTTTATGCCACCATAGGTGAGGTTACTATTCATTAGGGTATATCACTATTAATAAGGGTGTGTTAATATTCATTAGGGTAGGTTACAATTCACCAAAAATTATTTTTGTTTTATTAGACTCCAAAAAACATCTTGAACACAACCGTGTATGCCGGATTTTCGAAATTCCAAACACAGAAGTGACAAAATTATGTTTAAAGGTCACTTATAACTTAGTAGTTCATTATGTTTTGATTTTATGGCATATTTATAAGAAGGTAATTTTCATTAAAAACATTGGGTCGTTACAAATATCAACTTTCTTATGCACAAAATTTGTAATCTTTCCTTTCTGGAAGATAGTGCAACACCAATCTCTTCTTCTTGGAAAATCAGGAATGTATAGAACATTGTACCTTTTAGATAACTTTTGTTATATTTCTCTGAAACATATTTTCAAGACTTTTATGACACAAATAATTCTCTTCCACTATGCTCATGTAACAAGAGTTTTTTGAATCACCAACCTGAAACAAATTCCCTTTCGTACATTGGCCTCTTGTAACAATCTTCACATATTCTTAACTCTTCAAAAAAAACCCATATATCTTGAAGATAAACTCATTACCCTCATCAAAAAAAATTTAAACACTTAACAGGTTGTATTTCATCCCATCCATATACAATGTTTTCTTGATTTTCAGCTTTTTTCTTCCAATGATGGCTGATCCAACACCTTTGATTTTCAATGATTCATCATTTCCAAATGTAATTGTTCCTTATTTAAAATATTTCACATACTTCAACAATTTCAAGTCTCCTGTCATGTTCGAGGAACACCCACTATCAAATATCCAGGGTTGTTCTCCTTTTGTGGCTTTCAATGCAGTTTCCACAACAAGAGATTTTTCTCCTTTCTTTTCTCTCTTCACATTCAGATTCTGAGAATTAAGAATCTTTTGTTGAGCCAGTAAAAAACAAGACATCCTTTTTCAATGTGTCCAGGTTGTTCAAATCTTTCAAAAATAGTTTCCAAGGGATAGAACCTATTTTCAATATTCATTCCACTCTTTTCATACTTCTTCTCAACAACCTTCTCATTCTTATATCTTTGAGTAGATTGAATCCTCCTCAGCTCTACCTTTTATAACCTATAAGATAATAGTGATGATGTTGATTAAACTAACACAAACATTACATGTGTCTGAATCCCCCAAAATACTAGTAATATCCATAAAATGATTATTTTCCTCTAAAACTTCCATTACGATTGGAATTGTGATAATATATTTCATACGCTACCTTATCTTTCCATTCTGAGCAACTAAAATTCTCATTGTCAGTCAGATTCTTATTCTTCTTTTTAGACTTAATCAAATCAAAAGTATTGGAAACCTTCCTAGACTTATATATTTCCAAAAACATTTTCAGACTCTGGTTTCTTTGAGACTTTATAATTTCCATCATTGTTGGTCTTGGTCACATATACAACTTTCCTAGCATTCTTATTTTCAGAAACAAATTCATTATTCTTATCAAACATTGAAGGTAACTTTTGTTGGACCTTCTCTATTTTCTCATTTCTATAACTCTCACCAACTTCAATGATAGAGTTTTGGAAACTTGTGTTTTTTAATTCATCTTTAGATATATTTTTTTGAACAAGTTCCAACTCTTATTATTTTGCCTTCAAAATTACTTTCAAATGATCATTACGATTATTTTCATCCTCGATAGACTTCTTCAAATCATCAATCTCTTTCACCAAATTTTCTTTCCCATCAGAAAAACTTTCTTGGTTGGTTAATTATTCATCTTCCAGCTTTTTTTTCTTTTCAAGTCTTCTGATCTTTCTCATACATTCTTTCAACTCTTCTTTCAAATGGATTTCAAGTTGATTATCTTATTCTTAAGAAATTTTTCTTCCATATTATTCATCATTAAAAGTTTAAATGAAATTATTTTCAATACCATACTCAAATAACTTTTTATATTGAGCACCACTTCCTTATTCTTCTTCATTTTTAGATAAAAAAACTTCTTCTTTTAGATTTTAAGAATTTCTTTTCTTTCCCTAAAGAATACAACTTTCCTTTATCACCATGTTTCTTCCATGATATTCTTATCTTTATTTCTTCTTCATCACTATCCTCTTCATTATTTTTTCAAGTACAGTTATCCACAAAGTTATCAACTCCTCCTCATTCAAAACATTTCAAGGGAAGTTTACCTTTGTATTTCCTTATACCTATTTTCACATTTTTAGAAAACAAGGATAAAATATCATTAATATTTTTACATACCTCATTTTCAGAGTCAGAATTTCCATATTCTTTTTACTAAGAGCAATCTTTGATTTTTATTTCTTTGAATCCTTGAAAGACATTACTCTATCAATTTTTGTTTTTCTATTCATAGCTTTCTCTCTTCTGATTTCATACATAATGATATTTCTATACAAATTATCTAGAGATAATATTTCAAGATATCTATTTTCTAATGAAGAAATTGTTGCATCAAACTTGTCAAGTAGGATTTTCAATATCTTTTAAACAACTGTAGAGTCATCCATCTTTTCACCAAGACATATCATAGTACTCACAATTTCATTTACCCTATTAAAGAAGACCCCAATAGATTCATGATCACCCATATTCAAATCTTTGTACTTTAATCTCCAGATTTGTAGCTTTGCCTTATTGACTTTTGTATTGACTTCATACATGTTTTTCAATTTATCTCATATACCCTTGGTTTTAGAAAAACCTTTCACTATCAAGAATTTACTTTCATAAAGTGATAATAATATAGCATTCTTGGCCCTTCCATCATTCTCCAAATTCTTCTTATTGAAAGATGTAAGAGTAATTTTATCATCAATGGGTGGAAACCCAGCTGTTGCAGCTTCAAGAACATCATAACTAATAGACATAATATAAGGTAGAATTCTATCCTTATGGATATGATAATTCTTTCCATAAAAGACTAAAATACCTTTAATTTTTACACAGTTCAAATTCTCCATCAACAAAGAATAATCAAAAGGAACCAACGCTCTAATACCAGTTGAAAGTTCCCAATCAGTGTATTATATCACTGGTAGGGGGAGGGTTAAATTAGTGATACTCTTTTTCTTTTATGTTTCTTTAAAATAGAAACAACCTCAGCCTCCTATTAAAGTTTCAATTACCAACTGAAAACAATTCACTCCACACATCCACATGAACATAATGATTTACAAGGTTCACTATTTAATAAGAATAGCTACATACTTGGTATGGTTTGGAAATGATCCAATACCATACAATACACTAGAAAACAATCCTTGGATTACAAAAAGTATGATACACCCTTAGACTCTTGTAGCACTATGAAACAATCCCACTGGTGTGTGTGCACCCTTTGAGCACAAATAAGGTAATGCAATTATCATGTAACAACTCATGTTATGTGCTCTTCTTTTCAATTCAACAAATGTATTCAATTGAAAACAATTCTTCAATTTATTACCCAAAAGAAAGGTAATAACCTCTTGGACTTTGTTATGAAAAACTCAATCCGATTTTCCTGAGTCTGATTTTCTGAGTCTGATTTCTCCGAGTATGATTCTCCCAGTACAATTTTCTTTTTGAATACAATAGTAATGAATTGGCATCACTTCAATACCTAATTATAATAAAACTCAGTATGATTCTTCTTCCTCGGTCTGATTGCTCAATACAAAATAATGCAGCATTGTATGAGTACAATTTAGAAAAATCAGAAACCCTTCTTCCTCAGTTTGGAAATTCTCATAACGGTAAAATCTAATACCAAAATATTTAAGCCGATTAATCAAGTCTGATATGATAATCATCCAAATACAAATTTCACTTCTCCTTCAAAACCTCTTCAACAAAAGATCATTATGAATACTTCTTCTTCTCTCTAAAATCCATAGATTCTCTCTCCACTACATTGAATAGTACTTCGTCATCACACAAGTACAATGTACTTTTTTTCCTTTTATAGGTGACCTTCGAGGGTTTTGGTGGGAAACCCAAAAACCATTCTCGTTCATAAAAATTCACCCAAAATGAAATTTCCCTTGAAATCTCAGAATGCATTTTGACTTCGTTAACTCTTCTCAAAACTTCTCAATTCATCTTCAAAATTCATATCCTTCTCTATACTTTAATTTTAATTATCGGTCCAATTTCAATTATTGGGTCTGATTCCAATTTTTGAGATTGATTTCAATTGATAATACTGATTTCAATTACTGAGACCGATTTTAATTACTAAGACTGATTTCAATTGTTGAGAGTGATTTCAATTTAATATTGAGCTCCCCCTTGATAGCACATCCAACTTGTTTTCTTCACCACGTTTCTTGACCCACTTTAAATATAAGAAATATTCTTCTTCACTTCTCTTGAACCAGTTGAAATATAAACTTCTTATTCTCCTCTTCTTTTGTCCCACTTGATAAGGAAATTTTTAAATAAACCAGAGTACGATCCTTTTGGGATAAAATCATTTCTGGGTACGATCATTTCTGGTTACGATCATTTCTAGGTATGATATTTTCTGGGTATGAAAATTTTTAATATCATCCGATGGAAAACCTAGATGCTATAGTAAATTAGTACCACCTTTTAAATCAGTACCACCTTTTCAATCAATATCACCTTTATAATAAATACCACCTTTTCAATCAATACCACCATTTCAATCAATATCACCTTTTCAATAAATACAACTTTTTCAATCAATATAACCTTTTCAATTAATCTGGGTATGATTATCCATATGTTGATCTTTTAGTATGTGGTTAATGGAAAACAAAATGCTATAGTAAATCAGCACCACTATTCCAATTGGTACCACTATTCCAATTTGCACCACTATTATAATTGGAACCACTATTAAAATTGGAACCACTATTCCAATCTGCACCATTATTCCAATTGAAACCACTATTACAATTAGAACCACAATTCCAATATACACCATTATTCACTCTTCTTTCACCTGGATACGATTGTTTTGAAAAACAATTTGTATCACTTCTTTCTCTCTGCCACCCGGATACAATAAATCATGGTCCGATATTTTTTGAATTAGAATCATCTCTTTCACTCCCCCTTTCTTCCATCAAGATTGCATCATAAGTTCTAAATTTAACTCAAGATTTATATGCAATATGAATTATAAAAGAATCATCACAATTACAAAATTTTAGTCACAAAGACTCTAATTCTAGAAAAACAAACACTTCTTTTTCATCATATTCAGAGTGAATCTGATGTCTATTTACTTCCTGCAAGATGTTTTCACTTTTAGTCAGACCCGAGGTGAGTCCTATTAGAAACACTCTTTTCAAAACAGATTCTTCTCATTACGATGGACTTTCACAGTGAGTATAATTCTTTAAAAAACATGATTTTGATTCTTTTGAAAACAAAACCTCAATATGATTTTTTCCAAAGTGAGGTGATTTCCTTATTTCAAAACATACCTTAACAATGAAAGAAAACACATAGAAACCATCACCTTCATCATCATATTGGTCCTAACACTAACTTTATGATTTCATGTAAATAAATAGGAAAAGAAACAAATCTCCAACTTCAAAAGATTCAATTTTCTTTTCATGATAATAGACCAAATTTTCAGACCTCTAATCACATCTCCCCCTAAGAAACTACGATCCCCCAAATACATCATGTCACAAACATGCTAAAAAATTAAAAGAAAAAATCTATTAGAATAGTGGAGATCAAGATCCATAGCATGGAAAGAAGAAATAGGAGTGAAAAAATCAAATTGAGAGAACCCATAAGAGATAATTGGTAGAACTCACCTTGGATCACTATGAATTGATCACTAGAAGATGAGATCAAACCTTATTGAAAGGGGCTTCAAAGAACCTCAAAAAGAACCCATGGTCACCTAGGATTCGAGAGTGAGAAAATGAAAATAATGGGGTTTGGGGATCTCAGGGTATTTATATAGCCACTTAATTTTAAGAGACCATGACATAGCCCCATAGACCATGATTTAACAATACCTAACATAAGGAATTCTATGGTTCAGCTTCAGGGACCACACTGCAGCTACCCTCGGTCAAAGGTGATTCTAAGAATCCAATCCATACCCTATTTTAGTGGATCTTGGGACTGTGATGTAGCACAATTCACCATTTTGTAAAGCCCCTCCTACCAAGAAAGGGACCACGCCATAGCCTATAGACCACAACACGGATATGCCTGAAAATGAAGTAGCCTTGATTTCCTCCACAAGATTGCCAATGCCACATCATGGATCCACTACGTCATAGATACCAACACCACGGTGCATTCATTCCTCCATTCTGCAACCATTCCATTTTGGGAAATGTATCCTCCCCCAATTTTCCCCCAAAAATTCTCCAAACACCTTGGAAACTCCTATGAGTGCCTCCAACACCCAAAACTCACAAAGGGAAGGGCTACCAAGATCTGTTACATTATAATAAAGGTTGGTATCAACCATTTTTCAATTATAATTGTCTTTGATTCATCCACATATATACCCTCATTAGTGATAACATGGCCTAATAAGGATACTCTTTGAAACCAAATTTCACACTTTATAAACTTTGTGTATAATTTCCCCTTTCGTAATGTCCATATCACAATTCCCAAATGTTCTTCATGTTCTTCCTTGAACTTAGAATATATAATAATTTCATCAATACATACTACCAAAAATTTGTCAAGGTAATCTATAAATACTATATTCATCAAATCCATAAATATATCAAGAGAATTTGTAAGGCCAAAGGGTATCATTATAAATTCATAGTGTCCATACCTTATGCAAAAATATTTTGTGGGTATATCTTCTCTCCTTACCCTCAATAGATGATATATGGATCGAAGGTAAATCTTTCAAAAATATTGAGATCCTCGTAGTTGATTAAACATATCATCAATACGGGATAGGAGATGGTATTTCTTGATTGTGATCTTGTTAAGTTCATAATAGTCAATGAAGAGGCTCATTGATTCATCCTTATTCTTAAAAAATCACCAGTGCACCCCACGGTGAAGCACTCGAGCATACAAATCCCTTATCTAGATTCTCTTACAGTTGCTTCTTTAATTATTCCAACTCAATGGGGTCTGTTCAATAAGTACTCTTTGAGATATGCATAGATCCAGGTATGAGTTTGATTGAAAACTTAACCTCATGCTCTAGGGGAAGATCAGGCTATTAATCTGAAAATTCATTAGTATACTCCCATATAATAGGCATATCTTCGATGTTGTGAAATAATATGTTGGTTTGGAATATCAAATGTGATTTCTTTATTCTAGAAATTTATAAGGGATCTATAAATATAGAGTTAATCAATTCTCAAAATTACATCAAATTACACTAAAGGAAGAATAATAATATTTTCATAGGGAATATTCTTACAAACTTTAACATGACATCCCCAACTCTAGAGTAGAGGATAAGTGTGCCTTAACCATAATGATCCACTTTATATATTTCCATAGAATAAACCCTTCCTTGTTCTAGGGGTTATCTATTGGAATAGGTCATTGACTCAGATAACTCTCAAGTTCCCCATATAAAAGACATTGAATTCCTTAGAATTTTTTTGATCTATACTCTTCATTTTCGCATAGATAACATCTTCCCCTTCCTTTGAGACATTATTCTATGTGATTTTTCTCACTTTATTGACATGAAAGAAATTGAACTTTCTTTCCTCCCTAATCACTATCACTTGAACGTCCATAAAAGACCATTTTACTCTTATTTGACATATTAGAAAACTCACCTATGTTTATGTTGTTAATCATATATAATGATGAAAAATTAGTCATAATCACAAGGTTTTGTCTTCTAGATCCCATATAATTTAGTTTATCAGGATAAAAATCATTTCATTGTCCATCATATTCAGTGTTAACATGGTTCCTTTGGGTTTCATTCATTATCTAAAACTAAAAAAGCATAGTGTGAGTGATAATAATAATCATGGAAAATAATATAATCATGAAAAACATTTATAAGATGTCTAAATCTTGAAAACTTATTTTCAATTTATGACGCCTTAGACTTAACCTAGGTTATCCCTGGTTATCATCTATTCAAAATCCTTCATAATGGTTCATAAAGAAAATATGAATTAACCTAAGAATACCCAGGAGTATCTAGCCATATGTGTAGTCTTATGCCCACTCATTTTGAATAAAAGTGACGATCAATTCAATGCTCAACCAACATATTTAGGGTGATTACCCCTATGTTCATCTACATCATTGCCTCATCCACTTGTAGGTATCTGGATAGGTATTTATTTCTAGGAAAACCACATAATCTCCACTTTACCAAATGATCATGATGTTATCCAATACTTTGACTCATTACTAGAGTTATCACTAAATTTCTCTAAACTAATCTCCAAAATAACTAAACTTAACCTATGATACCATATATGGAAACCCAAGATAAAAATACATAAATAATACAGTGATTTTATGGTTTAATTAACACATTCCACAAATAGTCACACAATCCAAGGACCAAATGGTTTAGTGTATTAGAAACTAGCAATATAAATATCTTATTTTACAACACTTATGAACATTTCCCTATAATAATCCTACTCTATAACCTCATTTATACATCGTATATAACATAATAATCTTTATAACCTGAGGAAAGGAAACATAAGAAGGGCTGATCTTGAATGCTCTGTAAGGTAAACATATCAACTAGTCATAACTGTTAGATATTAAAAATGAGATAAAACATGATTAAGGTATAAATATTAGATAAAAATATCACAAGGTCATAAGTGACAGTCATAAACCTTGATTGAGAATTAAGGATCATGAAAAATGAATGTATGACCCAAGAAAGGTCTTCAAAAACATGTATCAGAATCATATAATGAAAATCCAACAAAACATGAAATCATAACATTAAAAAACTGTATATATTTAGAACATGGAATATCATAAACATTTATAATATCTAGGAAATAGGGAAATTTTTAGAGTAGTGGAACAAAAATAATCATAGGTAAACATTATGATCAAATCCAAGTATGTCCACCCTTTAAATTTGTGAACAAATCCAAATATGTCTCCCTTTAGTTTTGTGAAAAAATCCAAGTATGTATACCCTTTTAAAATAAGATTGGGTGGGGACCCTTTTATTAAATAAAAATACAAATTCATCTTTTAAATAGGGTTGAGAGGTATCTCTTACATGACTTGAAGGTATAGAGGCCCATATGCCCAATGCAACATGGCCCGAAGGCCCAGTGGCCCGAAGGCTAAAATATGGCCCTAAGGCCTAGAGTGAGAATCCAGGAAGGTACAGACCCAATTGAGGTAACCCTAGGTGGTAGAAGCTTCCATCCAACACCATGATTCCACATGATGTCAGACCACCATGAAAGCTCTGAAGACACCTTTGTCACTATTTTCATCACTACTAACACCATCTGTTGTTGTCACTGCCACCAGCCACAATCTCTACCACCAAAGAACCCCATCCAAGCCCACATTGCATGGTACCATGTGGAAAACACTTGCTAAAATCTCCCAGGTCGCCCTCAATGAAGATATCGAAGCACACACTGCTTCCCTGAAATATGAAATAAAGTCTCCCCCAAAGACCCAAAAGTGGATCTGGCCACCATAAACAGTACCATACGTCTAAATTCACTTGTCACCACTATGGAAACAGGACCTCAATACCAATTTTTGGAGACCAGACGAGATTTACAATAGAGGCGAAGGTCATTATTTTTCCTGACATTGGGAAGGGATATTAGGGAGACAATGACGGTGAAGATCAGTGGAAAGGTGGAACAAGTGACGACATGGGAAACACATGGAGACCAATCTCAGATCTGGAAATGTGGAGGTTCCTCGCCAGTTCAAGTAGTGAAGTAGAACTGTCACCACCAAGGTGGAATCTATAAGAAGCTAGGTCAACGCACCAAATTCACAAGAAACCCTACATAGGGTGCCCTTGATAGAAGAGCTCTCGAGAGTTCCCTCTACACCAAAACCAAGTATGGCCACCCTTTAGTTTGTAAAAAATCTAAGTATGTACACACATCATTATCTCATGAGATATAAAACCATAAACAATGCATTAGAGGGTGATATAAGGCCTCACCCATCATTATCCATATATATGAGTTTCACTTAAAATCAAATCATTCATCTCATCTTAAATAACCCATGGGAAGAAAATGGGTTTCATAAATTTTCTAAATGGTATAACATAAAGAAAAAAATGATCATTTGATACAAAAAAAATATCACCACAAAAAGGGAATATATCACCACAAAAAGGGAATATATCAGGTGATTTATGAATCATTACTTTATTAGAGATAAATCCTTTGAAAATGAAATAGAAATCACAAAAATGATTTTTCTTAAAAAAACATTTCTTAATATCATCTTAAAATGACGTGATTTTCAAGTCACATCCAAAAACTAGTTTTTAAAATAAAGTGGAAAATATTAAAACATTTATTTGAAAAAAAAATCCAATAAAGATACCATGAAAAGAAATAATTCATATGTCAAAATTAAATGTATAAGGGAATAATATATAATTATTGAAAGAAAAAACCTTTGAAATATTTGAAAACACCTTTATTAAAAAAAACCTACATGTTAAAAGGATATTGAAACTTTGGTTTAAAAAAGGAAATATAAAGATCATTATAGAAAAAACAATTTTATTTTCCACAAAGTAAATGAGAACATTTTTGGGAAGTAAAAACATAGATATGGAGGGAAAATCCATTAAAAGAGATGATAATTATTCTTAAAAAAATCATTTCCAAAAAACTATAGATTCATCAAGGAAGAAGGAATTTGTGTGAAACATGATTTCCTTATAAAAGAAGGTGTGAATACCATATAACATTATCATATATTATATACAATCATAATTGAAAAGTTTTTAGACAAAGATAAGTGATTATGACCTAAGGGAAGGATTTGAGTTGTGAAAACCCTTTGAATTTACTCCTGCTTAGCACTCTAACCTTTAATATCACAAAACAATAACTATCTTAATCACCTATTTCATAACCTTATTCATTTATATAACAATTTATAAAATATATTTATGAATATTCAATAAATTTTTATTAGTTAGGTATTATCTATTTTCAAAAACAGATGTCACGAATCTTGATCGTTTTAAACTAGTTTTGTAAAGGCATTGTTGGTATTCAATATTATCTCAAAGTTAATCATTACTAGATCATACAAGGTACTGGTATATATGTTTTAAAATAATTTATAAATTTTTAATTTCATTTCTTAAGTGTTTTGGTAACTTTTTTTTGACAATGAAAATAAATACGAGCTTATTTTGATGAGTTTAATGAATAAAAGGTGATATATTAATAACTTTATTAAATATTGATATAATAACTCCATAATAATTTTAACATCATGAATAAATTATTATTACATTTTTTTACCAAAATATAACATTCCTTAATCATCAATGACATAAAAATTACAACATAACTCATGTAGGTGGTAAAAACGATATAAATAAGAGTGTTATAATGATTGAAGGAGTAAGAGAATGTTATTATATATTTTTAATATAACTTTTAAAGAATCTTGAACATGTAAAAATTATCATATATAATAATTAAACTCATTATTAGAACCATCCAAGATGGGTGGTTATGACAAATGAAATTCATTGTTCATGGAGGTAGTAATCTGCACGTACACACAATTAATGATCTAATTTCTCAATGAATGGACATAATGATGGCATATAAAAATGATCATTTTAGAATTTTATTTGTCATATATAAAACCTATTTATTCATAAAATTCATCTTTGGTACTATCCTTGAGAGATGGTGATGAAAAACAAACTTCATCGTGTTGTGGAGGTGGTAGTCTGCACGTTCGCATGATCGATGTTTTGGTTTCTCATAGTGGATGGAACGTAATGAATAATTGTTTTAAAAATAATATAATGACATTTCAGTATAATAATAATACTAATTTTATTATATTAATAAGGTTAGATGATAATTGGAAGATGAAAATTAAAATAAATACTAAGAGGAAAGCAAAACTCGCATTGAGAACTTGAGTTTTCCCTCCTAAATCTCTTGGGAAAAGATAACCTTAAGCTAAATTAAGGTGACCAAGGGATTAAGGAAGTGAGATAGGGTTCAAGGATGAGTAAAGGGGGGGATTTGTAGGGATAATTTTGAAGGAAAGGGTGTATCATGAAGGGGTGGAAGTGTCCCCTTTTATATGATAAGAAAAGTCACTTTTGGAAACACACATTTTTTTAATAATGTCACACCACTCTCCAAAGGTTAATGGATAAAAATTGTACAAATAGGGAGTGTGAGATAATCTAAATTCGAAAAACCTATCATCCATTCATTTTAAGATAAGGTAAGATTGATTTTAAGGCTTTTTTTAATTTTTACCTTTTACCAAATTAAATTTACCTTGTTGATTAATTATTAACCTTAGTAATTAAAATTAATGAAAAAAAATATTGGAACCTTCTACCTAGTTTGAACCTTCTGATTTCAAATTTTATAATCATTTTAACACACAAAATTTCTAAAGGTGTAAAAAATAATTTTAAAATAAGCAAACTTAATTGCGTAAAAATAGTTTTTCAAAAAATAATGTTTTTAAGCATTAAATTTATATAAAAGATATAATTATATTGGATACTATTTTTTATGCAATAAATTGATTTATTGTAAAACAATTAAAATTTGTGATGATTTTTAGGAAAGGAAAAAACTAAATTTCACTTACTAAATACTTAATTAGAGGAAAATACTGAAAAAAAAATTTTATTTAAGTTACATTTTAATTTAGTTTTAAAAATATTTTACATGGGATTAAAAGTTTAAAGAATATTTTAAAAAGAATATTATTATTAATTAAATACATATTTTATTACTTAAAAGGTTTTATAGTCTTCTAGGATAATCTTACATAATGATAAAATTATAAAAATTATATTTTTTGCAAAAAACTGTATTTTTCAACTGAAAATCAACATTTTCAGAAAAAAAACTCAAAATTTTATACAATATAAATTTTGATGTGAGGAATTCAAAAATGAATTTTATTTTATAAAATTTAAATTCAAAAATTACTAAATTTATCTTTTAAAATAAAATACATAATACAAAGAAAATAAATTTTATTAAAAACAACATTTTTCATTATTAACTAATATTAATCATTTACATTTTAAATATTTAATGGTTTATAATCATAGTATTTATTATAGTTACACCAGTTCGAGGTATGGGGATTAAAAAGAAACAAATAAACCACTACGCCTACAAGTACTTAGGGTGACTTGACCCTAAGACCTCCCATGAGACCCCTCCAAGGCGTAATCACTAGGCTATGCCCTTGGGGAAATATTAGTTTTTATTATAGATTTATTAATAATATTATATTAATATGATATGTTTTTTGTCACTAGGTTTATCATTTAATGCATCTTATTGAACATAACATCTGTTTTACAAAGTCCAAAATGTCAGATTGTTACATTTACCCACCAAAACCATGAAATTATCTACTTTATCTAACCCTTATACCTTTATATATTTTAAAGCCTCCATTTTTAACTTTTTTCATGTTTAAAAAACAATACACAAACACCATGTAAGCATTTTGAATAATTATTCTATTATTTAATTTTAAAAATAAATTAGTAACATGGAAATAATTTATGATTCATAATTATTATCATTTATAACCATTCATCAAATTTTTTATTATCATTTATATCATGATGACATATTTAATATAAGAATTTGAAATTCTCTTATGTTACATATTCATAGGGTCAAAATTTCAAAAAATAACTTATTAAATAATTTACATAAAAATAAGTTATTAGTCATTATATTTTTCTCTCAAAATGAATCAAAGCCTTATCTCATCTTAAATTTTATCCATAAGCCACCATTGTTTACTTTCCTAATGTTGTGTACATAGTCGTTTTTATATTTTTCTTAACATAAAAATTAATTTATATTAATTGGATAATATTTTTATGATATTTTAGATATCTTATAACTTAATTCCCTTTCCCCATATTTTTAATAATAAGAATCATAATTCCACTTGAACTCCTTAAAACCATTTTTATATTATAAAATCCACATTAGTGTTGAAATAAATCTAAACAATGAGTTTTTTTAATGGTTTTTTTTAAGAAAATAGGATAGAGTTTCAATTATTTAAAAAAGGGGGTTTGAAGAAGCCTGAAAATTATTTACGCTTCTCCATTTTGCTGAGAAGCGTGAATGGGGTTCACGCCTCCTACCGAGGAAAATTTATAAATATGGTGCCTCACCCCCTCCATTTTCAATTGTTCTGTTGTATAATTTGCTGTGAAGCTCTACTATATTTCTTTCTAAACATATATTTTTGGCTTTTAAGAAGGTAAATTTTCTATATAAAATTTTAATTTTCTAATTGTTTTAATTTATTTTATTTGTATGGTTTTTTTATTTAAAATGTATGAGTGTATGAATGTATGGATGTATAAATTATTGTCATTTGTATGATTTAATTTCAGAATAAGTTATTGGTTTTTGTATGATTTAATTTAAATTGAATGATTTATGAAATTTAAATATTGTTTTTATATAATATAAAGTTTATGTATAAAATATAATTTATATTTAAGGAAATATTATTTTTTTAATGTATATATTTATAATTTAAATCATGAGTAATTAGATTAGAATAGATTTATATGTATATAATATAAATTATATTTAAAGTAACATAAATTTAAATTATAATATTCCAGACACAGTTAATTAGAAAAATATTTTATAAAAAATATATTATTAAAAAGTTATAGTTATATTAAGTATCATATTTAGATTTATTTAAATATGTATATAATATTATTTTTGTTAACGGTACAAAAAATGTTTACTATAAATAATAATTTTAAATTATATTAAGTATAAATAATTATTATTCCAAGTAATAAAGTATAAAATATAATTACTTAAATTTTGGAAAGTAGAAATATGACATAAATTTTATATATACACATGTAATTTTATAAAATTGAAAATATCATAAGTTTATAGTATTTTAATGGTTATTATGTAAGTATAAATAATATTACTTTTATTAATTAAATTTAATAAAAAAATTATTAATAATATTTTTAGTATTTATGTATAAATTAATAATACTTATATTCAAAAAAACTGTAGTTTATAAAAGTATATGTAATTATATTTTAAAATATTAATAAATAAAGTTGAATATATTTAAATTTGTATATATTTATGTTATATTATTTAAATATATTTATACATATATATTATTGTATATTATATCTAAAGTAAAATAAATTTAAATTATAATATTTGATATACATAGTTAAATCAAGTAAATATACCTATATATATATACATGCACACATTGAAAGGTTTAAATTTTGGAAAGCTGGTGTAGATATTTATTATATATTATACCTAGTTATAAGTAAAGTTATATAATATGTAGAACATAATAAGTATACCAAAAAATATGTTAAGAGTATTGTGTGATGACTAATCATGAGATGACTGACCAATGCATAATTGAAATTGCATGTCTTTTTTTGTGTATGTGGTTATATAGTTTTTAATAATTTCATTTTCTTTTCCTCATTGATGACTTATGAGTCGTCTCTCTATGAGTATGTAAGGACCTACGTGTCGGCCTAAAAAATGTTATGTATTTCAAACCCCTATACCCCTCACTTGCATGTGAGTAACTTTGTAATAAAAAGACGTTTGACTGGATGCGTTCGACAAGAGGTGTTGTTGTTTGAAATGAGACTAATGGTGGCTGAAATATTTGGACTCCAGGGGTTCACCCCTAGGTTTTGGTTAGTTTATCAAATAATGATAAACTAATCCATGGAAAATGTTTCAAGATCAATTCATAGTTATTTATTCATAAGTAATTAAAATATGTGAAATATTTGATGATGTGGTATAGAAATATATAACGTTTTATTAAATTTTCTTTGATAATCATATCACCATCAATATACTTCAACAGTGAGGTTATTTATATCGATCAAGGTTTTGGATATAGTTTTTCACATGTAATAGTGACAAATCTTCATGAAAGTATGAATATAAATAGATGTTTATATATATATATATATTAAATATAGTTATAAGTAAAGCTACAAGATTTATAATATAATAAATATCTAAAAAACATGTTAGCAATTTAGAATTTTGATTGATCTTTAGATGACCGTGTAATGTATTATTGAAATTTCATGTTGTATTTTTTTTTATTTGATTATTTAATTTTTAATAATAGGATGATCTTGAGATGACCTGAAATTACATGTCATGTTTTTTTCAGTTATATAATTTGTAATAATTTAATTTTTTTTCCCCTCATTGATGACCTATGTGTCATCTCTATCTCTAAGTATGTGAGGACCAATGTGTCTGCTTAAGATTTGTCATATATCTCAAACCCCTAGACCCCCTCACTTGAATGTGAGTAACATTGTAATAAAAGGGTGTTTAACAAGAAGTGTTGTTGTTTAAAGATATATTTTTACACCATGTCTTAGAGGAAACTGATGGTTTCTAAAATCTAAGATATTAGAGGCGTTAGGATTCCCCCAAGGTTTTGGTTGGTTTATAAAATAATGATAAACCAAACCATAGAAAAAATCTCAAGATCAAGTCAATTATTTAATCATAACCAATTTAAAAAATTTAAAAAATTCATGATATAGTATATAATATTTTATTAATTATTTTTTCTAGGTAATCATGTATGCACAAATATATTGCAATGGTGAAGTCATTTATACCGAGTAGGGTTTTATCTATAGTTTTCCACCTATAGGAGTGAAAAATCTTCGTGATTGTGTTACATTGGATGAAGTTCGCAAGAAAATTCATAGTCGGTTAAAACTTAGGGTTGATCAATCAATTACTTCAATTACATATTGACATCTTCAATATCCTAAAAGTTTATAGAATACTGAGTATCCTCTATTCAATGATGATGAATGAATGGATGCATCATTGTTATTCAGGAAACAGTGTAGTAATGGTCTCATGGAATTATATGTAGTGATTTTTTATATTGATGATGTGAAACCTGCTACTACATAACCATATTTTGTGAGATTTGTAGGAGTTGGTCATTCACAACACTCTCATTCATTGCCTTCTCATATGACTCTTATAATAGAAACAAATTATGAAGAAGATGATCAACATTTTGAAGGAAATGTAGGGGACATCCCTGTGTGTACTCTTAATTTACTGAATGGCAGTTTATCTGATGAGAAAGTATTTGTTGAGGCATCAGGAGATGATGTGGGTGAGGATGATATGGTGAATGAACCTTATTAGGTTCCTCTAATAGATAGGCATCCACTAGTTAGTGGTAATCATCCTACACTATTGACTTCCTTAGTCGAAGGAATGTCACATGACACCATTTTTATTGGGATATCATTACACTGGCTACTAAATTCCCAGGCATTATAGGGAATATAATTGCATCAACTGATAACACCATATATGTCAGGTAGAAATTTGAAAGTAAATTTGCCTTGAAAATTTTGATAAAACAATACCACACAGAGCGGCATTTTTCATTTGTGGTTGATGAGTCAAAGAATGAAAAATATCTCATTTGATGTGACAAATACGGGACAGAATGGAAATTCTAAATGAGGGAAATATATGATAAATTTTTTTCATGTTGGAAGATAACCAAATTAGAAGGCCCACACACTTGTGTACATCCAAGCTTCTCATGTGATCACCCATTACTTGATGCAGAGTTTATATCAATTGTTATTATAAAGATGATATGAATATGTAAGGATGTTCCTATGTCCCTTGTTTAGGAACAAATACAAAAATTGTTTAAATATAAGATATCCTACGACAAATATTGGAATGCAAAACAAAAGGTGAAGTTCAACAATCAGATTATTTATCATTTGTACACTGTTGAGTATGTCACCCCAGATCATTGAGTTGATCAATCAAAGGTAAATTTCAATAGGATATTTTGGGCATTCGGGTCATGTATCGTTGTTTTCTCATATTGTAAATAATTCATTCAAATCGATGGAACTTTCCTTTATGGAAAGTATAAAAGTTTTATACTTAATGTCGTCATACATGATGGTAATCGTGATCCTCTACCACCTACATTTACTATTGTTGAAAGGGAGAATTTTGAATCCTAGTGTTAGTTTTTGGGATGTATACACATTCATGTCTCACAAAACTAGGGAGTGTGTCTGATATCTGATCATCATCAAGCGATTATACAAGTTGTTAATAGTGATGGGGTTTCATGGAAAGAACTGAATGCTTATCATTGATATTTCATTAGACATATTTCCAGCAATGTGCATAATCATTTCAGATATGAGACAATAAAGAAGATGAACATCAAGTTGGATATGTTTTTATGAACATATTTTTTTTTGGAAAGAAATTTTAATATCATTTTAAATACATTATTCTCTTATGGTTTCAACATACGATCCCCAACAAGAAATGTTCGATCAACGTCTTGAACAAATTCGAAGGGCTAATCAAGATGTGTATGATTATATAATGCATATTTCAAAGGAAAAATGGACATTATCATATGATGGTGGCAGGAGATATGGTCATATGACCACTAATATAGTGGAGTGTATAAATAGGGTCTTCAAGGGTGTGCGCAAACTACCGACCATAGGGTTAGTACATGAGACGTTTTATATATGTGTGAAGTGCTTTGTTGAGTGGTCCCAACTGGCCTATCAGATGATGTAAAATAGAATGCACTTTGGTCAGCATTTCCAAAGTGCCATTGATCAAATACTACATGACACATTATCATTGTGTGTTCTAACCTTTGACCGGGTATAGAGCTGCTTTTAGGTAAGAGAGTTTCATGACCGGGTTACGGATAATAGTGGTCGAGTGCTGGTGGTCATGTTGGAAAACATATATTATGATTGTGGTAACTTTTGGGCATTAAGATATCTCTGTACATATGTTTTTGCAGCTTGTGCATCGATGAATATATCATAGGAGCCCTATGTTGACTCGGTGTATCACATGAGCACTTTGGTTAACTGTTATAGTGCACCTTGAATGTCCATTGGTGACTTTAGTTTTATTATCTTGTTTGTTGATCAGCCGATTGTCGTCCCTGATATTTCTAGGTTTTGTATTATGGATTTTTCATTTATGATTTTTTTTATTTCTGACTTTTTTCAATTATTGGTTTGATATTATCATGTTGCACCCTCAGGGACGATCAAAGTCTACTCATATTAGAAATAAGATGGACTGACCTCGACAATGGGGAGGGGGACTACAATGCAACAATTATCATGCAAAAGGGCGTACTCGTAAGAGATGTCCTCAAGTGGCGGGACAGAGCTCCACTTCCCATCATCCATGATCAAGTCTATGTATTTTATCATGAATGTGTACATTTTTTCGTATGCAGACATTTCATTAATAAATCTTTTTATTTCTGACTTGCTTCATTTCTGATCGGATTCATCTCTACTTTGTTTCATTTCTGGATTCAATCAGAGAGAATTTTTTGATACTTCAACTATTAAAAAAATAAACAGACAATGGAAATAAATAAAAAGATGCTCAGCCTCTAAATGAATTGTCTTCAAATATATCCTTCAAATCACACGGTCGATTGAATATATCATGCAACTACATGTTCTATGTGGGGTTTTCATCATGGATGATATACATAAAAATATTTAGAAATAAATTAAACATGATTGGAGATCATTAAAACAATAAATTGATAGACTAATCCAACGACATCACTCACATCTAGTTATTTATCTCATTTTCCAACATAATGTTGAATTATATATGCTAATTGTCTACCTCATTTTTTTCTTGTAGTTTTTAAAAAATAGTTTAAGATTTTTATTGAAATAACTATAAAAGTAACAATGAGATCAAATGTACAGATGGCAGGTCCTCCATTGCTCACACTCCAAGATATGCATGTTTCACGGTTGGTTTTAGAGGGACGTCCAGTGCCTGCTTTGAGCATATGAAAGTATCATCGTTTCCATCATGTTTCACCACATCCCGCCATCATCCCTCATCTTCATCGTGTTGGGTTATACGGAGTAGCGATGTGCGACTTCACATTTGTTGATAATCAGCTCATTGCTATGCTTGTAAAGAGATGAAATCCAGAGACAAATACATTCCATTTTATAGAGGGGGTGACTATGAGACTCGGGGATCTGTCAATTATGTTGGGCATCCCCATCGGCGGTGCGGTTGTGATGGGCCGAGTGGATGCAAATTGGTTTGAGCTAGTTCACAAATTATTGGGCATTGAGGTCCACGATGATGGCAAATCCGTCGTCGACAGTAGATTACACATGTCATGGATAGACGAGCACTTCGTTCATCTAGCTAATGATGTCGATGAGATCATTGTGTTGCGATTTGTACGTGCATACATTGTGAGGCTGATCAGCGACATTATATTCGTTGATCATTCGACTACATTTGTGCATTTGATGTATTTACCTTTATTAGAGGACTTGGACCAGACAATGTGGTATAGTTGGGGGTCTGCATGTCTCGTATATACATACAGGGCGTTATGCAGCACATGTCGCATCAATAAGATGCAGATCACTTGATTTGTTATTCTTATATAGATGTAAGTATGAGAGCACATCTCTCGCTTAACTCCACATGCATGCACGCTATTGTCTGCTGATATTGTAGTAGTCTCTGTGTGAACAACGGTGTGTTATTCCTTCCTTCTAATGTCAAAATCAAATGTATAACTTTCTATTATGAAATATAAATATAAAAATGTTATCTACAAGTGGAGTCGGGTATATTGACAGTTAGATACAGCCATACACATGTCCACGCTTATAGACTTATGCAGACAGTCTTTGACCAGACGACATAAGCAGTTATTAATTATATAGTTAAATCATTATTGTGTACATTACATGTCTTCATTTATTAATTGATTATTATTTTTTTCAGATTTCATGGATGCCATATATTAAGTCTGTCATCCAGAGTCTATCACCATACTGTACGTCGATGCTTGTTGTCGGCTCATGTGTTGTACATATGATTCATTTTCATATTGTTGAGTGGCATCAGAAAGATAGAGTTATGAGGCATTTTGGCTTCTATCAGCTCATTCCCAGACCACCCAGTCAGTTACCTTTAGTTCATTCCCTGAAGATGTCAGGGAAGCGCAGCTTTGATTGCATGAGATATCATGTAGGATATATATATTGAGATGTGAGACAGACGATATGAGTCCCGATTATGAGGGGCTGACACAATATGTATGCATTTATTCGATCAGTTGGATTATGCGCCCTGATACCGCATGTCTCAGATGAAATTTCTTACGCGACACAAAGGGGCCATCATGACTTGATAATACTTCTTTCATTCATTGTTGAACTGTTTTTTTACTAACATTATTTAACTGCATAATTTGTTTTCATAGGATGCTTGTATCACTCATCGTCGTCACATCTTTGATTCGGTGGAGGAATGCGCGTTTGACCAGACATATTTTCATAGAGGTGTGACAAAGTTGCTTCCTTCCATGGACAAGATTTATCTTAAGATTTTTTTTGATGTGTCAGCCAATGTTGTGCTTGTTGAACCCGATATAGATGTGACTAGGGGTGACGACTCTGTTATGGATGTAGATGTGACACATGAGGAGGGTGTTGATCATGATTAGTCAAATGCTCCTCCGGCTCCAATTGCATATGAGTCACAACCACAGCTAGAGGCACATGCACATACACGGTCTATTAGCATGTCAGATTATGTTACAGATATAGACGTTGACTCGTCTGTGCTGCATTCTTTATTAGCCTCTGATCCATAAATATCCGCTGCACAATAGCCATCTTTTTCACATTTTGGAGTGAATTTCAGCCAGCAATCACTATCTTTGGAGGCAGGACAGGGTACAGGCGGCAAGACTGTAGATCCATTGTCTTTCACCCAAGATGATGTGGAGGTAGGTGTTAGGAATGATATACAGGAGTAGAGTACGTCATAACATAGACATAGATAAACACGACGTGGATGCATTATATATACATGTGGTTGTGGTATAGAGAAGCATCCAGGTCACCGACGTAAATTAGATTGATACATGTTATATGTTTTTTAAATCATTACTTATGCATTATTTAGAAACATACTAATATATTACATAATGTTGCATAAATCAATAAATTGATATAATTAGAAATTCATACATATATTTTTGAATGAATAAGAAACATTAATATTAATAACTACATTGGTAATAATATTAATAACTATTTTCTATTTATATAAATACTTCTTAGTATTATTATCCATATTATGTATAGTAAATAATATTTTTAAATTAATTATTAGATATTAAAAATATTATTATTTTGAATTCAAAAAATATTTTAATATTTAATAATTAATTTAAGATGGTTATTTACTATACATAATATGGATAATAATACTAAGTATTAATATAAGAAATAATCATCTTAAATTTTTTATTAATATTAATAATAAATATTATCTTATTTCTTATATAATAAATTAATTAATAATACAATATAATATATTAAGAATAATATAATTATTAACTAGTAAATATTTTTCAAAATACAAAATATTTTTATTTACATTATTATATAATATATATTACCTATAATGTTATTAATTATATCAATACCATATTAATATATTATTAATTCATAATAAATAATTCAATTGATAATTAATAAATATTTTATGTATTAAAAAATAACTAATAAGTATATCAACAACAAATTTAACAAAGATTTATAATTAAAATCTTATAAGAATGATATAATTATTAACTAGTAAATAATTTTCTAAATACATATTAATTTATTTACATTATTATACAATAAATATTAGCTATAATTCTATTATTTATATTAATAACATGATTATATATTATTAATTAATAACAAATAATACAATTTACAAATAATAAATATTTTACATATTATTATATTACTAATAATTATATCAACAAAAAATTTAACAAAACTTTATAATTAAAATCTTATAAATATTAGTTTTTATACTGTTAATTAATTAATAACATAATAACATAATAACATAATAACATAATATAATATTAATTAATAATAAACAATACAATTAATTATTTCAACTTAGTTCACGGCTTGTTCACGCTTCTCACCGAATTGGAGAATTGGCACTCCAAACCCCTTTTTTTTAAAATTATTGAACACTGTCACATTTTTGAAAGGAAAAAAAACCATTAAAAAAACTCCCAAATAAGCGTGAATGAACGCCCAACTAAAATAACCTGAAACAAGAAAGTCCTACACAGACGAACTAAACCCTAGATCTGTGGGTCACCGCCGACGTCGACGCCGGCCGGATCTCCGTCAGTTTAGCCAATCGTCGGCAAAGCCAGCAAGCACCCATTACAATGCTCGGAGGATCCGAACCGACGCCCACCGCCGAAGCACGTCGTATCACTACAGAACTGAATTCTTGTTGTCGAAGGAAGCCATGAGGACCGACACGGATGCTTGGGACTGCAGCAGCAGGCGCCTGACAATCAATGCAGACGAACGGCAAGCCCTAATAGCATCGATGAGGGGAGAACTCTATACACAGGTCGATGAATTGAGGAACGCAGAAACAGGGGCATCAACAGATAGGTTAGAAATGGGAATGGGAACAAGTAGACATTCTAAAGAACAAGACACTCCATCACCGCCTGCAGGATCGAGGGGTGGTGAGGAAAGGAAGGAAAGAAACCCAGCAGAAAGAGATCGGGGGAGGGGGAAGCATCAATAGAGGTCCAACGAACGCCAATTTCATTGTCAATCAGCCAGATCTAAAGGCTGAAAACACTTATGTAAGATAAGAACACCGTATCTCCATTGCAGAATAATAACCATGGGCATCGAGACAACCCCCCAAGAACCGTGGTAGCAGTCAAAGCAAGGACCTCGGCCAGAAAGACCTGGGGGACGGAAGAGGAGAAGCCGGAGTAGGGACAGGGAATCTAAACCAAGGAGACCCTGAGAGAAACAGGGGACGACCACCACTCGAATAGCAGGGGGATGCCCAAAAAATAAATCCAAAACCTAAACACCTACACATCACTGATCGAAACAACATACCCTGATAATGATGATGTTGATCGGGGGCAGCAGCAGCTCTGACCTACCCGGGTTCAATTTGGGGAAGCCGGTGACCATAATACATGTGTGGATGAGAGCAGGAAGGGGACCACAAAGAAAAAGGGTAGGAACGAGGCAACAGAGGGTGGTGGCGCGGATTGAAGGAGAAACGCTATACATCCCCTGGGTTAGGATCGATTTACTCCTATGCGAGGTCTTCAAGCCCAACTTATTGGTGATTTTGGGGTTCCATACCAAAACACATAGTGATAGGAGGAATTGATTTTTATATGCGAGTCATCATTTTTGGTGGAATCTGATACGAGACTTGAGTTTGTACTCACACAATTGAGTTTCCCCTTCAATGATAATGCATCAAATCCAATCATATTGCACCGCCATTTTTTCATCATCAGAACTCACCGCCTAACTATCGTTTTTCAAGAATACTTTCGATATAAGGCACCATGGATTCACATGCTTCAAATGAGTAACCTCTACCATTTTAAAACTAGTTTGGGGAATACTCCACCATATATCACACTTGAGATGCATCGTAGCTATGATACCACTTGTTAAGATCGATTTCCTCCAGCCCTAAGTTGCCTAGACCCAACACATAGTGTAACGACTCAAAGTTTTATCAATGTAATTCACTTCTTATAATTATGTCTTATAGTATAATCACATTGGGAATCACAATGACACATCATGATACTCAATACTATGTGACCATTAAACATAATTTTCTCCACTTCTGTGTTTTGAATTTCAAAAACCTAACATACACGGTTGTGTTCAGGGTGATTTTTGGAGTCTAATAGAACAAACTTAATTTTTGGTGAATAGTAACATACCATTATGAATAGTAATGATACCCTTACGAATAGTGACATACTCTAATGAATAGTAACCTTACCTATGATAGTATATATATATGATATTTTAGTGAAAGTATGATGTACCTATATCTTGGAATAAGAAAATAAATGTTTTAAAATTGTTATTTTTCGAATAAAATATTATTTTATTTAAGAACTAAATTCCTCATATTTAGAAAATTATTTTTGAAAAATGGACTTCATTTTTGGATTCTACACATCGAAAAATGGTTAGGGTGAATTTTTGGGATTTTTCTGATATACTTGAATTTTTTATGAATAGTGAAATACGATAATTTACAAAATAAGTTAAATTAATGAATTATAGAGTCATGAGTGATGTTCTGCTGATGTAAGCACATATAGTTCGGATTTACATGATAAAATTACTGTATTTAGTCATGAAAGACTCATTATTCCTTTTCTTGCGGAGAAATAATAAATTAATAAATATAATATTGAGAAAACCCCTCTCCTCTCCACTATAAATACCACCCTTCACACCCTCATTTCCTCACACCTCTCAAGCTTCAATACTTGTCTAAACTCTGTCCAAACATCTTTCCTAGCCCCTCCTCCACGTCCAAGATCTTCTGGTCTCATCAAAAGACCAAGCTTAGGTTTCTTAAGCAGGATCTCAAGAGGAGGATTCAAGAGGTAATTTCTCCCTCTCTTTTTCCTATTATTTTCCTTTCAATATCAAGTTATTTTCTTAATCTCTCCCCACCTATCCTCATCCACATGGTATGGTAACTTCAGTATCCCACATATATTGGAATGTTATGATACTAATGGGATAATATATCATCCAATCCCCTTCTCCACTTCTTTTTATTTTAGAAAAGGAAACGTTGTTCGTGAGGTGTTAATTTATCACCTTTAAGAAGACATATTTTCAATTTTCTTTACCGCCTTCAGATCTGGTCATGAAACAATTTTTATGGTTGAACCAGATTATGTTATATGTACTATATCCTATTTAATGTTATGTAACTAACTTATGTACATATTACTAAATGATAAATCAAAACATGTTTGTTGTGATCCAAAAACTGCCCAAATTAACCTAAAATGGTCATCATTAAATCTTAACTAATGATTCAACATGTGGTTATACATGACATTAAAGTGAAGAAAGCGTTTAGATACAAGGTAAGAGGAAATTCTCAAACCCAACTTTCTTTCTTTGGGTTCTCCCTCTTTCACTACATTTTTGGTATGGTCACCCCTTAAAAATAATTTGTTCATCATTATCTTACCTTTTATGGGATATACATGTTTTACACAGGAGTTTATGTCTAACAAATGTTTTCCAAAATAACTCTTCTTTCAAAAACACACATTTTACTTCTCACTCAAGGTTGATGGTTCTTGTATCAAGTATGTTATTCCATATTTCTTTTGGGAACCCAAAGTTTATGAATGTGTTCTTATTTTATGAAACCAATTCCTTTCCATGGGTTATTTATGTTCATTTTTGATATATGATCTATGTGGCATGCATGATAATGAGAATGTTATGATGTGATGGGTGAGCCTGAAATTATACAGCACTCCAATGCATTGGCTAAAGTGATGAATATCATGAGATAAAGTGAAATGATGTGTGAACATGATGCTAGATTTGTTCACAACTATGTGTGGTAGATAACCACTAAGACATGATGTTTCGTTTTTATGCAGTTCCGCATTTCAAGTCTTTTATTAAAGTTTCCTCTCATGATCTTGATGATGATGTTATGATTATGCTCACCCAATTCTATATTGTTCTTATCTATCCTCTTACTAGGATTTTAGCTCACCCCTTTTTGATGTACATCCTCAGGTGATTACATGTACTAAGGATAGGTCAAGTGACAATAAGAATCTAGAGAAGAAGGAATTAAATAAATTTTTATGCTTGATATTGTAAATGTTATGTTTGGTCCTAGTTTTTCCAAGACACTAAACCTCTGGATCCTCATGGTGTAATGCTATTATGTTGTTTATCTTTATAATGATGTAATAGTGATGTAAGAAAAGGTAGGGTCACTATACATAGGTCCTTATGAGGTTACATCCTAAAACTCATGGGTGATATGAGGAATTGCCTCTAAGCATATATGTGAGTCACCATCCTTGGTGGAATCAGATGTGAGACTTTGGTTTGTACCCAACACCCTATCGAGTGCGAAAATCATTTGACAACCATCCTTGATCAATTTTTTATGTATTATAACAAACTCTCTTGAATTTTTTACAAGGAATTAATATTTTATGTATATTAAGTATTCAGATGTTTTACCCATTCCTGATCCAAATTATAACACATTATCTATCCAATATATGTACATAATATATCCAATTTAAATTTATCTATTAACTTTATAAATTAATTTTTATGTATATTAAGTATTCAAATGTTGAGTTTATTTTTAAATGGGGATAAAAATTTAAAAATAAAATAAAAAATAGGGATAGGTTTATCACTATTTAAAAAAATGGGTCCGGGGAGGTGTGAACTCTGTTCATGCTTCTCCATTTGGAAAAGAAGTGTGAATGAGGTTCACACTTCCTGGCCACATCCAAAGAGGTGTGAACCCCATTCAAGACTCTTTATATATATATATTATTAATTATTAATTTATGTAATTAATAATATAATAATTAATAATAATAATAATATTTATAGGATTTTTATTTATAAATATTGTTGATTTTGTTTTTGATATAATTTTTTCTTCTAATTTATTAGTAAGAAATATATTTATCAATAATAAATTTTATTATCTATTATTACTTAATATTATATTATTATTGTAAGGTCCTCGATTCACGTGGATCGACCCTTTGTGTGTTTCTAAAGACCGAGGTGCTTGGAAGAATTCTGAAGGAGTTCGGCTGCTAAAAGCTCAAAGCAGAGAGATTTCATGACATGTAAAAATTTACATGATGTGAAAGTGGGTTTCACAGCTTGTGCTAATCTGATCAAGATGTGTAATAAATTGGGGTTTAAAAATAAAAAGGTGATCATCTTCTGACGTCAACCATACCCATAAGATTACACAACATGAAATGGGATTACACGTTGTGTAAATCCCTGATGTTGTACATCTTTAAAAGATACAACACTGAGGGTTTCCCAAAACCTATGGCCTACAATGACTCCCTCTCGTTCTAGTTGACCTGGAAACCCACTCTTTAACGTTCTTAGGATTCCCTTGTCAAGGACCGATCTCTAGCTTCCATCCTTCGATCCACCTTCGATACAAGGTATGTTCTACCTCCATTCTTTCAGTTTAACTGATATGTTTTCTCCTATTAATCTTTTCCATGTGATAGAGCTTCATCTCCATGTTTCTAATGGAGTTTTTTTGGTTATTTGTTGGCACAATTGTGGCACGACATCCACGGGTGGATGCTGTTCTTGTGGGAGAGGTGATCAGGATCTACAACATTGGTTAATTCTTTTGTGAAGAATGTTGACACCCTTTTGAGGTATGAGATTCATTGATTCTATTTTATTTATGTACTATCATAAATTGAGCATGATTTAGTCCCTTGGATGCTAATGAAATTAACTGAATAATTACTTGAACATGATTAAAGAATTGGCATCGATTGCATGACGATGTTTCTGTTTTGTACCATGATAACAATTTTATTCCTGTTTTTCTAGAGAGTGTGATATTTATGTTGTGTTTTTTATTCTTGTATTATCTTGTAGAATTGGTAAAGAATGTAAAGCCAAATTTAATTGATAATTAATTGACTAAAATAATAAACATGCATGTTTAATGAATCTGGTGTGTTGTAAACTTAATGTTGCAGACATGTTTAAATCATCAGAACCAAAAACATACTTCTGGATCTGGCTTGTCTCTTCAACAACTGGAGGGAATCACCATCCCTCTATTTTCTCCAAAGGAACTCCCATGAATCCCCGCCAAGTTCAAACACTGTCGAAGGTTTCTGGGTTCAATGACACCCCCCTCTAAAGGTCTCAAACTTAATTCTGACAGATCCTGTTGCATGGGGGTCCTCCACGGTGGAGGATTGTTCTGTGAAGAAAAAGAGCCAGTTATCCTTGCTTACTCCTCTCGCTTGGTCTGTGGATCTTCCCTTCAAGTGGAGGCCAATGCTTTGTTCCAGGGTATCAGTTTGTGCCACCGGAATAATATCAAGTTATCAAAGGTAGAAACAAACTCCAAGATCCTATATAATGCCATTCTTGGACTTAGCCCCTCCCCTTGGTCTATTTCATACATCATTATAAAGTGCAGATGCATACTCAATATAAACATTAAAGTGAATCACTCATGGAAATAGGGGAACTGAGTCACAGATTATCTTGCATCCCTTGATGTTTTTGGGCCCAACCCCCTTGTCCTCCACAATGTGATGTCCTTGAAACCTGAAGGGGTTAATTTGATTAGAGGGGATTCCCTCAGTCTGCACTACTTCGGGCCCCCATGAACCCTAATTGTGTGTGACCATTGTGCCTCTTTATCTTAATAAAAAATTACTCGATGATGATGATGTGAAGCATGTTGATGCTTGTTGATAAAAGAATTAAAGAAAAATTAAATTAATTATTTAATAAAATTGTGACAGCTTGTACTAGCTTACTTCCTAGGTTACCCATGGCTGGAAACTGTAAATAATGAATCAATTAATTCAAGATGGAATAAGAATCGGTTGTGTGATAAATGATAATGTCATTGTAGGGATTGAGTTGTCTGGTTGTTTGTAAAGGCCAAGTGCCTCGTGCTTGGAGCCGTGAGATATCATTGTGTGTGAAGGCTGAATGCTTTGCTTTAGGTCCAAGAGCCTGGTTGCTATGTTGTTTTCCTACTGCATATGATGTGCTCTATATTTGATCCTTGTGATGTGGGGAAAGGAGGCCCATATGTGACGTGATCCTAGGATGGATGAGCCTGGAGAGATATTGTGGTATGTGGGGTAGGGAGGCCCGAATGTTGTGGCAGTACATGATGCCTGTGGTAGAGGGATGCATCAGGATATGCATGTGGATGCATGGGAGGACATCAGAGATGATAGAATGGGTTGAAGTTGGGCTTAACCAATGATATGAAAGCTGGATGCCTGTTTGAATCTGTTGTTTGGATAATGTCTAGGTTGTTTGTTTATCTGTATTCCTTTCCCCACTGATTGAGTCAGATAGATGTGCTTGGTTTTATACCTTATTTAGTAGTTTAGGATGTTTTTCTAGAATACCTGGTAATATGAAAGTGATAATGTTAATAAATGAATAAATTTTTAACCCATGGGGTTGGAGCTTGCTAGGATGCAATGTTGAGGTTATAATTCTGAGAAGCTGTGAACTCGGTTTTCTTATGCCAGAAGGGAATGGGACTTTTATGTGATGATAATGTAATGTAATGTGGAAAATTTTATTGGTTAATGAATTAATTAAAGTAATTTGAAACTAATGAAAAGTAATAAAATAAATTAATCCAGCTCTTTAAACGGTTGTATGCTTATAGGATATCTGATCTGAACAGTGGTATTTAAATGTCCAAGAGGCATTAACAACAATTGAGTCTAAGACTAGTATATGAACACAGTGTGGTTGTGATCTATATCATACCATGTAATTTTTTTATAAACTACTCTACCCTGTTTATTAGGGAAACTAACACCCCATAGAATCTGAGCCCTGGGGGGGGGGGGGGGGGGTTCCCCAGCATCCAGGTGGGAGGATGGATGCCTGACTATCCCTTTTGGCCCCCTCTCTTCTTCTGGTAGTTACTTATTCTGGTTTGTATGATAGTTATTTTTCCACATATATTTTTTATAGTGCTGTAATGACTTTTGGTTATTTCACACACACATATTCCTGATATATTTTCCTAAGGACTACTATAGGTATAACATGTATAGCCTGTGATGTCTTGAGGATCCTTAATCGGTGTATGTTATACGATGACTTCAGGTATAAAACCCAATGTATGATACATGTTATACAAGATGTGGTGGATCTTAGAAACTACCTTGTTAATTTTGGTTCATGGATGTGATGGTGTGTTGCATGAGGTGCATGTTGCGGTGCTTCACCCAGGCGTCCGTGGGATAGCCTTTTAGAGAGATATGCTTAGGACATGTGATGTTGGGGTAGAGCAAAAAACCATTGGGGAAGCGGTAGTAGGGTACCCTTGATATTCTTTACTCTATTTTATTCTATTTTATACAATATTGGTGAGAGTATCCATGGTGAGGTTGGAAACTTAGTATACCTATTTGGGTGATGATTTAGTTTCATTTTTTGTTCACTTTTCTTTAACATGATTTATTTATATTTTGCACGAGAGGATACGAGGAGGATCCTACCAATTATACTATTATAATCACCATATATATCTATAAATATTTTCTTTTTGGTTAGTAGGATCAGGTTGTAGATCAGGCTGGTTACTAATAACTTGTGGGTTTTTGTTGGAGCTGTTTGGGCTTCATGGTCACTACCTTCTTTACCTTTCTTTTTGTACTTTCAGTTTTTCATTCTGTTTAGTAGTTCTTACATGTCATTAAATATGTGAACTTGGGTTTTATTTTATATTGGTCTCTGAGTAGGAGTTGATTGGTGTATGTCTTATCTCTCTCTTTTGCATGTGTTCTCTTAGAGGGTAATGCCTACCATCTGTGTGTTTACTATACACTCGGTGCTAGTCGCCAACCCAGGTCCTAATGGAGGTAGGAATTGTGTGTTACTATCTATTTTCCCCCATTAATGGCCTATGAGGGGTACACATTGTGGGTAGGGGGTCATGGAAGAGTGGTATCAGAGGTATTATTGATGGATAGGATGGACTTTAGATATAAGCATATAAGAGATTGCATGGGATGGTAGGGAAGTGGTGTCAACTAAGTTTAGAAAGTGCTATAAACATGGGAGACCTTTTTAGACACGGGTATTTAAGCCCCTTATGATCTGATGAACATACCTTTAAGCTTATATTTTATATTAAACTAGATGATGTTGGTTACAAGGTAGAGACCTAGGAAAGGATCGTGCACCATTCTTCTTTGTGCATGTGTTTAAATGGGTAGACCTTGGGATAGGTTAACCTAAAATGAATAAAATAAAACAATTAAATAATGTTAAATTATTCCATATTATAGGTTTATTAGCTATAAATGTTTATTCATTTGAAGGTATGGCTCCAGGTCTACATTCTATTTAGGTTCACACAGAAGACGTTCAACATGTCACACCAGCAGATCACCATAGAGTAGAGGTTGAAAACGATGACACTTGGAGGAGAACACTCCAAGAGTTTCATTACCAGAGTTTGTAGAGGTATAAGGGACCTTTTTTATATGCATTCATAGAATACTAGTTATATAAGGTTGAGATAACCTTTTGTTCGATCCGTGCTTGCACTATGTATCATTGGCTATGACGATGCTGTGTGGGGTAGTGAGGAAGTGATAGTTCTTGTTCCTCAGAGATCGCGAGGATTCAGAAGTCTCATGGGGAGAAATTTGAGACCAGTTCAGAGTTGAGTTTCATTATTTGACCATGAAGGCAACTAGTCTATAGGATATACTTACCCATCAACATGTGAGCTTCAATGTGCGAGAGTTCATGATCCATTTCAGGAAACCTCTGTAATATGCTTCAGACCTGTTTCCATATGAGGAGGCCAATGCGAGGAATTTTGAGGAGGCTTTTCATCCATAGATCTAGTCCAAGGTCACCCTGTTTATACTGAAGACATATATTGGGGTATTGGTGAGAGAAGAGTTCATCAAGATGAGGTTATCCAGAACTGGATCGTGAGGAGAGGGGAGTCATCAGGATTCCTCACGAAGCAAAGCTGTGGTTTGGGGTTCCCAATTTTCAGGACAGAAGAGATTCTGATCATCTAGGGGTATGTCTCATCCCTTAATGTCTCATTTATCTTGGGGAGGTGGCTCTCATGTGTCACACCCACCATCTTTGAATTATTTATTTTATTAATTTTATTTGTGTCAGGTGGTCTGGGTTGAAGCTCGACTTAAGATTTTGAGTTCTTTTTTAGAAATGCACATTTTGGCCTTGACAGCATTCAGCGCGCCACTGTCGAAGCCGCGCAGCCTCACATGGGTCACCGTGTGTTCTCGCCTAGTTCCCCACACGCCTGCTCGATGTGAAACTAATTAAATAAAATGAATTAATAATTATGAAATAACATTATGTGAGTGGTAAAATAAAAATAAAATAAAATGAGAATAAGAAGTGTGATAAAATTCAAGGGACTATTTTAATGATAATGATAATAATATCATTTGATATTATTATTATTATTATTATTATTATCGATAACATTAATAATATAAATTTTATTATGTTTATATTAATATTATAATAATTAATATTATTGTTAATATTATATTAAGTAACTAGAACTTTATTATTTTATATGTCTTTAAAATCTTGGTCAGAGTGCGGGCTGAGCCTGATTGAAATTTTACATTCTGCTAATAAGTGAATATTTGGGGCTTTGTGGCATTTGACGCACGGGCAGGGAATGGTCAAAGTCGCCCGAATTTGCCCGAGTCATCACGTGGCATATCCGATGTATGGTTAATTCATTATTTAATGAGGAGAATAAGGTAGTTAGCGAAAAATAAAATGAGAAGAATAAAAGGAATTAAAAGTTCTAATAATAATAATAATAATAAAATTATTATTATTATGATTCTTTTTATTAATTTTTTAATTATGTTATTAGTAATATTATTAAAATTATTATTATAGTTGGTATATTATTAAGTTACCATCTTTTTTTAATATAATTATGATTAATTAGTGACATTAGTTATAGTTAGGATTTTTTTATATATTTATTTACTTTGTTTTTATTTTTTAATTTATTTTATTACTTATTTTGGTTAGGGTAAGCCTCCCCCCCTTCTCTTTCCCGTCGCTCCCCAACCCCCACCTTGGGCCTCGCCTCCCTGCTCGAGCACCCCCTATGCGCTACTCCTTCCAACGACTTGGCCGACCGACCACCATCATCTCAGACCGGCACACCCTCTCCACTTCCTTGATACTTCACGCACCAACCCCCAGACAGTGCCCCCTATCTTCACCAAATCGGCACAAAAAACCCTTGCATGACATGGTATGTGTGATCCCCCTATTTCTGAAGACTCTTCAGCCGGTACCCGCCTCGCCTGCGCACGCTTTCCACCAGCCTCCGCCGCAACCGCGACTTACTCCAACATGCCTCCTCCCACTTCGGTCGGCATTTTCCCTCCTTCTGCGCAAGCAACCTCCCCCTCCAGTGGAGTCTCCTTTCTTTTTTTTCCTCCTTGAATTTTGGTTATCCAGTGGGTAAGGGGTTCAACTTAGGGTTTTGTCTTAAATTATGTTGGTTTGAATTCTTGTTTAGGGTACGCCTTTGGCTCGCTTTTGGAGCGTGTTAGGTGCATTTGGTGGTTCACACAAGATTTGGGAAATTCTTTACCCAATCTAGGTGGTTCCATGTTTAAACATTATTTAATGAATTAATTTTCTTTCTTAGTTAGTTTATAATGTTCTTTGATAATTTTTTTGGGTGCAGATTTGGTTTCCTTGAGGTTTTCAATGTGTTAGTTTTGTTTGGTAGTATGTTCATGTGGTGTGGGTGCGTTATTTGGTTAAAAACTTGTATTTAGTCAATATTTAGTGTTTAATAATATGTGTAGTTAGTTTTTCATTTGTGAAAGTGGTGTTAATTGTGTTCTTGACATGTTGTTGCATGTTCCTGGTCATAAGTGAAGATGTTGAGTGGGTTGAGTAGGTTGTTGTTGTGAAAACCCACATTGAACTGTCTGCTACTGTTTTATAAATTTTGCATTTGTTTTCTGAAAATGGGAAAAGTGTGTGTTTTATGTTCTGGTGTAGCTTTCATATGCATTTTGTCCAAAAAGAGGGTTTGAGTGGGACTTTGGTGTTTAAAGTCACGTTCCATATTCTGGAATTGCTTAATAAAGTTTCTACTGTCTTCTTTAATCAGGAAAATGGTCTTTTAACTATGCGCTTGGGTTATTAGTTGATGTGAGTGGTGAAGCTTGTGTCCTTGATGCGGCGTTGGGTGTGTTTGGTCATAAAGAAGGGATGAGGTGGTTTTGTGTGCTAATCCATGTTATGTTTATTTTTAAAGAATTTTTTTACAAAGAATTTAATATGTTTTAATAAAAATTATTAACGATGAAAATCTAATATGTTTTTAATAAACAATTATTTGCAATGCAGAAATTTTTTTAATTGAGTTGGGTAAAGTCTTTTAGTGTGTGTACTATTTCAAATGGATTTTGTGCGTGTGTGCAAGTGTGGCATTGGGTTTAGGTAACACCTTGTTTTTTTGTTCATTTGATATTGACATGAAATGTGACATTGGAACATCTTGAGTAAAAAAAGGGGAAGCCTGGTACTAGGTGGGTGGACTAGATCTAGTGTGCTAGTGATACAGAAGCGGCTCTGGCCCAGTTTCACTTAGTTGTATTGATGATTACAACACTAACTAAACTTTGTATGAGGATTAGAGACCACTAGGTTATGGATGTGTTTCCCTACTAGTGTCTCGTGTATGAGAATATTTTTTTTTGTGTTTCCTATACTACTGTTCACCAAGACGTGATATTCTAGGGTCCCATTCTTTTTTCTTGTACCTATAGGGCCTCTACCAATTTTGGTGCTCCTGGACTACTATACACTCACCGTCGGCATACGGTGTAGCTTTTGGGTTTTCTTGAAGGTTTGGATTTTTAACTGCAAGGGTATTTTTTTTTATATAAGTTGTTTTCTTTAAAAGTGTTTTCTTTAAAGAAATTGTTTCTTTAAAATTGTTCAAGCTTTGGAGACCTTTCATTTATTTAGCCTGCAAATGTATTTGTCATTTAATTTTTATACATGGATCCTTTTTGTTGGGTAACGTCCTACTGGGATCTTGGATCACACCCTACATACACGTTTGGGTGTATGTAGACCTTGTTCTTTGTGTATTCCAGGTTGAGGCATCCTACACAGTAATGGTGGTTCAGGTTGTGGATGGTCTTCTCATGCAGGTTGGTGTTTGTAGCTTGTGGTTGTCACACCTCTCTTGTTGATTGGAGGTTTGAGTTAGAGTTTTAGTTTCTTTTGTTTTCGTTACTTTTTGGATGTTGGATCCTGTTGTAAACCTTTAAATTTGATTTTTGTTTAAGGTCCTATTTGGTTGTCTGTTTTCAGTTTTAGTTTATTTATCTTGTCAGTTTTTTTGTGTTTACTACTTCGGGTAAATCATTTACATGGGTTAGTTTTGATACCCGGGCACTTGTTCCAGCCCGTGGGGATCAGGAATGCCCTTCGGGCCATGTCACGGACCGGGTCGAGTGCTGGGTCGGATGGCGACCCGACTTGGTTCGTGAAAAAATGGTATCAGAGGAGGTTTGATCTCTTGGGATGTGTTCTTTTGAAATAGATTCAAGGTAGACAAGAGTTAAGGTTGTCGGGACTCGACGTCCTAGCTACGAGCAAGGTGCCTGGCCAGCACAGCTCGTGACGGGACTCAAGTTGCCAGGGTATGTTGAGGGTTGTCTGAGTCACTGGTCCTTCTAATTAATCTTGTTTAGGGGAAATAAAGAGGGAGTAGGGTCAGTGGTCCCAGTGAGCTCACAGGGTCTGTCAAGCCATGTGGAGTTGGGGACGCTATTCTAGAATACTCTCTATGGCAGTGGCGTGATTGGCGTATGGACACCAACCATATGTCCTAGTCACCCGCTGACACTAGTCTTCTATCACATCGTTCCTCGTCCCTTTGTTTTAGAATCGTGGAAATATGGTTTTTATGTAAAAATGATTTGGTTTTGAAAAATGTTTTGAAATGAAGCGCTTTAAAAATAAACTGATGTGTAAGGTTTGAAAAGTGTGGGTTGAATTTTTGGTTTTGAAAAATGGAAAGGTCCGGTTTTGATCCTTAATGCTATCATGGGAAACCACATGCATGGATATATATGGAAATAGAAATGGTTAATGGTATGAGTGGATGAGTAGCTGGATGGAAATGAAGTGGGTGCCGGTGTGGCACGAGAACATGAATTTGTGCGACCCATGGGACACCATTGGTGTTTGTGCAACCCACCATCTTTGTTTATTTTCAAAAAGTTTTGTTAAATGAAAATTTGGTGTTTGTGTGGGGTGTACTTGTGTTTTGGAAGTGTTGTATGTGAGGCATTTTGAGCCGAGAATCCTTTTTGACTGATTTGTGTCTTGAGTTTGAATTTTTATTTGTAAGTTGGTGTGCAAGTGCGTGGTTTGTGAATTCTTTTGAAAAGTTCTTCGGGAATCCCTTGCAGTGGTTCCCACTGCACATTTAGTGTTCGCTTGTGGTATGTCTTGGTCATTATACTAGTTTGATTGGGTCCATGGTTTTATTTTTTAACTAGTGCACGCCCCTATAAAGCGTTAACATGCGATTGAAGTGCGGACACGAGTAATTCATCATTGGCCAACCCTCTAGTTGATTGAAGTGAGGACTCTACCTTTTTAGTGATAGTGATAAGTTTGTCATTTTCTCCTTTTCAGTTAAGAAAATCCTCTCACAGTGGGATGAAATAAACAAGGGTATTTGAAGAGAGTTTTGGTCTCCTTCAGTTGTCCGAGTCATCAGATATGAAGTTTGACACCATTGCGTCTGAAGTTCCCCCTAGAAATGGTGAAATGAATTCCAACAGGGAAGGGTGAAGGTGGTTCAGAGTTATCGGTGCTGACTGATGTCTTTAAAGGCTTGTAGTGCTCTTATCGACCGCAAGGGACATGTTTGGTGATGTCTTGCAGTGTGAGTTCTCTTTGAAGAGCAAGAGTGGATGTTCCGTGAGCGAGTAGTAGGTATGTCAGAGTGTGTTGTGTCTGATGGGGTTGTCTCGATTACAGTGTGGTTTCTTGCGGCACCAGGAAAAGGAGAAGCCTCGTTCGGGAGTCTTCGATGCCTGACTACGAGGCGAGAGATGCTTCAAACATTAGGGCTCCAGCCACATGCCTTGGAGTGAAGCTGGTGCATGGTCAAGAACCCAAAGAGTGTATGGGAGCCCGACTTTATTTCTGTTATAGGGGTTGAAATTAAAAGAAGTTTTAATCTTTTACTATAGTTGTTTCATTCCAAATGACCTATATGGGTGCATGAGGTTTCTCATGGATATGAGGAGGCGTGGTCCTCTCATTAACTTAAAGTCCCAGGGGCGGCGTCTCACCGAATTTAATTTATTTTAGTGGTCCTTATGGGGTCTGTTGGGTAAATACTTATAAAAGTTCAATACTGCTCATCCAGTGACGTAGAGATGATGGTTGGTCTTAGGTCATGGTTTTGACACTCCAACAGTTGGGGCCCCTCCCACCCCGCCCCTTGTGGTGGGGTGTTTGGTCACCGTCGGAAAATTTTCAAAGTTTGTACCTTCTGTTAGTTATAATGGTGAAGAGATCCATGATTGGTCTCACACAAGTGTCTCTGGAATGAGTTAGTGTTGTACTTTTTCATAATAGTGGGGAGTCCGCCTGGGCCTCCTTGTGTTGATTTTCTAGTTTCGTCTCAGGCGTCGGTAAGTTTCTAATGGTGGGGAGCCCCTTTGGGCTTTCCCCTGTTGACCTTTTAGTTATGTTCCTAGAGATGATTTGGTGATAGGTGATAAGAGTGCTCCTTGGGCATGGTTGATCTTGTTTTTCCATTTAAGTCAAATGGCATGGTTCTCGTTATTTGGTGCTTGAGGTGTTTTGGTTTGTGAAGTTGGTTTCCGTGGGTGAGAGAGTTCCTATCATTAATTAATCAACTAGAGGTGTTCTAGATCTTTGGGGGTGGGCGACACATATCAAAAAGTCTTTTTACGAGTTTCTTGAGGACGTCATTTTAGTCATCTTTTTTTAGCACGGTGCGTTTGCCTCTTTCCTCTTGTTTTCATAGGGATCCTCTTTGAACCTTAAGGGGGTGTGGTTTTCTACTTTGGGTCTCAGCCTTAGTTATGGATTTCCGGGGACGAAAGATTTATGGCAGGGAGAATTGTCACACCCTCCATCTTTGAATTATTTATTTTATTAATTTTCTTTGTGTCAGGTGGTTAGGGTTAAAGCTTGACTTAAGATTTTGAGTTCTTATTTAAAAATGCACATTTTGTCCTTGACCAGATTCAGCGCACCGCTGTCGAAGCTGTGCAACCTCACCTGGGTCACCGCGCGTTCTTGCATAGTTCCCCACATTCCTTCCCGATGTGAAACTAATTAAATAAAATAAATTAATAATTATGAAATAACATTATGTGAGTAGTAAAATAAAAATAAAATAAAATGAGAATAAGAAGTGTTATAAAATTCAAGGGACTATTTTAATGATAATGATAATAATATCATTTGATAATATTATTATTATTATTATTATTATCGATAGCATTAATAATATAAATTTTATTAAGTTAATATTAATATTATAATAATTAATATTATTGTTAATATTATATTAAGTTACTAGCACTTTATTATTTTATATGGATTTAAAATCTTTGTCGGAGTGCGGGCTGAGCCCGATTGAAATTTTATATTCTACTGATAAGTGAATATTTGGGGCTTCGTGGCATCCGGCGCACGGGTGGGGAACGGTTGAAGCTGCGCGACTTTGCTTGAGTCACCACGCGGCATGTCCGGTGTATGGTTAATTCATTATTTAATGAGGAGAATAAGGTAGTTAGCGAAAAATAAAATGAGAAGAATAAAACGAATTAAAAGTTCTAATAATAATAATAATAATATTAATATCAATAATAAGATTATTATTATTATTATTATTATCCTTTTTATTAATGTTTTAATTATGTTATTAGTAATAATATTAAAATTATCATTATAGTTGGTATATTGTTAAGTTACCATATTTTTTAATATAATTATGATTAATTAGTAACATTAGTTATTGTTAGGATTTTTTTTATTTATTTATTTAGTTTGTTTTCATTTTTTTCATTTATTTTATTCCTTCTTTTGGTTAGGGTAAGCCTCCCCCTTCTCTTTCCTGTCGCGTCCCAACCCCTACCTTAAGCATCGCCTCCCTACTTGAGCCCCCCTATGCGCTATTCCTTCCAGCGACTCGGCCGACCGACCACCATCATCTCAGCCTGACGCACCCTCCCCACTTCCTTGCTGCTGCATGCACCAACCCCTGGCCAGTGCCCCCTATCTTCACCAAATCGGCACAGAAAACCCTTGCCTGACATGATATGTGTGCGCCCCTATTCCTGAAGACTCTTTAGCTGGCGCCGCCTCACCTGCGCACACTTTCCTCCAGCCTCCGCTGCAACCGCGACTTACTCTAGCACGCCTCCTCCCATTCCGGTTGGTGTTTTCCCTCCTTTCGCGCGAGCACCCTCTCCTTCTAGTAGAGTCTCCTTTCTTTTTTTCCTCCTTGAATTTTGGTTATCCAGTGGGTAAGGGGTTCAAATTAGGGTTTGGTCTAAAATTATGTTGGTTCGAATTATTGTTTAGGTACGCCTTTAGCTCGCTTTTGGAGCGCGTTAGGTGTAGTTGGTGGTTCGCACATGATTTGGGAAATTATTTACCCAAGGTAGGTGGTTCCACATTTAAGCATTATTTAATGAATTAATTTTCTTTCTTAGTTAGTTTATAATGTTCTTTGATAATTTTTTTGGGTTCAGATTTGGTTTCCTTGAGGTTTTCAATGTGTTAGTTTTTTTTGGTAGTATGTTCATGTGGTGTGGGTGCGTTATTTGGTTGAAAACTTGTATTTAGTAAATCTTTAGTGTTTAATAATATGTGTATCTAGTTTTTAATTTGTGAAAGTGATGTTAATTTTGTTTTCAACATGGTTTTGCTTGTTCCTGGTCATAAGTGAAGGTGTTGAGTGGGTTGAGTATGTTGTTGTTGTGAAAACCCACATTTAACTATCTTCTACTATTTTATAAATTTTGCATTTGTTTTGTGAAAATGCGAAAAGTGTGTGGTTTATGTTCTGGTGTAGCGTTCATATGTGTTTTTTCCAAAAAGAGGATTTGAGTGGGACTTTGGTGTTTAAAGTTGTGTTTTATCTTCTAGAATTTCTTAATAAAGTTTCTAGTGTCTTCTTTAATCATAAAAACGGTATTTTAACTATTCAGTTGGATTATTAGTTGATGTGAGTGGTGAATTTTGTGTCCTTGATGTGGCGTTGGGTGTGTTTGGTCATGAAGGAGGGATGAGGTGGTTTTGTGTGTTAAGACGTGTTATGTTTCTTTTTAAAGAATTTGTTTACAATGAATTTAATATGTTTTAATAAAAATTATTAACGATAAAAATCTAATATGTCTTTAATAAGAAATTATTAGCAATGATTTTTTTTAATTGAGTTGGGTAAAGTCTTTTGGTGTGCGTAGTATTTCAAATGGATTGTGTGTGTGTGTGAAAGTGTGGCGTTGGGTTTAGGTAACACCCTGTTTGTTTTTGTTCATTTGATATTGACATGAAATGTGAAATTGGAACATCTTGAGAACAAAAAGGGGAAGCCTGGGTACTAGGTGGGCGGACTAGATCTAGTGTGCTAGTGATATGGAAGCGGATCTGGCCCAGTTTCACTTAGATATATTGACAATTACAATACTAAATAAACTTTGGATGTGGATTGGAGACCAATAGGTTATAGATGTGTTCCCCTACTAGTGGCTCGTGCACGAGAACATATTTTTTTTGTGTTTCCAATACTACTGTTCACCGAGACGCGATGTTCTAGGGTCCCATTATTTTTTCTAGTACCTATAGGGCCTCTCCCACTTTTGGTGCTCCTGGACTACTATACACTCACCATTGACATACAATGTAGCTTTTGGGTTTTCTTGAAGGTTTGGGTTTTTAACTTAAATGGTGTTTTTTTATTTAAGTTGTTTTCTTTGAAAGTGTTTTCTTTATAGAAACTGTTTCTTTAAAATTGTTCAAGCTGTGGAGACCTTTCATTTATTTAGCTTGCAAATGTATTTGTCATTTAATGTTTATACGTGGAACCTTTTTGTTGGGTGACATCCTACTGGGTTCTTGGCTCACACCCTACATACACCTTTGGGTGTATTTAGACCTTATTCTTTGTGTATTACAGGTTGAGGCATCCTGCTCAGCGATGGTGGTTCAGGTAGTGGATGGTCTTCTCATGTAGGTTAGTGTTTGTATCTTGTGGTTGTCTCACCTCTCTTATTGATTAGAGGGTTGAGTTAGAGTTTTAGTTTATTTTTTTGTCGTTACTTTTTGGATGTTGGATCCTGTTGTAAACCTTTAAATTTAATTTTTGTTTAAGGTCCTGTTTGGTTGTCTGTTTTCAGTTTTAGTTTATTTATCTCGTCAGTTATTTTGTGTTTAATACTTCGGTTAAATCGTTCCCATGAGTTAGTTTTGATACCCGGGCACTTGTGCTAGCCCGTGGGGATCGGGAACGCCCTTCGGTCCATGTCGTGGACCGGGTTGGGTGCTGGGTCATATGGCAACACGGCTTGGTTCGTGACACATGCCTATGAAAAGGGATGAGACACATGTTTTTCTTATGGAGGTCAAGGTCATTAGTAGTGAGAGTGCTTGAACCTTCACAGAAGTCAGTGTGCACCAGTTGTTCCGATTTAGGATCTTCCACTAAGGTAGTTCCAACCGAGGTAGAAATAACATGTTTCTCCATTTTGGGATCAATATAGAGTAGATTGGGGAGGTATAGGATAGCCTCAGAATTCTTATTTTCCCCATAGACCATAGCATATCCATGGAGGTGGTCTTCGACATGGATAGAGAGGCCATGGAGAAGGTTTTGGCCAGCTTCATACTTTAACGTTTCTAGCACTGGGTGAGCCAGACATCATTCGAGGTACCCTTTTCTTATTTTAAAATTGGGTGTATGCATCATTTGATTAGGGAGAGATACAATCCTTCATATCACCTACCCTTTTCTATGTTTTGGGACATGAGGTAGAGAGGCTTCCAGTTCCCTTGGCATTGACTACTTCAGTTGGAGGATTATATGATTTGTTTGATGTATGTAGAGACTGTGAGATAGTGTTAAAGAAGCACCTCTCTTGGGGATATTTCTTATATTTATGGATAAAACCATATAAAATCAACCTAGGTGTGGATTGGTTGTATTTGGTGTATGATTTCATTGATTTATTTAAGAGTATTTTTGTGTTCTTCGACGCTGATGGAGATCCAACAATGTTTTTTGGTGAGCGAGCCCCTCAAATGAGTCAGAGCTGTGCTCCATTCTTATCCTTGATGGCCAAGATGATGATGAGTTTGTCATAGGTTCAACAGTCGGTGTTTCCCAGGGTCATAAAATACTACCCTGATATCTTTCTAGAGGAGGTTGTAGTATTACCCCCTTGACGAGACAAAGAGTTTAGGGTCAAACTACAGCCAGACGTGTCTCCTATCTCAATGTATCTGTATAGGATGGCACATTATGAGTTTAAAGAGCTGTGTATATAGCTTGATGATCTATTCCAATGTTTTTTTGTTTAGACGATTGTGTCACCGTGGGGCGCACCGGTTTTTTTGTGAAGAAGGCTGTTGGTAGTTTGAGGTTGTATATCAAATATCATCGTTTGAACCAAGTGATAATGAAGGACTGATATCCTCTTCCATAGATTGATGATTTATTCAATCAAATATAGGGGTAAATTTGGTTCTGAAATATTGATTTATAATCATGATATCATCGGATGAATGTAAAGGATGATGATATACTGAAGACTATTTTCCATTGTCGTCATGGGCATTATGAGTTTGTTGTGATGCCGTTCGGTGTGACGAATAATCCAGCTATGGTCATGTGGCTAATGAATGCTGTGTTCTGTGAGTTCCTGGATAAGTTCATGGTGGTTTACATCAATGAAATCCTTGTCCAATCCACATATGTGGAGGTTCATTAAGAGCATCTGCATGCCGTTTTGGGAGTTCTTTGTCATGAGCAGATATTTGGGAAGTTTCCGAAGTGCACATTTTGGGATTGAGAAGTCCATTTATTGGGGAATTTTGTATCCCAGCAGGGATTAATTGTGGATTTTTTGAAGATATAAACTGTTGTGTCTTGGTAAGAACCCAATAAAGTGTAATAGGTGTGAAGTTTCCATGGTATTTCATGCTATTATAGAAGGTTCATATCCTATTTATCTCGGTTTGCGACTCCTCTAACAATATTGACCATATAGGATCAAGTGTTCATATATACTGATATGTGTTAAATAGATTTTGAGTATCTGAAGTATAATTTGGTTATTGATCTAGTTATTTGTCTTCCAACATAAGGAGTTCAGTTTGATGTTTTTTCTGATGCTTCACATCTTAGGTTGGGATGTGTTCAGATGTAGTAGAGATTGGATGTTTCTTATGGGTCTTAGCAGTTACATCCCCATGAGAATAACTATTCCATCCACGATCTTGATTTGTAAGAAGTAGTGTTTTCTATGAATTTGTGGAGACATTACCTTATTTAAGAGCACATTTTGGTCTTCACTAATCATAAGTGACATAGGTATGTTTTCTCCCAAAATGACTTGAACTTAAGTCAACATTGGTGGATGGAGTTCTTACACGATTATGACTTTGAGATTTTATATACACCTGGAAATGGAAATGTCGTGGCTAATGTGCTGAACAGGAAGTCACAAAGTGATGCAGTGCATGAATCAGAAGATTCCTAGAGAGTGATGGAAGAACTTTTAGCATAGAATCTAGATATGGGAGAAGTCAGAGGCAGATGTTGTCTTTTTCAAATGACGGTGCAGTCAGCTCTAGTGTAGCAAGTAGTGGAGTACCAATCGAGGGATATTTAGGTGGAGGTCTGGAGAGACTGGGTTTCTTATGGAGAGGACCCTATTGGTTGGTCTAAATATGAATAACACTTAGTGTTGTTTCAGGGAATAATTTTCATTCCTTTGGTGATGCGTGAGATGGTTCTCAGAGAGTTCCATAGTTCACCTTTGGTGGTACATCATGGCGTGACAAAGATATTCCAAGCTTTGAGGTGTTAGTTTTGGTGGTATGGGTTGAAGCGTGTAGTTTTAGGGTTCGTGTCTTGATATTTGGTCTTATAGAAGGTAAAATATTAGCACTATGTTCCCAATAATTTTCTCTATCCATTAGATGTTCCTCAATGGAAGTGGGAGGACATCTTGATGAACATTGTTATCAGTTTACCTCAAGCTCAATGAGGCTATGATGCTATATGGTTGGTAGTAGATGGTTTAATGAAATAATCCCACTTTATAGCGATCAAAGAGTCAAGATTAGTGTACTTTTTATCGAGGTATTATCTTAAGGGGGTGGTGAGACTCCACAAGATCTTGAGGACTATCATTTCTGATCGAGATCCTTATTTTACCTACAGGATGTGGATAGGTCTGCAACATGATTTTGGTTCTCAAATATTACTTATCACTAATTTTCATCCACATACGGATGATAATATAGAGCATACCATCCGAAATCATGAATACATGTTGTGCTCTTGTGTCCTGGGTTTTTGGAGGTTCATGGATGAGGCACCTTTCCTTGGTATAATTCACTTACAAAAATATTTTTCACTCCACCATTGGTATGAAACTATTTTTAATCCTTGTATGGATGACCTTTCCATTCTCTATTGTGATGGAATAGGGTTAGAGAGTTCGAAATTCTAGGGCTGAACCTAGTAAACAATACGACAAAGATGGTTCAGGTGATTCATGATAGGATGAAACTAGTACAAGATCATCAGAAACCCTATGCCTATCATAGGAGGAGACCTCTAGAGTTTGATGTTGGGGATCATGTGTTCCTGGAGGTGAATCCCTATCATGGTAAGTGAAGGTTTGGTCATGGGACTATGCTTTGTCTTCAATTTATTGGTCATTTCAAGGTAGAAATTCCCCCACAATTGATCCAGATATACAATGTTTTTCACCTATCAAAACTCCTTCGTTAACTTCATGAAACATCTCATGTCATCAATTGGGGTGTGAGCGATGTTGAAAATGATGCAAACTTTGAGGAGTGGCATGTAGAGATCTAGAACCTCCAAGAGAAGGTGTTGTGTGGGTGTGTTATCCCCTTGGTTCGTGTCTTATGATAGCATGGTGGCATGAAGGATACTCCCTAGGAACATGATTCATAGATATGTGCTTAGTACCTTGAGTTTTTTGATGTTTAGATCATCACATATAACATTGTTCATTTTTTAGTTGTAGACCTTTTCTGGTTTATGAGACATATTTCCCTTATTGCTTGTTTTGTATTACTATATTTTGAGAGGTATCTCTCCTGGTAGAGTTTTTAGAATATTGTTGTGGTTTTTTCATGGTTCCACACTGTTCATTTGATGAGGTGATTGAGCTCATGTGGTTGTGAGAGCCTTGAGAGGTATCTCACAGGGTGTAAGTTCGGATGAACCTTTTCAGTTTATCCTCTCTAGGTTGGTTTTGGATTCTCAAGGAAGAGAATGTTTTTATAAGTATCTAATGTAAGGGACTAGAACCACGTTGATCGACCCTTTTTGGGGTTTCGATTACCTAGGTTCTTGGAGGAGGCTTAAAGGAATTCTGGAGAGTTTCGGTTGCTAAAAGCTAGAAGCAGGGATATTTCATGACGTGTAAAAATTTACATGATGTGAAAGTGGGTTTCATGTATTGAGTTAATCAGAACACAATATGTAATAAATTAGGGTTTAAAAATAAAATGGAGATTCATTTTCCAGTGTAAACCATACCGTGATGATTACATGATGTGAAATGGGATTACCTGTCATGTAAATCCACAATGTTGTACATTGTTAAAAGATGTATCACTGAGGGTTTCCTAAACCCTACAGCTTGTAGAACCTCCATATCATTCCATGTGACCCGACAACCACCTATTCGACATTTTAGAGATTCCTTTTTCAAGGATTGATCACTATCTTCCCTCCTTAGACCTGTTTTCAATCCATGTTATGTTCTACCTCCTTTATTTCGGTTTAACTGATCCATTTCATACCATTCATCTTTTTTATGTGATGGCCCTTTATCTTTATGTTTCTAATGGATTTTTTTTGGTTGTTTGTTGGAATGGTTGTGGCACAACATCCTCGGGTGGATGCAGTTCTTACGGGAGAGGTGATTGGGATCTGTAGTGTTGGTCCATTATCACGAGAATAACGTTGACCCCATTTTGAGGTAGGTGATTTGTTGCTTCTATTTTATTTATGTGCGATCATAAATTGAACATGAATTATCCCCTTGGATTCCAATGAAATTAACCTAATAATTAATCGAACTGGACTAAATAATTGGCATCAATTGCATGGTGATATTGTTGTTTTATACCAAGATAATTATTTGCTTCTTGGTTTTATAGATAGTGTGATATCTATAATGTGAATTTTATGCTTGGATTAACATGTGTAATTAGTAAAGAATGTAAAAACATATTTAATTGATAATTAATTGGATAAAATATTCCAGATTCATGTTTAATGAATCCGGTGTGTTATAAAATTAACACTAAAGGCATGTTTAAATTATTTTACTTCCATGTGTTAATGAAATTGAATAAATATGTGAAGAATGTTGATGGCTGTTGATAAAATAATTAAATGCATGTTAAATTATTTTTTAATTAAATTGTAAAAACTTGTGTTAGCTTGTTGCTTAGGTTTCCTGTAGTTGGAAACTCTAAATAATGAACTAGTTAATTCAAGATGGAATAAGAATCAGTTTTGTGATAAAATATAATTCCTTTGTAGGGACTGAGTTTCCCACTTCCTTCTAAAGGCTGAGTGCCTTATGCTTGGAGCTGCGAGGGCTTATTGTGTGTGAAAGCTGAATTCCTTTCTTTAGGGACAAGATCCTAGTTTCTATGTTTGTTTATTTCTTCTTGTGGCGTGATATGGATTTGAGCCTTATTATGTGGGGAAATGAAGCCCAGATGTGACGTGATCTTGAGATGGTTGATCTTAGAAGGCTATTATGGTATGTGTGGGAGGGATGACCAGATGTTGTGGTAATAGTTGATGCTTGTAGTGGTGCATCAAGATATGCATGTGGGTGTCAGGTAGGACATCAGAGATGACAAAATGAGTTCATGATGGGCTTAACCATTGATATGAAATCTATATTCTTGTTTGAATCAGTTTTTTGGTTGATGGTTAGATTGTTTGTTTATCTACTTTCCTTTCCCTACTACTTAAGGCAGATGGATGTTATTGGTTGTATATCTTTTTTGGTAGCTTAGGATGTTTTCCTAGAATACCTAGAAATATATAAATTAGTAATGTTAATAAATAAATAAATATTTAACCCATGGGGTTGGAGATTTTTGGGATACAATGTTGAGGTTATAATTCTGAGAAGATGTGAAATCGGTTTTCTTATGCCTGGAGGGCATGAAACTTTATTGTGATGCTAATGTAATGTAATGTGGAAAATGTTAATGGTTAATTAATGGTTATTGAGTAAATTAATGTAAAGTTAAAATGATGAAAAGGAATAAAATAATTTAATTTCTCTCTTAAAATGGTTGTGTGCTTATAGGATATCTGGTCTTAGAAATGGAAACTGAGAGTCCGAGAGATGTTATCAGTAGTTGAGTTTGAGACTAGGTTATTCCCATAGTGTGGTTGTGATCTATATTATACGTTATATTATTTTTCATACACTAATACACCTTGTCAGTTAGGGAAACTGAGACCCTATGGATTCTGATCCATGGGGGAGTTTTTTCCCTAACATCTTGGTGGGAGGATGGATGGATGACTACCCCCATTGTCCCTGCTCTCTCCTCTTGGTAGTTACTTGTGCTAGTATGCACGACCATTATTTTTCACCATATATGTGTATAGAGGGATGTAGTAGATTGTGGTTATTTCACACACATGTATTTTGGATATAGTTTCCTAAGGACTAATATAGGTATAACGTGTCTAGGATGTGATGGGTTGAGGATCCTTACTCACTGAATAGACTATGGTTACTTGAAGTATAATACCTAGTGCATGATACAAATTATATGGGCTGTGGTGGCTCCCAAAAAATACCTAGTTACTTTTGGTTACGTGAAAATGGTGGTTTATTGCATGAGGTTCACATTGTGGTGCTTCACCCAGGTGTCTCTGGGCTAGCCTTTTTAGAGAGAGATGCTCTGGATGCATGACATTGGGGAAGAGCGGAAAACCGGTGGGGAAGCAGTAGCAGGGCACCCTTGATATTCTTTACTATATTATATGTTATTGTATGAGATATTTTTCAAGAGTATCCATGGTGAGGTTGGGAAATTAGTATACCTATCTAGGTGATGAGTTAGTTTCACTTGGTGTTCACTGTGATTTAACATGATTTCATTATCTTTTGCATGAGAGGATCTGGGGGGATCCTACTCAGTATACTATTATACTCACCCTATATATCTTTAAATATTTTCTTTTAGGTTAATGGGAGCAGGTTCAAGATTAGTCTGGTTACTAGAAGTTATGGGTTTTTGCAGGAGCTGTTTGAGCTTCGTGGTCACCACCGTATTTACCTTTCTTTTGATACTTGTAGTTTTACTTTCTGTTGTAGTAGTTCCTGCATGTTATTACATATGTGCACTTGGGTTTTATTTTATATTGGAGTCTGAGTAGGAGTTTATTGGTGTCTGTTTTATCTCTATATTTTGCATGTGTTCTCTTAGAGGGAAATGCATCCCATCTATGTGTTTACTATACCCTCAGTGCTAGTCACCAACTCAGGACCTACTGGAGGTGGGACTCAGGTGTCACTATCTCTCTTCCCCCATTGTCATCCCAGGAGAGGTATACATTGTGGGTAGGAGGACATGACAGTTTTTTTAATTAATTAATAGTATGACAACTAATATTTATAAAATATTAATTATAAATCTTTTTATATTTTTGTTGATATAATTATTAGTAATTTATTAATGCATATATTTTTTATTAATTATAAATTTTATTATTTATTATTAATTAATAATTTATTCCATTGTTGTTAATATAATTAAAAACATTATATCTAATATTTAATGTATATTAATATAAATTAATTAATTTTTATTTATAAAAATATTTACTATTTAATAATTATATTATTCCTAATATATTATGCGATATTATTAATTAATTACTTATATAAGAAATAAGATAATATTTGTATTAATATTAATAATATTTATTTAATTCAAAATAATAATATTATTAATATTTAATAATAAATTTAAGATGATTATTTATTATACATAAAGTGAAAAAATAATACAAATAATTATTAATATAAATAACAAGTAGTAATTATTATTATTACTGATGTAGTTATTATTATTAATTTTTCTTAATCATTCAAAAATATTTTTATGAATATCCAACTATATCAATTTATTTTTTATGCAACAAAATATAATATATTATTATGTTTTTAAATAATGTATAAGTAATTATTTTAAAAAAATATAACATATATCAATCTAATTTACATCGGTGTCCTGTATGATCCTTCATGACACAATAAGGTGTATATAAAATTTGTCTATGCTATGTCTACCTATGTCCATGCTCTACCATATGCATCTCCTGTGTAAAATCCCTAGCACCTACTTCCACATCATCTTGTGTGACAGTCGACGAATCAACATTCTCGCCGCCTGTATCTAGTCCTACCTCAAAGGATAATGGCTTCTAGCTAGAAGTATCCCAATCATGTGAAGAAGATGGATGTTGTGAAATGAATATATACAGATAAGAGGATAATAAATAATGCAACGTAGACTAGTCAGCATCCATCTTCGCAATAAAATTTGACATGCTAATAGACCATGTCTGTGCTTGTGTCTCTAGTTATGGTATTGGATCATATTCAATAATAACTGGAGGAGTATCTAGTTGACCATGATAAAATTCCTTCTCCTATTCCACATATGCATCCATAATAGGGTTTTCACCCCTAGAACATATATATCTAGATCTTTACCCTAAACATCACTTGAAAAATCGAATAAAATGTCATTATAAATCTCATCCATAGGAGGAAGTTTCTCTGACATTGCTCTATGAAAATAATTCTGGTCAAATGCACCACCCTCTACGGGTTCAGAGGTGTGAAGGAGATGGGTGATACAAACATCCCTTGAAAAAAATTATGTAGTTAACTAATGTTAATAAAAAAATTCAATAGTAGAAGGAAGAATTATAACCCAATCATGATATCATCATCCGTGTCACATAAGATATCTCCCTAGGGACATGCAGTACCAGGGTCCATATTTTAATTGATCTGCTAAATGTATATGTACTGTGTTGAACCCTCATATCTGACACTTGTGTCGTCTGTCTCGTATATCAATATATCTTGCATGGTATATTTTCCAGTCAAAGTATTTCTTTCCTGACATATTTAGGGAATGAAGTGAAGTTAAATGACTAGGTAGTGAAGGAATAGGCTCATAAAAGTCGAAATGACTCATAACTCTATCAATATGATGCCACTCAAAAATATGAAAATGGATCATTGGAATGACACATGAGCTAACAGAAAGCACCATTTTATAGTATGGCGAGAGAATATGGATGATAGCCTCTCTATATAACAACCATGAATTATGAAAAAATCAAAAAAATAATAATAATCAATTAATAATCAATTAATAAATGAAGACATGTACTGTAAAAAATAATAATTTAACAGTATAATTAATTACCATGTATGTTTTCTGGGTGAAGATTTTCCAGAATAAGTCTATAAGTGTATATATCGTGTTTGGATATATCATAATATCGATATGCCTAACTCCACATGTAGATAACATTTTTATACTTATATTTCATAATAGAAAGTTATGCATTTGATTTTGATATTAGAATGAAGGAAAAACATACCATCATACATGCAGAGACTCTCCTAAAATATCATTAAACAATAGTGCACGTGCATATGGAGCTAAGTGAGGGATTCACTCTCATATCCACATCTATATTAGAATAACACATCCCATTATTTTCATGTTATCTATGTGACATGTGATGCATAGTGTCTTGTATGTATATGCAAGACATGCATACCCACAACTATACTACCCTGTTAGGTCCAAGTCCTCCAATAATGGTAAATACATCAAATGTTCAAATGTAGTAGAATGATCAATGGAAATCATGCTGCTGACAAGCCTCAAAATTTATGCACATGATAATAATAGCACAATGATCTCATCAAAATCACCAGTTAGATGAGAGAAGTGCTCATCTATCCATGACATGCATAATCTACTATCGATGAAAAACCTAGCATCGTCTTGGACATTAATACCCTATAATCTATGAAATATAAAAAAATATATTCACTCACTCAACCTATCATAGCCACACCGTCGATGGGGAGGCCCAACATAATGGAAACATCCTTGAGCATAATAGTCATCTCATCCTATGTAAAATGGAATTCATGTTTCTCTAGCCTCCATATCTCTACAAGCATATAAATGATTTGAACATTGAAAAATGTGATGTTTCACATCGCTGAACCTTAAAACATAGAATGATGAAGATGAGGGATGATTGTAGGTGGTGGTGCAACATGATGGAAATGGTGAGATCTCCATACAATGAAAGTAGGAACCAGACATCCCTCTATGACCAACCATGAAAAATAACTATCCTAGAATGTTAGAAATGGAGGACCCACCATATATATATTTTAAATCATAATTAATTTTTATAGTTAATTAAATAAAATTTATTAACTATATATTAAAAAACTATAATAATCAAAATGAGGTAGAAAATTAGAATTCATAATTAAGTAATATGATGAAAAATGCAGCAATCAAATATATGTGACTGATGTTGTTTCCTTAGTCTATCAATTTATTGTTTTAATGATCTAAAAATGTTTAATATATTTATAAATATCTCTATGTATATCATCTGGGATGAAAATCCATCATAGAACATGAGGATACTTGATATATTCAATTGAGCATCTGATTTGAAGGAGAAATTTGAAGACAATTCATTTAGAGGCTAAACCTATTTTTATTCATTTATATTGTGAGATTATTTTTTTAATAGTTAAAATATCACAATATTATTTCTGAATTAATCCATAAATGAATCGAAACATAGATGAAACAGGCTATAAATGAATCAAGTTAGTAATAAAAGGATCCATTAACGAGAATTCTACATACAAAAAATGAATATATTCATGATAAAATACATAGAGTCGATCAAGGATGATGGGAAGTGGAGCTATGTCCTACCACTTGGGGACATCTATTATGAGTATGCACTTTTGTGTGAAAAATGTTGCATTGTAGTCCCACTACTACAAAACACATCTTTAATAGCACCAACATTCACTACAGCAGAATAGGAATCTAGCGGCGGTTATAACCGCCGCTAAACGGTGTGGCGGAGGTTTCCAGAAACCACCGCCTAATACGGCATCGCCAATCTTTTTACGGCGGTTATTTTCGTTTAGTGGCGGTTTTAGGGAAGCATCGCAGCTGCCTCATTTCGCGGTGGTTTTAGTGGCGGTTATAACCGCCGCTAAATCCAGAAGAACCGCCGCAAGATGAGACTGCCACGATGCGACTATTTCATGGCGGTTATAACCGCCGCTAAACGTATATTTTATTTTACGTTTAGCAGCAGTTTTGAACGTTTAGCGGTGGTTTAAACTGCCGCGAAATAGCCGCCAACTTTCATTTAGCGGCGGTTTAAACCACCACTAAAAAGTTTCCCAGAAAAAAAAATACCTGATTCTGCTGCCCCATAGCCTAAAAACCAAACCAAAACACATATAACAGAGAGAACAAGTATAATACATGAAAAAAAATTTAGGGAAAGAGGTGAATCTAGAGGTTGAAGTGAGTCAATGGGTAGGAGAAAAGATAGGGGATAGTTCAAGAAATATAGAATTTAATCTAGAAACAAGGTAATCAAATGTTTTAAATGTAAACAACCTGGGCAAGGGTGACTTTAAAGATAGTAATAATGACCATTCCCTATTATTTTAACAAGACTTCGACACTACTAATGTGTTAAATGTCACTAATATAGCCATCTTATATGAATAGAACCAGGATTCATGATGCTCATTCCACATGTACCCAAATAAGGAATTCTTTACTGAATTAAGGGAATTGAATAATGGTGAGGTATTTCTAGGGAATAATATGAGCGGTCACATCATGGTCATAGGCTCAATTTTACTAGAGCTTCATGATGGGTCTATTAAAACTCTTGAATAATTTAGGTGGGTACCTGAATTAAAAATAAACCTAATATCCCTAGGAACCCTTGACCAGAAAGGGAACGACTTCAAGTATGGATCTGGAAGCCTTAGAGTTTCCCAAGGATCCCTCATTGTAATAAAGGGAACCCTTCACAATGGTCTGTTTGTGTTAGATGGAAAAGTGTATAGAAATCAGTTGAATAGTTATTCTGGTTCATAATGTGATTCCACCACCTTATGGCATAGGATACTAGGGCATGTTAGTGCCATGGGTCTTAGTGAGCTTAAGAAATAGTGCCTTCTAAGTAATATCACTCCTAACAGTTTACTTTTTTGTGAAGACTGTGTATATGGGAATTCTAGGAGAATCAGCTTCATTAGATCCATGTTTAAGGCTAAGGAACCTCTTGAATGTGTACATTCTAACTTGTGGGGTCCTTCTAGGGTTACCTCCCATAGTGGTGGTTTATACTTTGTAACCTTTATTGATGATTTCTCTAGGAGAGTGTGGATTTATATTATTAAGCACAAGTCAGATGCCTTTCAGACTTTTATGAAATGGAAATTTGCGGTAGAGAGTGAGACTAATAAGAAAATTAAGGCCTTAAGAACTGATAATGGTTTAGAATATATATCCAATGAATTCATTGAATATTTTGAATCTGAAGGAATTAAGATATATCGGACTATTTTGGAAACTCCATAACAGAATGGGTTAGCAGAGAGAATGAATAGGACTGTTCTTGAGAGGGTAAGGTGTATGTTATCCCACTAAAAACTATCTAGGTCCTTCTAGGCTGAGGATTATTCAACAACAGTGCACCTCATTAACTGTTGTCCATATTCTGCTAACTCCTTTATGACACCTGAATAAATTTCGAAGGTCACACCCCCAAATCTAGATCACCTTAGGATATTTGGATCCATATCTTACGTGCATTCATGTAATGATAAGCTAGCTGATAGGGCTATTAAATGAATATTCGTGGGATATCTAGAGGGTGTTAAAGGGTATTATTTATGGGTAGATAAATCAGGTTACTAGAAATGCATCGTTAGTCGCGATGTGGTCTTCCATGAATCTGGTGTGGCCAGTGACAAAGTACCTGAACCTGTTGTAGCTCCTGATGAAGCTGCAGGACCCTTAGAGGTCCCAACACCTTTAGGTGTTGATGTTCCTTTAAGATCAGGTGACCAACCTCAGTTCAGTGTTGGTCCTGCTCCTTTGGTTACCCAATCCTAGCCTAAATCAGATCCCAATTTGGAATCCGAACCTGAGGACCAAGAACCTGTTGGCCTGATCAACAATCGGCTTACTTGAGATAAAGAAAGGAGAGTTTTTAAACCTCCATCCCACTTCAACTAGTCATACATTGCTTCCTATGCTGTCAATGTAGCTTAGGAATTATTTAATGATGAGCCTAAAACTTTTAAGTAAGCTTTTAAGTCCAAATAATATAGTAATTGGCTGAGATCAATACAAAAAGAAATGAATTCCCTTCTTAAGAACAACACCTGGGTTGTTGTTCCGAAACCCAATAACCAGAAAGTTATAGGTTCAATATGGATTTATAAGAAGAAATAAAGCAATGTAGGAGAGTCTAAAATCAAATTCAAAGCATGCATGGTATCTAAAGGTTTTCTAAAATGTGAAGTCATTGATTATAGTGAAATATTCTCTCCTTTTTTAAGCATTCATCCATTAGAATTATGCTTGCATTTTCTGCCAAACTTGATTTTCATGTTGAACAACTCGATGTAAAAACCACTTTTTTACATGGTAGTCTTGATGAAAGCATTTATATGAATCCTCTAGAACGATTTTCAAAATTGTTCAAACCAAACCATGTTTTTATTTTACATAAGTCCTTTCATGGGATTAAATAGTCTTCAAGACAATGGTATAAAAGGTTTGATTCCTTTATGAGTGAGAATTAGTTTTCTATAAGTAGATTTGATGGATGTGTGTATTTTAAAAATGTTAAACATGAGTCTTTTTACCTTTTATTATATGTTGATGAAATGTTTTTAATATGTAAAAATATAAAGATCATAAATTCCGTTAAGCACCAGTTGAACTGTGTTTAGGGTATGGCTACTAACCACATACCATATGAGAATTAAATGGAAGAATACCTTATCAAGGATTGGAAAAAGATGTTGAAAGCATAGTAGTCATTATAATTAAAAAATGATAACAAAACTGACTATCAGGACACAAAAATGAGCAGATCAGATTGAAAAAACAAAACTTAGCCTGAAACTCATAATGTTGAATGAAAAAATGTATAGGTCATAGTTAAGAGCATAAATCGTTCCATAATCATGCATGTATGATGCATTAAATTACCATTTCCGGATTGATGTACCCCATCAAGAATGAGAACTTCCTATTCTATTTTTTTCAACTGATGTACCCCTGCAAACAGAAACAATATAGTATGTTCATCTTCCTTTAACACACACCATATGCATCGTTGTCTTGCCTACAGAAGGTGTAAATCAAACCTTTTATGCATGGAACCGAATTGTGTGATTTTCACTTGTTGAACGGTGCCAGTTCTTTTTCATCGTGTAGCAGGGATTCGTGGAAACACTTCTATACAGTGCTGTATTTTTTGGGCAATGACAGCACAATTTTTAAATGTTGCAACTATTCATAAACATCAAGACATATCAATCTATCATTAAATCCATTTCTAAGGAATTTGAAAATATAGAGTCATGAATAAAGGGATAGAAATCTGCTGGGAGGCTTACCGTTTGCATCTGTGTACTCCTATTTCCATAAAAATTCGATCTTCTATAATCTGGTTTCTCCATGAAACCATGTTACGACAACCTGAAATCATATTGAAACAAAATATTGATGCATAAAAAGGGAATATAAGTGGATAAAATATGAACACCATTAAAATACATGAAATCTGATTAATACCCTAATTGAATTGATTATTTAATCTGAATACATGTATAACCTGAATGTTGTTCATACGTTGACATCATCCTTGCCAAAGGGGACATCATATTATGCATTGCCTTGTGGTATCCGAGTAATCTTTCTACATATCAAATTTATAACATCAGTATACAATAAAGAAAGCAAAGAACAATGAACACCTTAATGCAAAGATCAAACATACTTCAAATAGGATCACTTATGGATAAGAGAGTCCTAAACTTCAATTGTAAAACAGAGTAGTCCGGTGCATGCTGTAAATCCATAGCCATGCATCAATCAAATCCGAATAGGTAGCAGTCTGAAAGCATCAAGTGAGATGGATTTGATCCATCCTTGAAGCACTCAGGATCCTCAGCAAACCCGGACAGCCATGAATATAGCAGATTCAATGGGAAATGAGGCCGCAAAACCATCCAAATAGAGGAAACCCAAAACAGTCAGATATGTTCAAACAATAAACATGCCAATTGAAAACTCAACTGACCATAATCCAGGAAGATATAGAATAGGATGACAGCTTCAATCCAGATCAAATCGGTAATCATCTTTTTGTACATCCTTCTTCTCTATGTATAACTATCCTATGTGCACACGACTTGTGTGACATTAATAGTAGGTAAATCTTATATGTGTTAAATGGGCATGTCTCGCATACACGTTAAATGGGCATGTCTTGCATACACTTTAAATATTAATATGTATCCCCTGTACCCCCCCCCAACCCCCTTGCACCAGACCCCCCCTGCACCATCCCCCCACCCCCCAACCAAAAAATCATTGTCTCATGAAAATAAAAAAGCAGTCTGGTGCATGCTGTAAATTTAGAGAAATATAATATTATTCAGCCTCATGCAATATAATATTATTCAGCCTCATGCAATATAATATTATCAAACTCTTATAAACATAGTTAGATAAAATCTACATGTATTTCAATGCCTCATGCAATATAATATTATTCAGCCAAAGCAATATGATTGCCCAAGCATAATCACAAAAATGTTTCCACTTCACAGAGAATAATCTAAAAGCTCAATTTCAGTTTACACCATAACCAAATCATAGAAAGAAGAAAATAAATCTGCAAGGCACATACAATTCATAAAAATGCTCATAACCATGATTTATAAAGTAGTCATAACCAAACACATAAAAATAATAATATAGAACCCTTGGAAAAGTTCTTAGTAGGATAATCAAACAATTTATTCCTAAATGATGTATATCACACTCGAGGAATCAAGACATAAAAAGAAACATCAGAAATTAATAAAATGCATAAAAGGAAAATGAGAAATCAAGGAAATTTTAGGACATGAAAATGTGTGGTGGCAACTATGTGCCACAAATGTTACATATACAAACCAACTGTTTTCATATTACAAATCAACAATACAACTACTCAGGGTCTGATGATGCATCATCACCCTCTCCACCTTCATCTCCACTTTGTGCTGTCACCTGTAAGAACATTATATTGAAAATTAAATACGATTGCATATTTATATTAAAAATTTAAACCAATGAAAGTTAGAAAACTAAATGATTTTGATTTTTTGTGATTTACCTGCATACCACCAGTCGATGCACTACCACCGGGGGAATATCTGCTCATCTGCTGATGTATTTCAATCAACTCTTTCTGCAATGCAGATATCTGATCCCCCTGCTGGTGAACTGTGTTTCGTAAAGAAACAATCTCTCTCTTATCATCTCTGGGTATGGGCTGACTAAAGTCAGGAGTAGATGCAGTTGCTATCCCCGATGACCTGCTAAAAATCTCAGATGGTACGGGTCCCAAACCCATCCCACTCACTCTCCCAGCATGCTCTTTCCCAAGGACCTTAGCAACCGGGTCATCCTGGGAGACTGAGTAGGACTGCGCAGGATTGGCATCCCATAGCTCTTTAATTTTTACCTATAAATCAAATATCAAAATATATTAACACGGTAAAAACTGATAATAAGTTATTATGATAAAAAATTGACTTCATACCCCAACTTATTTAGCAGGCTCGTTAACAAAACTTCCATCTGATTTCTTATGAACATCCAACCACAGTTCAGTCCTGGATGCTTCATGCCCTAAACTCTATGACTACATTAAACAAAGATAAATAAAAAATTCAATATATTAAACAGATAATATTGTCTTATAAATATTTAAACTAATTAAAAGATTACCAATGTCGTTTGGCTTCTAGAAAAACTTTTTGAGCCCGTAGTGTGCGGGATGACTTGGTTTTCCCGGTTTGATGCATTTTGTCTTTAAAGATCCTGAAATAAATAAAAGGCAATTTAATACTGATCTATTGAATGTCATGTCCTTTTCATATACATGTATAAATGTAAAATGACAATAATATAATAATATATATTTCAATACCATCTGCTTCTGATCACGATGTCTGTCAACAAACACTTTCCACTGCTCTTTCGGTACCCCACTGGGTAGCTTCTCATACATTTGCTGCGTGGTCAACGAAGTATCGTTGACATCACACCATAATCTCCATTTGAAATCTTTCTACTTATTACCTAGATTTTTCAACGTCCACTTCCGTGCTATCACATCAGCAACGGTAAAGTGGAAGAACATCTGTATACATAAATTCATTTTGAACATATTAGTAACATGACATTAAATTAAACCATAATGTAATAAATTTACCTTTATTTGAGAATCAAACACTTCATTTTTCCAGCTTGAAGGCATATGTCTCCAATCGTCATATGAAATAGGAAGAGAAATGGGCTCCGCTGCTAGCTGGCCTATAATCTGGCCAAGTAACCCCGCGACATCATCCGTAGGGACCCTGTAAGAATCAAATGGCACAACAATCTTCTCGCCATTCAGATTCCAAGAATCTGAACTTTTTATATTTTTCTTTACGGTTTCATTTTTGTCATCTTCAATGATAAAACAATTAGTATAAACAAAATGCAATAAATTTATTTAATTAAAATTTGTACCTATGATAGTGACACTCCAGTGTGTCCAGGATGAACTGGAAGGGGCACGACGCTGCCCCACTGCTGAGCCTCCTGAAAGGGGAGTCGATGACTCACCCTCTACTGGGACATCCACAGAAGGTGTGAGAGATTGTAAAGACCCGTAAATTTCAAGGAAATTTTTTTTCTTAATTTTCTTTAGAATTTTACAAGAACGCAGTTTCAGACGGCACCTGATTCCGAGGCCCGGAGTGCCCGGAATTAATTTCCGAAGTTTGGCTCGGGTACGTTCAGTGAACGAACGAGCGGGAATTTCTAACTTTTGATCCGGTGCTCGGAATTGAAATCCGAGGGCACCGATGAACTCGCAGCGCCGATATTCGCTTAGAAACGCCTCTTCCGGAGTTGCGTTTGCTCAGGTGTGGTTTTTAATTTTCGGGCTTAAAGTTAAGAAATAAAATAATTTTGCGACAACTTTATTTTATTTCGCTTAATCCACTTGGAAGCCACTTGAAGCCACTTAAAGGCGGCTTGAACTGAGTTGAACTAGATAGGATGCTATCCAGAAATATCCTACCCCTTGGTAGGATATTTGTGAGGTGGGGCCCGCACGAGCCCCGCCGTTTCTTTCGCTAAGTAACACACCCGCGAAAACCCATCAAAGTAACTGAAAAGTCAACCGACGCGTTTTCTTTAATTCTTAACAGACCATTTAATTGGGCGGTTTATTTCGTGAATTAAATGGACTGTTTCTTTCGTGAATTTAATGGGTCGTTTCTTTCGAATTGATGGATCGTTTCTTAACCGGTTTCGTGTGTTGGCATGTTTATAAAATAAGACCAACCTAAAAATCCTTTGAAAGGATTTGAGAGGATCTTGTTTCTTCATCTCCCCGCGAAGAACGCGAAGAACGCGAAGAACGCCGGCGACCGAAATTCGACGACGCACACCGAGATCTGCGACGTCGACGAGCTTTACCCGCGACGTTCTTCGGCGACGCCTCTTCTTCCGCAGCCGATCCTCGTTCGGCAGCTAAGGTGAGAAACGAATCGTTTGAAATTCTTTTGTGTTATGTGTTAATAAAATAAGAGGTAGTCTTATTTTATTTTGAGTTCTTTGTTTGTCTTTTGGAGAGCTTCCTCTTCATCTTCAAGCTCTGACGAAGAACGAAGAACGCCCAAACTCCGACGAAGAACGACGCCTCTCTTCTTCGTCCTCGGTGTCAACAAGAGGGAACGCCGCAACCTCCTGGGACCTTCTTCGTCGGCAAACGAAGATCCGCCAGCGACGTGTCTCTTCGGGCAGAACTCTTCGTCAACGGATTTGACGAACGACGACCGCGACACCCGACCTCCGCGACGCCGTCTTCCGCGGAGCGTAGCCGAATCTTCAAATCTTAAACCCGAGGTAGGGGTTGTTGATTCTTTATTATTCCTTTTCTTGATCGTGAATAGCAAGTATAACGTGTGGCTTAATTTATTTAAGTTGCGTTATTAATTTAACGTGAGGGGGGCCGGACCGCACGAACACGGCCGAATCCCCCCTCCATCGTTCTTGTTTTATTCATGCGGGTGGAAGCAAGTGGCGTGGTGCCGTCGCACCACGCGGATGATCGTGCTTTTATTTTACGCAATGCCGTCGCACGCACCATGGAAGAGACATCAAGAACGCGACGCCGTCGCGCCGCGTTGAAAGAAATTAAAGTGCGGCGAAGGGGCGCGGTGCCGTCGCACCGCGCCGGATGACGAACGCCGCGGCCGGTTCCGGGCCGCGGCGGGACGAGAAGACCACGGCCGGTTCCGGGCCGCGGCGGGACGAGGAGACCGCGGCCGGTTCCGGGCCGCGGCGGAAGGGGAGACCGGCGGCCGGGCCGCCGGCGTCGGAAGCCGAAGAAGGGGACCGGAAATTCCGGTCCCGTTTGAGAAAACCGGCCGGCCAGCTGGCCGGCCGGATGACTTAAAACCGGGGAATTTAATTCCCCGGCCAACCATGAAAACCCCCCTCTTTAAGAGGGGGGGGGGGGGCGTTTCTTCAAAGGGAGGGGGCCGGCTGCCCCCTCGGTTCCACCAGCAGGCCCCCCACGTGGGGGGGGGCTCTTTGAAAAAAATGGGGCGCGGCCCTTGTGCCGCGCCGCCCCTCCAGCAAAACGCGGGGCTTAGCCCCGCGTGCCACCCACCTCGCGGCACCCCGCCGCCAGCGCGGCCCGCCGCCGCCGCCAGCGCGGCCCGCCGCCGCCGCCGCGCCGCCCGCCGCCGCCGCCCGCCGCCGCCGTCCGCCGCCGCCGACCGCCGCCGCCGGCCGCCGCGCCGCCCCGGGGGGGGGGGGGGGGGTCGGGCCGGGTCGGCCCGGACCCGGACCCCCCCGTTTCGAACCAGATTCGGTTTTTGGCTCATAACATGAGCCTCGGACCTCCGAATGACGAACCGTCTGCGGAAACGCGATCCTTGGATCGAGACGGTCGTTTCGATATATCGCACTCAAGGTTTCGGGTTACTTTGAGTTCGGTCGGGTTGGTTCGTTCACGAAACCAACCGGACCTTCGGAGCGGAAACGCTCATATCTTGAGCTACGGACGTCCGATTGACGTGCCGTCAGCCGTGTTGTGTTCCTCTTAGAGAGACGGAACTTTTGACATACTCCGCCCGAGTTTTGGATGCAGTCGGAGTATGGCCGGGTTGGATTGTACCCGAAATCCAACCGGGCCCTTGGAACGGGAAAGCTATTATCTTTCAGACAGGACGTCCGCTTGACGGACCGTCAGCGGCGTTGGTGGTTACGTTGAGTAACGGTCCCTTTGAGTATACCCTATGGGAGTTCGGGGTATAGTTGAGATACGGCCGGGTTTGGTTCGCACTCGAAACCAACCGGGCCCCTGGGACGAAAAGGCTAATAACTCACAGACCGGGCGTCCGATCGACGCGCCGTCTGTTGCGTTGAGACCCCTGTGACGAGACGGACTTTTGAGACACTTCTTCGTGGGACTTTGAGATACTTGGAGTATCAGCCAGTAGCTCGTGGAGTGGACCCTTCCGGAGACGAACGGGCGGGGGAGCGCTTGGGTGTAGCAGCGGATCCGTGGTACTTGACAGTGGTGGTGCGCTTGGATGCAGCAGCAGACCTTTGGCGGTGGAGCGCTTGGTTGTAGCGGCGGACCCGCGATACTCTACGGAGTGTGTGCTCTTGGTTGTAGCGACAGACCCGCGACGGTGGAGACGAGCGTGCAGAGTACGGAGACCGTGTAGCCGGCTGAGACCTGACGACTGCTTGACCGACTCGACTTGGAGTGAGTCGACTAGCCCAGTGGACGGAGCGCCCGGTATTTGGCGGCAGACCCACGGCGGACGGAGCGCCTAGTAGTTGGCAGCAAACCCGCGGTACTCATCAGGAGGAGTACCTCAGTAGGCTATCTGGGTGAGCGCCCGGTATTTGGCGACAGACCCTCAGCGGACGGAGCGCCCGGTAGTTGGCCGCAAACCCGCAGTACTCGACAGGAGGAGTACCTCAGCAGTCTTAGGTTAGCGAGCAGTACCTCGGAGTCGTGACAGGACCACTGTACACTCTAGAGACGGAGCTCTTCAGCTGTTACGGTTTCGATAATGAAAATCCTGGTTTGAGCTGAGACTTTTGACCTTGTGTTTACTTCATGATTGAGATGGGTCACTTGCTAACTTTGGTATATGTATGGGCATATACCCGGGTAGTGGTTATCCGTCGATTTCACAATCCTTGTGTTTCCTCATGATTGAGATGGGTTACTTGATAACTTAGGTATATGTATGGGCATATACCTAAGTAAAGTTTATCTGTTGAGATCTTCTTGTGTTTATCCTTGTTGGTTTTAGTGAGACCTTGAGGGTCTCGGGGTCCCTACTGAGTATCGTTATACTCACCCCTGCACGGGCTATGCCCGCACCTCGTTGTGTTGGTTGCAGACGACGGACAGTGCTGACAGAAGCCGAAGGTTCGAGGACTGGACGGTACCTGGAGGTGGACTATACGACGAGGCGGTACCCAGAGGCAGACCACTGGGCGGGACATACTTGGAGCAGACGGCGGGACCCGAGGAGCAGAGGAGCTATCTGTACCCACCCTTCAGGTGGGATTTCCAGTGGACATCTCAGCGTAGCAGCTTTAATTTTCAGTCGCTGTTTTCCCTTTCGAGTTGTACTTTACAGTTGGGCTTGTATTTCCGGCCCCTTTTTACTTTTCAGCTCTTCTTTTTGTACTTAGTGTTTTACTTCCGCTTGTGCTCTGTGGTGCTTGTTTTCTTTTATAAAGGCAATGCCTTCCCAGTTATCGGGATTTTACGCCTTGGTGCTAGTCGCCAGCCCCTGGCCTATGGAAGGCGGGCTTGGGGTAGTCACGGCACGGACCCCGAGGGCGGGTCGTGACAAATTGGTATCAGAGGAGTTCGGTTCTACCGCAGAACTTATAACTCTGATCTTTCTTTCTGTGAAGCAATAGTGTTAAAGGTACCGAGTGTGGTTTTCAGTTCAGGGAGTCCAGTGTTGGTGCGGGAGGCCGACGTATCCATACACCAGGACCCTGACAACTGATTTCCGACCTTGTGCACGAAAACACTGATTGCGTGTGTGTTTTCAAAGGTTTTTCCCCCTTAAAACAGCTCAAACCAGGTCAGCTCACCAGGTATAATCGTTTGATCGTGTTACGTTGTTTCTTTCAGGATGGCCCCACGACGGCAGCCAGCTAGGGTTCCGAGAATCGAACGTGACGACAGCCCACCGAGCGACGAGGCCTCGGTGCAGGGCCCTTTGTCAGCAGTGGCACCGGCGGTAGCTCTACCCGCCGAGCCCCCGATGCTTCCAGCAGCAGCCGCTGACGATGCACGTCGCCTCAGCGCACTGCATGAGTTTCAGCGCCAGCGACCGCCCAGGTTTCGCGGGGAGACGGATCCCCAGGCTGCAGAGGACTGGCTGGAGGCAGTGGTACGAGTGTTTAGGCTAGTGAGGACACCAGCAGACCTCATGGTGATCCTCGCTGCGAGCCTACTACACGCAGCAGCAGGTAGGTGGTGGAGCCACTTGTTTCAGTTTTGCGATGAGATGAACTTCGCATGGGAAGACTTCGAGACCTTCTTCAGGGTGGAGTTTGTGCCAGTATCTCTACACCCCGAGCGTGTACAGGAGATTCTGCCTTTACCGCGTGTTTTTCGATCAGAAGCCGAGTCATCTGTGGGCAGTAGACAGATGATGCAGAGGTCCAGGAGGACCAGACCAGCAGTTGGGCGATCTCGGGTTTTAGGACCAGTGGTGCAGGGCACCCGGAGGGGGAACAGAGCTAGCCGTGCAAGGAGCAGGTTGTGTTACTCATGCCGCGGAAAGGGTCACCTGGCACGTGACTGTCCGACTCCTCGATCCGCAGGCTTGGGGGGGAGCCACCGAGGTTGAGGCAGCGACAAATGCTGGAGCTCTGGGAGCAGATGGACAGGGGAGGAACTAGTGGATACGTCTTTTGTACTTCTAGTACCATGTTGATGTTGCTTTTGTGTAGTGTCTTGTAATATGAGCTGCAATAATAAAAGACGCATACCTTTGTGATGTTTTCTTTCCTGTCCTCTTTTGTGATGTTACTAAGAGGTTCCAGTTGACTGTTGACTTGACCCTCACTTGTGAGACATCTACTGGAGGAGACCAGTTACCACACACTGATGCCGACAGTGTGACTCAACCCTTGGAGGCGAGAGTAACGGTTGGATCTCTTAGTGGTAGCGTCGAGGCCTTACGACGTCATCCTTGGTATGGATTAGTATCATCCATGTTAGGATTGACTGTTTTAGGCAAAGAATGTGGTTCATCCAGGGGATGAGACCAGGTTTCTCTTATCGGCAAAGAAGAAATCTCGCAGCTATTGTGGGACCAGAGATGGTCCGGGCCACGTCAGAAGAGGTCCATGTCATCCAGGAGCGGATGAGGAAAACACAGAGCCGGCAGAAGTCATATGCTGACAGGAGGCGGAGGCCACTAGAGTTCGAGGATGGCGACCACGTCTTCTTGCGTGTCTCACCTCGACGTGGTTTGCGGAGATTTGGCCGAGGCGGCAAGTTGTCTCCCCACTTCATCGGGCCTTTCCAGGTCCTCAGCAGGGTTGGTGAGGTGGCTTATCGCCTGGCTCTGCCACCTCAGTTGCACCGGGTGCACGACGTCTTCCACGTATCCCAGCTGAGGAGATACGTGCTCGACCCCCTTCGCATATCATCGACCATGAGGAGCTAGACAGTGGCGATGAGTGTCTTATACGGAGGTTCCTGTGGGGATCGAGGATCGACAGGAGCGGATCCTAGGAGGATGGTCGATTCCTCTTGTGCACTTTCTTTGGCAGCGCGGGAACCTCCAGGTGAGAACATGGGAGCGGAAGGCTCAGATGTGTGCTCAGTACCGCTTTGTTTCCCTAAGTTTGTGGTGAAGCTTTACGGGGACGTAAAGCCCTGTGGTGGGAGTAATGTAAAGACCCGTAAATTTCAAGGAAATTTTTTTTCTTAATTTTCTTTAGAATTTTACAAGAACGCAGTTTCAGACGGCACCTGATTCTGAGGCCCGGAGTGCCCGGAATTAATTTCCGAAGTTTGGCTCGGGTACGTTCAGTGAACGAACGAGCGGGAATTTCTAACTTTTGATCCGGTGCTCGGAATTGAAATCCGAGGGCACCGATGAACTCGCAGCGCCGATATTCGCTTAGAAACGCCTCTTCCGGAGTTGCGTTTGCTCAGGTGTGGTTTTTAATTTTCGGGCTTAAAGTTAAGAAATAAAATAATTTTGCGACAACTTTATTTTATTTCGCTTAAGCCACTTGGAAGCCACTTGAAGCCACTTAAAGGCGGCTTGAACTGAGTTGAACTAGATAGGATGCTATCCAGAAATATCCTACCCCTTGGTAGGATATTTGTGAGGTGGGGCCCGCACGAGCCCCGCCGTTTCTTTCGCTAAGTAACGCACCCGCGAAAACCCATCAAAGTAACTGAAAAGTCAACCGACGCGTTTTCTTTAATTCTTAACAGACCATTTAATTGGGCGGTTTATTTCGTGAATTAAATGGACTGTTTCTTTCGTGAATTTAATGGGTCGTTTCTTTCGAATTGATGGATCGTTTCTTAACCGGTTTCGTGTGTTGGCATGTTTATAAAATAAGACCAGCCTAAAAATCCTTTGAAAGGATTTGAGAGGATCTTGTTTCTTCATCTCCCCGCGAAGAACGCGAAGAACGCGAAGAACGCCGGCGACCGAAATTCGACGACGCACACCGAGATCTGCGACGTCGACGAGCTTTACCCGCGACGTTCTTCGGCGACGCCTCTTCTTCCGCAGCCGATCCTCGTTCGGCAGCTAAGGTGAGAAACGAATCGTTTGAAATTCTTTTGTGTTATGTGTTAATAAAATAAGAGGTAGTCTTATTTTATTTTGAGTTCTTTGTTTGTCTTTTGGAGAGCTTCCTCTTCATCTTCAAGCTCTGACGAAGAACGAAGAACGCCCAAACTCCGACGAAGAACGACGCCTCTCTTCTTCGTCCTCGGTGTCAACAAGAGGGAACGCCGCACCCTCCTGGGACCTTCTTCGTCGGCAAACGAAGATCCGCCAGCGACGTGTCTCTTCGGGCAGAACTCTTCGTCAACGGATTTGACGAACGACGACCGCGACACCCGACCTCCGCGACGCCGTCTTCCGCGGAGCGTAGCCGAATCTTCAAATCTTAAACCCGAGGTAGGGGTTGTTGATTCTTTATTATTCCTTTTCTTGATCGTGAATAGCAAGTATAACGTGTGGCTTAATTTATTTAAGTTGTGTTATTAATTTAACGTGAGGGGGGCCGGACCGCACGAACACGGCCGAATCCCCCCTCCATCGTTCTTGTTTTATTCATGCGGGTGGAAGCAAGTGGCGTGGTGCCGTCGCACCACGCGGATGATCGTGCTTTTATTTTACGCAATGCCGTCGCACGCACCATGGAAGAGACATCAAGAACGCGACGCCGTCGCGCCGCGTTGAAAGAAATTAAAGTGCGGCGAAGGGGCGCGGTGCCGTCGCACCGCGCCGGATGACGAACGCCGCGGCCGGTTCCGGGCCGCGGCGGGACGAGAAGACCGCGGCCGGTTCCGGGCCGCGGCGGGACGAGGAGACCGCGGCCGGTTCCGGGCCGCGGCGGAAGGGAAGACCGGCGGCCGGGCCGCCGGCGTCGGAAGCCGAAGAAGGGGAACGGAAATTCCGGTCCCGTTTGAGAAAACCGGCCGGCCAGCTGGCCGGCCGGATGACTTAAAACCGGGGAATTTAATTCCCCGGCCAACCATGAAAACCCCCCTCTTTAAGAGGGGGGGCGTTTCTTCAAAGGGAGGGGGCCGGCTGCCCCCTCGGTTCCACCAGCAGGCCCCCCACGTGGGGGGGGGGGGGGCTCTTTGAAAAAAATGGGGCGCGGCCCTTGTGCCGCGTCGCCCCTCCAGAAAACGCGGGGCTTAGCCCCGCGTGCCACCCACCTCGCGGCACCCCGCCGCCAGCGCGGCCCGCCGCCGCCGCCAGCGCCGCCCGCCGCCGCCGCCAGCGCGGCCCGCCGCCGCCGCCGCGCCGCCCGCCGCCGCCGCCCGCCGCCGCCGTCCGCCGCCGCCGACCGCCGCCGCCGGCCGCCGCGCCGCCCCGGGGGGGGGGGGGGGGTCGGGCCGGGTCGGCCCGGACCCGGACCCCCCCGTTTCGAACCAGATTCGGTTTTTGGCTCATAACTTGAGCCTCGGACCTCCGAATGACGAACCGTCTGCGGCAACGCGATCCTTGGATCGAGACGGTCGTTTCGATATATCGCACTCAAGGTTTCGGGTTACTTTGAGTTCGGTTGGGTTGGTTCGTTCACGAAACCAACCGGACCTTCGGAGCGGAAACGCTCATATCTTGAGCTACGGACGTCCGATTGACGTGCCGTCAGCCGCGTTGTGTTCCTCTTAGAGAGACGGAACTTTTGACATACTCCGCCCGAGTTTTGGATGCAGTCGGAGTATGGCCGGGTTGGATTGTACCCGAAATCCAACCGGGCCCTTGGAACGGGAAAGCTATTATCTTTCAGACAGGACGTCCGCTTGACGGACCGTCAGCGGCGTTGGTGGTTACGTTGAGTAACGGTCCCTTTGAGTATACCCTATGGGAGTTCGGGGTACAGTTGAGATACGGCCGGGTTTGGTTCGCACTCGAAACCAACCGGGCCCCTGGGACGAAAAGGCTAATAACTCACAGACCGGGCGTCCGATCGACGCGCCGTCTGTTGCGTTGAGACCCCTGTGACGAGACGGACTTTTGAGACACTTCTTCATGGGACTTTGAGATACTTGGAGTATCGGCCAGTAGCTCGTGGAGTGGACCCTTCCGGAGACGAACGGGCGGGGGAGCGCTTGGGTGTAGCAGCGGATCCGTGGTACTTGACAGTGGTGGTGCGCTTGGATGCAGCAGGAGACCTTTGGCGGTGGAGCGCTTGGTTGTAGCGGCGGACCCGCGATACTCTACGGAGTGTGTGCTCTTGGTTGTAGCGACAGACCCGCGACGGTGGAGACGAGCGTGCAGAGTACGGAGACCGTGTAGCCGGCTGAGACCTGACGGCTGCTTGACCGACTCGACTTGGAGTGAGTCGACTAGCCCAGTGGACGGAGCGCCCGGTATTTGGCGGCAGACCCACGGCGGACGGAGCGCCTAGTAGTTGGCAGCAAACCCGCGGTACTCATCAGAGGAGTACCTCAGTAGGCTATCTGGGTGAGCGCCCGGTATTTGGCGACAGACCCTCAGCGGACGGAGCGCCCGGTAGTTGGCCGCAAACCCGCAGTACTCGACAGGAGGAGTACCTCAGCAGTCTTAGGTTAGCGAGCAGTACCTCAGAGTCGTGACAGGACCACTGTACACTCTAGAGACGGAGCTCTTCAGCTGTTACGGTTTCGATAATGAAAATCCTGGTTTGAGCTGAGACTTTTGACCTTGTGTTTACTTCATGATTGAGATGGGTCACTTGCTAACTTTGGTATATGTATGGGCATATACCCGGGTAGTGGTTATCCGTCGATTTCACAATCCTTGTGTTTCCTCATGATTGAGATGGGTTACTTGATAACTTAGGTATATGTATGGGCATATACCTAAGTAAAGTTTATCTGTTGAGATCTTCTTGTGTTTATCCTTGTTGGTTTTAGTGAGACCTTGAGGGTCTCGGGGTCCCTACTGAGTATCGTTATACTCACCCCTGCACGGGCTATGCCCGCACCTCGTTGTGTTGGTTGCAGACGACGGACAGTGCTGACAGAAGCCGAAGGTTCGAGGACTGGACGGTACCTGGAGGTGGACTATACGACGAGGCGGTACCCAGAGGCAGACCACTGGGCGGGACATACTTGGAGCAGACGGCGGGACCCGAGGAGCAGAGGAGCTATCTGTACCCACCCTTCAGGTGGGATTTCCAGTGGACATCTCAGCGTAGCAGCTTTACTTTTCAGTCGCTGTTTTCCCTTTCGAGTTGTACTTTACAGTTGGGCTTGTATTTCCGGCCCCTTTTTACTTTTCAGCTCTTCTTTTTGTACTTAGTGTTTTACTTCCGCTTGTGCTCTGTGGTGCTTGTTTTCTTTTATAAAGGCAATGCCTTCCCAGTTATCGGGATTTTACGCCTTGGTGCTAGTCGCCAGCCCCTGGCCTATGGAAGGCGGGCTTGGGGTAGTCACGGCACGGACCCCGAGGGCGGGTCATGACAGAGATGGTGTAGGGGTGGATGGTGCAGGGGTGTCGACACCTGGCATCTTAGATGTCGTGGGGAGGGAGAAAAATGGATCGCCATCTGTCGCGGAACTAGATGAAACAATATACCGATTCTTCCTTGGAATTCCTGTCATTTAATCAAATAAAATTAAGTTCAGAATATATATTTCAAAACCATTATGCAGAAAAAAAATTAAAAATGATAATAGATGCCCAGTACTAACAAAAAAAATATATATACCAATGATAATGAATGACTGTATAAATGAAACAAGTGGTCGCTGAATAAATAAATAATTGTACATACAATCATTTTCTCCTTCAATCATGTCAGTTTCCTACTCCATTGCTTCATCCACTTCATTCATCCTTTCTAGACTAATATTTTCAATATCATAATCGAAAACTAATTCTGCTTCCTATTGCTGATTAAATTCAATTTCAGAGGTCAAATTTTCCACTTCATCACCCATATCATACAAATATCTTTTTATTACATGAGAAACTACACTCCACCCTTCATCGGAAACATCATTCACAGAATATACCATTTTTTCTTGTGATGCTAAGATATATGGATCATGCAATTCACGATCACCAACATCCATCAAGCGAGAGAAGTTCACAGAAGTAAATTGAAAGGAATCTCTTTTAACACCTCTGATAATATTGACCCATTTGAATTTGAATAAAACAACCGAAAAATGTCTGTGGTAGTTTAATTCAATAATATCATACAACTTTCCATAGTATTCCACTTAAGAAAATTTAAATATACCACTGTTCTGTGTTTTCAAACCCACTTCTTGATCTACTGTACGAAATCTAAATCCATTCACATTATAAGCGTCGAAATTTCTAACTTCTTTTAGAGGACCTCTAGAAAGAAACTTCAAATCTTCTGACACCTCTGCTCGAGTATCAGTATTCATGATCTAAAAAAAGAAATATACTTTATTAGATTCACAAAATGTATGTGTCAAACTAATATTCATATTTATTGTAATATTTATGAACTTACACGTCGTGAAAACCATTCTACAAGCTCTTTATTAACATCTTTCGTTATATCTTTATCATTTCATGTTCGGACTCTCATTCGTCTCTTTGTTTGAATCCTCAACTCTTCAATAAATGGATCTGCAATTTCACTATTCAGCAGCACATATCTATGTGCCTGTAATAATTCCAATTCAGTCAGTGTCGCATTTGAGGTCCTCCCAACTGATCGGCCAATAGCAGGAAATATTTTGGATTTATGATGTATTTGAGATTGAGTCGATGTGTCGTCAACACATCCAACTCGATTAAATCTTGTCTCAATATCATCCAATTATTGAGAACAAAAGGTAAGACACTCCTTAGCCAAATAGCCTTCAACAATTGAGCCTTCTGGTTGAGCTTTATTTATCACGTATGATTTCAAATGTACAAGATATTTGTGAAATAAAATAAACATAATTATGCATTTAATTAAGTACCAAAAATTGTTTACTTAACTAGAAAACATATAAATAAAGTACCTCTCAATTGGATACATCCATTGATAATGAACAGGGCCTCCTAATTTAGCTTCCTTAACCAAATGCATAGTTAAATGCATCATTACAGTAAAAAAAGATGGAGGAAAGATCATCTCCATTGCGCAAAGGGTCAATACAAACCTCTTATGGAGGTTCTCAAGCTGAAATGGATGTAGACATTTCTCACATAGTTGTCTGAAAAATGTGTAGAACTGCAGTACAACAGTAGTAATTTTTTCAGGTAATAATGTATGCAATGCCAATGGTAGTAACTGTTGTAACAAAATATGTGAATCGTGACTTTTCAATCCATGTAACTTACAATTCTTCAAGTCAACACACCTCGAGATGTTACTTGAATACCCATCAGATACCTTAACATTCTTTAACATTCGAAGGAATGTATCTTTATCCCTATTTTTCATTGCAAAAATTTCTGGAGGATACTTTTCATTCTCATCTGGCCAGAGATCGCGTTTTATGTTCATTACTTGTAAGTCTTTGCAAGCATTGAGATGATATTTCGACTTTCCATGATCATTAAGCAATGTGAAAATAAAATTTTCACAGACATTCTTCTCAATGTGCAACATCAAGATTATTCCGCAACAAATTAAATTCCCAATACGGAAGTTTTAAGAATATACTTTTTTTCTTCCATTGTTGCGTTCCGGTTTCGCTTGACAATGCACTTCAGACCCGTTTTCCGCTATCATTAAAATGATGAACCTTCCCAAATTCCATTTCAACATTTTCAAGCTGTTTCAATATTTCAAAACCATTTAACAACTTTGGAGGTGGTCTACGATCAATGGAACCATTAAATTTTGATCTGTTCAACCGAAATCTATGAGATGCATCGAGAAATCTTCGATGACACAAGAAGAACCATTTTCTACTGTGAGGTAGCCGTTTGGGCTCAAAATTAAAGTTACAAACGGGACAAGCCAAAACCGTTTAAGTGTTCCAACCAGATAAATTACCAAGCCTAGGGAAGTCACTAATGGTCCACATTAAAGTATCATGCATTGTGAACATTGTTTTAGAAGAATCATCAAATGTCTCAACACCGTTGCTCCATAACTCCTGAAATTTGTCAATCAAAGGCTGCAAGTATACATCAATAACATTTCCAGGCATTTTTTTTCCAGGAATAATCATCCAAAGGATAAAAGATGTTTGTTGCATACACATCCACGGAGGAAAATTATAAGGGATCAAAATAACTGGACAAATGCTATAATTGGTACTCAAAGTCCCAAATGGGTTGAATCCATCGACAGCCAATCCCAATCAAACATTCCTAGGATTAGTTGAGAAATAGAGATGTAATGAATCAAATGTCTTCCATGATTGATAATATCATGTATGTCTCATTAACCCATCATTATTATTATCTACAGAATGCCACTTCATGTGTTCGGCGGTTTTTGATGACATGAATAATCTTTGCAATCGAGGTTTCAAAGGAAAGTAACGCAAAACCTTTGCAGGTGTGATCCTTTTCTTCTTCTTCTCCATGAAATTATGTTCATTCAGACTTCCAACATCACTCTTTGCCTGCCATCTAGAAGAAGAACATTTCTTTCAATTCTGTCTACTTGAATCCTCTCCCCAATAAAGCATACAATCATTGGGACACGCATGTATTTTTGTATAATTCAGACCAAGCTTGTTAACAACTTTTTTCATATCATAACAAGATTCTGGGATTTTTTCTTTAGGAAATGAATCATGTATCAATTCCAATATCATGGACATTGCCTTATTTTTAATTCCACATAGAAATTTGATGTGATACAACTTCATCAGAAATGAAAGTTTTGAATATTTCAAACACCCACAATACAACTCTTGATTTCCATCGTCAACTAAATCATGAAACGCATTTTCCTCAGTGAAGTTTTCTCTTAAATTTGGCTCCACAAAATCAAGAGGAGGATCCAATGATATGTGACAATCTTGATCTACCTGTGTTACAGTCTCAAAAACATCACTTGTCACGTTGCAATTTGTAGCAAGCTCTTTTGGTTGTTCTGATATGTTTTGATGCTGATAGTGGTGCCTTTCAGTGCCGAATGCATCATTTATTAGGTTTTTCATTTTATTTTCCATTGTCGACAAACTTGGGACCTCATTCTGCGGATTAACATCAGTGCTCAATATTTCTGTAACGTTCGATTCTCCATGCCAAATCCAACACAAATATTGATCAGGGAATTGCTTCAGTATTAAATGTTCATAAACCTCATCCCTCTTCAAACATGTTCTAAATTTACATTTAGGACATGGACATTTTATTCTCCCTTCAACGGATCAATTAGAAATTGCAAAATCTAAAAACTCATTCAAACCCTTAACATACTGAGGTGTGTTCCTCAGTAATGTGATCCAACTTTTATCCATGTATATCACAATGTGCCTACACAATAATAAAAAAAATTAGAACACATAGTTACTACTAAATAGAGAAATAGATTCATATATACGATAGTATAAGATTACAGAAACATAATATAATAAAGATGATCCCTTGAGTTAGATATGAACCCTTAGTGTTTGGGATAGGGGAAGTTTCTTTTGTAAAGAGAAACAGTGTGCTAACAACGTGGTATCTACTTTACCATGAAAACCAAAACACATTGTTAATTTGGAATAACCCCAATAATTGTGAGAAACACTTTTACAAAGGTGTGGATTTTCATTTTTAAGCTGAATTGGATTTACTGGAATCCTTGAATACAGTGGGATATTGCTTATGCAGTGGGTTACCCTATTTAAATTGACAGAGAAACTGATAACCCAAGGTATGTGCACTATGCAAGAGTCCTCGTCAAGATTGACCTAGCAAGAACTCTGGTTAAGGTGGTGGTTCTCACCACCTTTGATGATACGTTGAATCTAGAAATTATGTATGAGAGAAGGCCCAGGTTCGGTGGGAATTGTAACATTATTGATCATTCGATTTATGAATGTAGAATATTAACAACCTATGAAAGGTGTAATAAATGAGGCCATCATGATGGAGACTGCCAGAAGATGAGGGGGAAGGGAAAAGAGAATTTGATCCACCCTCTGAGAAGCATCCCTCTGTCAAGTCACTCATCACTGAGCTGATACTTTCCCCTACTATGAAAACTCATAATGAGGTGGACACCACATCCCCCCAGGATGATCACTCAGGTCATGAGTCAAGACCTACTCATACTTTAGGCTCTACCTCAGGGGGAACAAATATTGACTTAATTGTTGGCCCTGGTCCAGGACAGGCCAATCTCTTGGAGGCTGACAGGGATGGATCAACATCAGATGCTGGTGGCACCAAATTCCTCTTACCTGTTCCTGCTATAACTGTTAATGTACAGATTGGTGAGGGGATAGAATTCCTCATTGCTATGGAAGCATTACAATGATCCTTGTATCACCCAAGTCACCGAAGGCACCAGCCCTCCAGGCACATTCTCAGGTTGCACCTACAGCTGACTCAGTGCTTTCCTTCTGTGGAGGTGGATAGGGTATTGATAGGAAGTGGGAGGGGGATTTATAACAGGCTATTGTGGCTCCGGAACCTGCTTCTTCCCTGCATGATGTAGGGTTTTCGAACACCACTACACACTTTGGTAGATAAGGGCATTCAGGTGGTCAAAAATCAACCTTCTGTTAATAAACAGACCGATGTAGCTCTTATCACCTCTTGTGCCAATAAAAATCCTTTCCCAATGCTGTAGTATACTTATTGAATTGAATTTTCTATTCAAAATACACCAACACAAATTCTGGGTGTCCCTCCAATTCAGTTCAGAGACCTCAGGATGTCATAGTGGGCTTCCCCTTGGAGGGGACCTCAAATCACTCATCTGGGGAGTCTGGCACACTGGGAGACCTTTTAACTAAGTTCACCTCCCTGAAGGATAGGAAGTGTGTGAAAAGGAATCCTGATGGAATGTCCCCAAAGGTTGATACATGTGTTCTAAAAAAATTCTCACCCCTCTAAAGTAAATACTAGACAGATGATGGTGATGACAATCATGAGAAGGTGGATGATGATGTTACAAGAAAATCGAATCCTGATAAAATATCCATTGTCCAAACACCCAAGAAGAAGGGTGGGAAAGGTAAAGAGAAGAAGATTAATCAATGAAGACCCTCTTTTAAAACTGTCGAGGGCTTGGGAACTCTCCTACTGCCTCTTCCCTCAATAATTTTCATTCACATAATAGGCCGATGCTAGTTGCAGTTTCTGAACCCAAAATGAACTTTGGGAAATGGAAAGGGTTTAGTTGGGATTCTCTTAAATACTAACTGTTTGCACACAATGGATATCTCAAGGGCTCTGAAACCCTATGGGTTCTCAAGCATGATGATATTCAGATTACTTTTTATGAGATTTGTTCCCAATTCATCACTATCTCTACTGTTCTAGGCGGTGTTGTCACCACATTTTCATTTGTATATGCATCCTATGCCTACACCAGGAGAAGAGAGCTTTGGAGGGATCTAAAACAAATTAATGACCAAACAAAAAGTAATTGGGATATTGTGGGGGATTTTAATACTATCCTAAGGTTTCATGAAAGGTTGGGTCCTCATTTTTCTCATAATTCTGCAGAGTAATTTGAAAGCTTCTTAGATAAGTGCAACCTAATAGAGGTCCATATTACAGGGGATAAATTCACATGGGGAAGGATTACAGGAAACAGAAGACAAGAAAGTAGGATTTAAAGGTGCTTCTTCTGGATTAATGATCATTACGCTATCGCTGAAATTTCCAAACATACACATGAAAAGTTCCACTCAGATCACAATCCTCTTGTCATCAAGATTCTGGAAGGCCCCACAAGGTCGTCCCCCTTACCATTCAAGTGTAATAATGCATGGCCTACCATTCATGGATGTAGGAAAATTGTCATTAGTGGATGTAATAGTGTCATTCATGGCGGTCCCTTTTTCACTGTCACGTCTATGATCAAGTGCATTAATGCCCAGAAGAGGGAATGAAGCATATGATCCTTCTCCATGTTGGATGATGACATTAAGGAGGCCGAATCGTGGCTTGAACATTGTCTAATTGTCAATCAATAGCATAATTTACCATAAAGATGTATGAGATTTCTATAAAGCAGTTGTATTTAATTTTGGTGATAATAAGGATCTTTTTCCAACAATAGTAAACTAGAATAATTTTTTGATGTCATATTTAATAATGGTTGAAGTCTTTGAATGTACTTATGATGGAAATTATGATTTCGACACTTCCTCAATGGAAATCAATTAAGTAAGACCTACAGAAATAATTATGTCTTTTTTGAAAATCCAAAAGTGGTAGAGATGGTAGAGTAGTAGGAGGAGTTTTAGTTAGTGGATGGTACTATGAGGTCCTTTAACCACAACCCTTAGGAGGCCCACGTCAGGCATAAAGAGCTGGGGGCTAGGGCAATGGACAACTTCATGCTTTGGATGTCTACGATCCAATGGCACACGAGATGATTTGAGTTATTATTTGTGTTTATTATGATATTTCCTTAGTATTATGAAACATAGGTTCTACCCATTATTTTATCCCTCGACTCCTTGTGTGATAGTTAGAGATCAAAGTTGAGACATTATCAAAATAATGTCTTCTTGAGGTTCCTACCGGGAACACTTCATTTGAAATTTCATTTACTTGTAGTGAGAGGTATAAATTATCCCATAATGGTTAATGTGAGATCATTTAGTCATCACAATGGATCCCTATGATGTCATCATGGGCACATATTGGCTTTTCATGGTCCAGGAATAGATCGACTTTCACTATAGACTAGCTAGATGCCTATAAACTAATTGGATGAGGTTCTCCTTTTATGTGATAGATATATCAAGGAAGTTTTGGTGGATGTTGTGAATAAGAGGTTTCAACCTATCACCCATCAATTGGAAGGGGAATCCCTTGGATCCATAAGAAATTCAGGCATCTGGGTTCCTTCAATTCTGGTTGATTATTTGAATTTTTTTTTCTGATGTTATTTCAGGAATACCTCCAAGATGGGAGATGGAGATTTTCAATTTATTGGATCATGGTATTTCCCTAATATTTTTTGTGGCATATCAGATGGTACCTACTGCGCTTCATGATCAATGGTTGCATTTTGAAGACCTTTGTGGGAATTGTTTTATCAGACCGAGTATTTCCCCCTAGTCAACTCCATTCATGTTCAAGAAAATGTTTGAAGAGATCATATGGATTTGTGTGTATTGTCGTTTCCATAACCCGAAAATGATAAACATGAATTACCACTTTTAAAGGATTGATAAAAATTTTCACCAGTTTTGAAGCGTGATATGGTTCTAGAATATTAATTTCAGTAACATTTATCACTAGTAGAGGGTTTTCATGTCTGATATTCCAAAGTTTGAATTATGATGTCACTTCAAACACTTTGAGTTCCAATGATTCCATTTTCTATGATGAATTACCACTATATGTTTATGTATTTGATGAACCAGTTTATGTATCCATACATGGACCACTTCCATGATTTCTTTATAGACGACATACTTTTCTACTCTACGTTATTGTAAGAGCATGTAGAGAACTAGAGGATGGTTAATTATTTTCTTCGAGACAACTAGATTTACAAAAATCTCTCAAAGTGAATGTTCTGGATAAGTGATGTTCACTCTCTAGGGAATTTCATTTCTGAATGATTTTTACCCATTAATACATAAGATATCAAATAAGTTCATTCGTGGGATCCATCCAAGGATGTGTCATAGTTAAAGAGTTTTCTTGTCTTGGCGGGGTACTATATCAAGTGTGTGGAAAACATCCCGAGAATCACAACCCATTTGACCACCCTGACACATAATTGAATTTTTTTTACCTGGTCTAAGTAATGCCACAGGTCTTTTTGTGAGTTTAATTTGCTGTTTCAAAGATTCAAAGTTTAATTTGCCGCTATAGATACAGTGACTAGTCTCATAAATAAATCAACTTCTCACACAAGCAAAGAGTACCAGTTATCCAAGAAACAATAATAAAAAAAACTAATATCAAAACACGTAAATAATTAAAATCAAACCCAAGGGTTTGTATAGGTCACCGGGGAAGCCGAGTCGCCGGGGTTGCGGGGGGCCGGGGTCGCCGAGGTCGCGGGGTCACCGGGGAAGCAGGGTCGCCGGGTTGCGGGGTCGCCGGTGTCACGGGGGGCTGGGGTCGTAGGGAAAGCGGGGGGCCGGGGGAGCGCGGGGTGAGAATGAGGGTCGGGGTGGGGGAAGGGTTGGGGCCGTTAAAAAAAAAGGTTTGGCGGCGGTTCCTAGAACCGCCGCTACAAAACCGCCGCTAAACGGCGGTTTTGTTGTAGTGATTTAGCAGCACTAGCAAAATGGACTGATAAAGTGAACCATTATTAGGGCTAAAATAAGAACTGATAAAGGGAAAACTTTATGAGTGCTTTTTATTAGCACTGATAAAGGGAACCCTTTATTAGTGCTTTTTTTAGCACTCATAAAAGGGAACCTTTATCAGCACTTTAATTTAGTGCTGATAAAGATTACCTTTTATCAGTGTTTTAGTTTTAGCACTGATAAAGCATACCCTTTATCAGCACTAACAATAAAGCACTGAGAAAGGGTATCCTTTGTCAGCACTTTATTAGCACCGATAAAGGTCCACAATAAAATGAAATAATTTAAAAAAAAAAAAAAAAAAATTAACAATTTCATAAATTAAATAATTATTGTTAAAAATGAATAAATTGAATATACATATATATAAATTTTAGAAATTAATAAATAATATATATTAAATATATAGATATGTTAAATGAATAAAAATAAATAATTAAATAAATAAAAATTTAAAAAGAGTAAATTAAGGAAAATATTAAACATTTTATTAATTAAATAATTATTGATAAAAATGAATAAATTTAATATACATATATATAGATTATAAATATTAATAAATAGTATATATTAAATATAGATATATAAAATGAATATATTTTAATATTTAAATAAAAAAAATAAAAAATAAAAAATTACAAAATTATTTAAAAATATATTAATGTAACAATTATTAATAAAAATGAATAAGTATAACATGATAAATTTAATACATTTTATGTTTTTAATCAGTCATTTTATTTATTTATTTTTCATACTATTACATTTAGGTTATTCATTTTTAATATTTTTTTAATTTTTAATTTTATTTTTGAATTTGATCATTTTATATTATTTATTTATATATATTTTATTTACTATATTTTAGTATTTTCAATATTTATTTATCTTTAATTCAATATATATATATATCTATATTTTTTTAATAATTTTTATTTAATTAATGAAACTTATCCATTTTTTCAATGTTTTCAAAGTATACTCATTTTGAATTATTCAATTTCACTCATTTTTAAAATGCACGTATTTAAAACTATATATCCACTAATAATTTTAACAATATATTTGTAAATAAATATTTATAAATAAATATATTTATAAGTGTATATTTACTAAATTTATAAATTTATATATTTTTAATTATTATAAATAAAATAATTATTGTTTTTAAATAAACATTTATATAATTATAAATAAAAAATTATTGTATTTAAATTATTATAAAATTATAATAAATTTATTTAAATAATTATAATTATAAATTCTTTATCAGTGCCTTTTTAGTGCTAATAAAGATTGAACTTTATTAGTTCTGAAAAAGCGCTGTTAAATGATATCTTCATCAGTACTAAAACCTTAGCATTGATAAATATTGAGCTTTATCAGAGCTTATATATTTAGCATTGATAAAAGTGATATTTTTTAGTGCTTTTATGAAAACGTTAAAAGAATCCTTGATCTATTTAAAATAACCCTAACCGCGACTCAGCCACTCATGATTCTCAAGCTCTCATAGAACTCTGCTGCCGGCGTTACTCCTCCACGATCCCTCAATCTAATCAAGGCTAGAATCCAATGTATGTTATTTTATAATTTTCCTATATCATTTTTTTTATTTTTTGGGATCCTCATTTTGCATTTTTGTGCTGTTCTTAACCATAACAAACCCTACATCTCATCTCATCTCCACTGAAATACAACAAGTGGTTCTATTTGATTTTTCCTCCATATACAATGGTTTCGAAGAAAGATATTGATGTTTTCATAAGGTATCATCAGTTGACATATGTGTATGGGACTCTATGGATAAATAAAATAGATTTTCACCACATAATACTACAAATTTAATGTTATATATATCCCTTAGCATTGAAACATGACTTTAGTGATCGAGAAGTGTGTATGAGGGGATGTGCTAACCTGAATTGGATACTATTTGGGTATACTAGGTCAAAAATATTAAAAAATGGAATCAGAGTGGAACTAGGGATATTGTTATTGATTATATCCAAAATAAAAAACTTTCTATAGATAATAAGTAATCCATAAATATGTCTGGATAGCATAATTATGTTGGATACTTGAGTTAACATATGAATTCTAGGTTGTTTTTTTGTTTATTTTTTCCATAACCCATCTTCTCGAGTCTCATGCCTCTTATTTTGGAGTTGATAGGTAGGAATCTGTATGAATATATGAAATTTCATGTTCTTATGTGTCTTTGTTTAATTTTTTTTCTAAAATCATTTATAAATTTATATTAATAAAATCATGAATAATAAATAAATAACATATTTTTATTTACTTATTAGTGATGATTAGGTTTATATAACTTATTAATTGATTGAGTTTTTTTGTAACCCCCTTTATGGATACTATTAGTTAGTTGTTTTATACATATATTTAAAATAATTCTTCTAACATATTTGAAATTATATTTATAATATGAAAAGACTTATTAAAAAGGAAATGAGTGAGAGAGAGGTGTAGGGGGTTCACATTTAATATAGATTATTTTGTGCCTAATTCTGAAAGATTATTGTTTTTTGGATGGGGAAAATTATGTGAATCTCTACATTAATATAGAATATGTCACCACTATGACTCCTATATTTTCATATGAAGGAGCCAATGATCATCCTCTATATGCTATAACTTATATTGATCTTTATGACCTGGAGGTAATTGTAGATCTACTTTAAGCTATTTAGAATAATTTTCAATGATAGTAACATATAGTATCTATGGTTCCTATAAGATTTTATAGTAATATATCATAATAATAAATTTAGGATTTCATTGAATATATTCATTTAATTTATAAGAGTAAAAAAATTCTAGATTAATACTGAGCATGAGTTAAAAAATTCACACTTTAATGGGATGAATGTTATTGGTGGGATCTTATGATGGATTAAAAAAATATCCAAAATTGGAAGGTGAGGAATCCTTAAGAAGACAGAAGTTATGTAGAATGTATGTGGGGTGAAATTCATTTCTTCAAGACCATTAGAGTGGAGGTATTCCAATTCCTCTTCAATTGAGGATAATTTTTGAGTGATTCCATCAGTGTAGGTTTCTATGACACTTTAATCCTTATTTCCTCTTTGATGTGAAACATTTCTGTGGATGTGGTTATTTTGGGAACCTCCAATGGTTATTTTGAGATATTCCTTCTATGAAGGGTCATTAGATATGATTGGTAGATTATTTATGGATGAGTAGTCTATGAATGATTATATGCATGGTTCTTCTATAGTGATAGGTACAATCATAGTATATTATACTCTTTTTGATTATCTTAGGACACAAAATTTTCATATTATTAATTTATGATTATCTTATATTTCATTTGTGATTGAGATTAAAACTTATTCATAATGTTATTAACATCAATATTCTCTATAAGTAAACATATGGAAAAAGAGTAATCAGTGTCAATTTTATTTATAAGTAAATAAGGATTCTTTTTAGTAAGATAGATATAGAATAAAATACACTCCATGCATAAAATCTAAAATTGCATGAATCTTGAATGAAAATTGCTACTGTATTTAAAATAGATATAATAATTCAAAATTGTATTAAAATTAACCTTTAGTACCTTTATTTAACCCATCTTGAGACGCTTGATTTAATTACATCTCTTGATTATGGATTACACTCCCTCTTTCAAACTAGACTTCATCCCATCATTTTGGTTCCAAAGTTCATTGATGACATACCTCCTACTTGGACTGTATTCATTAATAACTATTAAATCCACTTCTATGAATTTGAATACCGAATCTCCCAAATCATTATTCAACTCTTTTATCCTTTCATCCTACTCATTTACTACTTCTTGGGAACACAAAAAATGACACTGAAAAATTAATCAAAACATAATGAATGAATTAATTTGGTTTCTCGATATTCATTTTATTATGTGACTCACTAAGTTAATTTTGAAAACACTTCATAAAAAATTACTTTTATTTTGATTGCAGTCACATTAGATCCTATTAGAATTAATCATACTTGGACGAGAATACTACTATGATGAGTCATTTAATCTAACTCTCGGAGGTATTCCTATGACAATGAGAAGAGCTCTCTAGCCCTGTTTCAAGCCTCATATTCAGGATAATTTACCTTGGTAGATTGGATAAATGGCCAGTTGTCAAGCTCTCCCATTCTCCTCACATCAATAACACCATAAGTTTGTGTCTCCTCTAAGACCTACCAAAAAAAGAAACATTTCAGAGGAAGTGACAAACAATAAATATTTGTGAGTGGAAGTAAATGATTTCGAGTGGAAGTAATGTGGATTTGAATGTTCATTCCTTAATTTTTATAAATTAATATATTAGAATCCATAATTAAAATTTAATTTAATTTATTTTTAAACTCAATGGAAAATTGACTCTTATATTTTGAATAGTTATTATTTCATTTTGTTTCTTGAGACTCACCCCCATCTCTTCTATGTTTCTTGAACTACTCTGAGCAGTAGTCATCCAAAATGATCATGGGATGACTTTTGGTTAGATTAGTTAAATAAACATAGGTGGATGTTCACAATATATGGTAGATAAATATAAAAAAATGAAATAATAACTATTCAGGAGGTATGTAAAAAAGGAATTTTGGAACCATAATAATGAGAGGAAGGATAGTTTGAAAGAGAGAGTCTAATCCACCATCAAGAGATGGAAGGCAATAAATATATGAGGACAGATTAAATAAAGGTAGTGAAGGTTAGTTATAATGGAGTATTTAAGTATTATATCTTTATTCAAGACAATAAAAGTTTTCATGCAAGATGCATGTAAATGTGTAATTTTATGCATGAAGTGTATTTTATTATTTTTATTCATGAAAAAAATTAAATGTTTGACTACTCATGATGAAAATTTCTTCTTCAAATGATGATGTTATCAATCCCAAGGAAGAACAGACTATTGTTAATGAAATTGCGGAATTATTAGGGTATCAATAACATATTGATGAAAAAACAACAACAACATAACATCATAGTTTTGATTAAAATTATCAAGGAAAGAAGTCAGGGTATAAAATTTGAGGTTGGTTGGAATCAACATGGCCAACCTATTAACCCTAACAAGTCAACGTCCATTAGTTATATTGGGGTCACAATGAGGATAAATGCGCCGATTGATATTTACTCACAGTGCGAAATCCAACATATAACAATGAAAATACTTTGGAAAGATATTATGGTAATGTTATAATATATATTCTCTATTTTATTGAAAAATTATATTTTAAAAAATTTATTTATTATTCATTTTACCTTGAAAACTTTGTTTATTTTAGAATATTTCCATAATAAATTTGTCTTAATGGCCGCTAGAAAATACCATATAGGTTTTAGGACTCTTCTGATTAAGTTACATCTTAGTGATGCTAAGGGGAAAATAAATCCCCACCCACTACTTAGTTATGTACACATTATAAAACAAGAAACATGGACTTATTTCATCAATATTCACAATGATAAATCATTTCAGGTGTATTTATGTCGATAATATATTATTTTAAACTATTTATTTTATCTAACTTGATTAAAAATTGTTCATTTATGAAATAAAAAAAGAGTTATGAAAATAAATAAAGTGAATCAAGACCAACGTACCCCTATTGAAAAAGAAGGATAGGGTACATTTCATTATAAAAGAAATTGGTATGTATTTTAAATAAAAAATAAAATTTTAATCAGGTGATATGAAACTACATATGTTTCTTCATTTATATGTAGATTTATGAATCAAAATATGAATACATTTCCATCCCACCTCATGTGCTATAGAAGGAGGCTCATGTAAATAAGAAGAGTAAATTAGTTGATTAAAACACAAATGAAGTATGAGATGAATTTGTATGTATGAAATAATTGTAATTAGTTATGATTTATAATAATGTTACATAAAAATAAATATTTTCATATTTTATTATATGGTTTAGACACAAGAATCAGCAATAGTCGTACCAGAAGAAAGGCCACTTTCAGTAGCTTTGAAGTGACCTAAACAATATGATCGTGTTAGAGGATTGGGTTTTGGAGTCTCTACTCAAGAAAATTTTGATAAGATAAAACCACATGAATATACATATAATATGGTGAGATTAATGCAGACATAAATAGACTCACTACAAGATATTATTTTGCAGTCTAGTTTGGCAGACCAATGTACAAGAAAGGATCAAAGAGAATTGGTGGTGGAAAAAAGATCCACACATGAACCAAATGATCCCACTAACTTTGAGTCTATTCATTCCCCCCAACTGCATATCTTACCCATGGTAATCAATTTTTTCATTACTCTTTCTCCTAAATGTGAATCAAACAACTTCCAATAACTTGCTATTACTAATATTTGGAAGGGTATAGTTGTATGTGATTTTTATATGTAAACAACCACGTACTGCCGTTTTGCAATGGCTACAATGTATAATATCCCGATAGACCAGCTATATAATAAATCCATCCCAAATGATCACATGAGAGTGGTGATTGAGGCAGCTTATGAGCTAACTACTGAGTTTCCTATTCCACTTTATGGTTCATATATTACAACGATTGAAGGTGTTATTGGAGCTTTCATAACATGGACGTCTAATCTTATAAAGATACACGTGGTATGTCTTTAAAAAAATTCATAATAAAAAAAGTAATTTTTGATGATAAAAGGTCTAAAGTGAGGTATGATATTATATATGGATAAATCAATAGAGAAATAAAAGGTCAAATCAAGAAAATCTAGTGAATCGACCAAGAAAACAAAATTACCTTCTAAGAGTACCTTCTCCCCTCCAATTCCATAACAACATTTATTATCATTACAAATTCAAGCAGAGACCACATTTAACGATAAAAATATTTCTTACATTGAATATGAAGAAAAAATATATAGATATTCCTTCACACATGTAATTGGTCTCAAGAATCTAACTGGGGCTCTCAATCAGGAATGGCTAGGCATCTCAATTGAGAATACATATATAAGGAAAATTTTCATAATAAGTTTTTCCACATAGTTTTCTAATATGTTTATTAAAGTTAATAACTATTCATATTTTTTATAGGCATTTATATCAAAACTATATAAATGGAAGATCGTACGAAGCACAATTTGGATTCATTAATCCCTATATCATTTCTACACTATAACTTACTTTGGAGAACAATGAAATTAAGAATAAAAAATTTCAGTTACTCTGATTTTTTAATAAAAAATCATTAGATGAAAGACTCTTTTTGAAGCCTACAATGCAAAGCTAAAACTCTAAAATTCAATCACATAAAATATATTTTTAATTTTTTGTATTAATTAATTGTTTTTGTTTTCTTAGGATGTATTGGATGTTGATAGTAGTCAATTTGGAGACCCCAAATATTAATTTTTTGGATCCAATGCATGGATATTCAACCAACCAACCAAAAATGATGTGTATTGTGAATATTTAATACACTAAAATCAATAATTTATAGATAAAGTTAGAATTATATGTTTAGTCTGTGTTTTAAAAAGATTTTTGTTATGATAGGGAGATCACTCAATACATTCTAGATCATGGAATGAATTTATTGTTTGAAGGGATAAAACCTGTGAATTTTTAAAAATAGAAAAAATTAGGATATATATAGAAATATTTAACTATTAAAACATTTCAAAACAATTTACTTATTTTGGTCATTGATTCTGTAGTTTTTTAAACAAGATAATGACACCAATTGTGGATATTATGATTGAAAATTTATTAGAGAAATCATAAATCTTGAAAAGAAAAAAATCCCCCAATAGTAAATTTTCAAAGGTAATTAAAATTTTATTAGATATATTTCATAATCATTTGATTGCTTAAATTTTCTCAGCACTACCAAGATTTCCAAAAAGCTAGTTACTCAAAAGAAGAATTCAATTATACTATAGATGAGTGGACAATGTAATTTTTTTCAGAATGTATGATGAAAACAAATTTAGGTGATTACCTTCTATTTTTGTGATCTATTATGTGTTATGACCTTCGAAAGATATTTGGGGTGTGAAACATTAGTGTTAGAATGCATATATATTATTTAAAGATCTTTATCAAGGATAAGAATAATGGAGGAAATAAATTTCTTTATAAGGCTTGAAAATAATTAAATTTATGGGAAATAGAAGATGTGGAGGTGGAGGTGGAGGTGGAGGTAGAGGCAGAGGCGGAGGCTTAGACAAAGGCAGAGGAAAAGTTAGAGGTAGAGTCGGAGTCAAAGACCGATGTGGAGGAGGAGGCAGAGTCGAAGATCGAGGTGGAGACCAAGGCTGAGGAGAACATGAAGCATTGGCTTGTAAACAATAATTTTTTTGGGAAATTAAGTAGAATTATGATCATACCATTATTGCGTTTGAGAAAAAATGTTTAAAATTTCACACAACACTTGTAACTTAAGATACAATCCATTGTGAAAGTGTTTCAGATGACTTATTGAAATAATATTTTTTACCACTTGTCTTGATAATTTGTTACAATGAATCATAATTAATTTTCAAGGTGTGTGAATTAGTCTCATGTCAAAACCACACATGATTCCACTTGTGTGGCTCAAAGTGAGTGTTTCCAGTTTAAAATGACATTTTAGTAAAAAACATAAGTGGCATACTCAAAACCAAGGAAACACATTTGAATTATTTTTCTAGTTTAGGATAATGATCCATGAGTTATTTTTGACATGTATTAATCATTGAAACCTTAATACGATGCACGATGTGACTGGTATGTCTCCAAGTTCATCTTTTTAATCAAAAGTGACATTAATTTTAATGGAAAAACAACTAACATACTCAAAACTAATAAAACACATTCATATTATTTTGGTACAATAGGAAAATGATCCATAATTATTTTTTGATGAGTATGAATCAACCTCACCTTAATCAAAGGCATGGTGTGACCGTTATGACCCCAATTGCATATTTTTATTCAAAGATGACATTAATTTTTGTGAGAAAACAACTGACATACTCAAAACTGATAATACACATTTGGATTTTTTTGGTACTTTAGGAAAGCGATCCATAAGTAATTCTTGACATTTATAAATCATACGCTCCTCATTCTGTTGCAAGGTGTGACTAGTACAACTCCAAGTGTCTGTTATCAGTTTAAAATTGAAATTTTAATAAAAAAGTTTCATTCACTGAAAACTAAAAAACATGCTCAAATTGTCTTGATAATTTGGGACAATGATTCATTATTTATTATACTGTGTATGAATTATTATCATATCAAACCCACACACGATTCCACCTGTATGGATCAAAGTGCGTGTTTCCAGTTTAAAATGTACTTTTAGTAAAAAACATATGTGGAATACTCAAAACTGATGAAAAATATTCAGATTGTTTTGATACTTTGGTAAAAAATCCATGAGTAATTTTTGATGTGTAGGAATCAAGCACACCTCAATCTGAAGTACAATGTGACTGGTATGAAATCCAAGTGAGTATTTTTATTTAAAAGTGACATTAATTTTAGTGGAAAAAACAACTGACATACTCAAAACTAGGAAAATACATTTGTAATTTTTTTTTACTTTAGAAAAAAGATCCATATTTCATTTATGATGTATGAGAATCAGTCACACCTCAATCCGATGCATGGTGTGACTGATATGACTCTAAGTGTGTCTTTATATTTAAAACTGACATTCATTTTAGTGAAAAAAACAACTGACATACTCAAAATAGAGAAAATGAATTTGGGATGTTTTTTACATTATGAAAATTATCCATAAGTCATTTTTGATGTGTATAAATTAGTTTCACCACAATCTGATGCACGGTGTGACCGGTATAACTCATAGTGTCCGTTATCAGTTTAAAAATGACATTTTATTACAAAAAAGTGTCATACATTGAAAACCGATAAAACATGCTTGAATTTTCTTGATAATTTGGTGAAAATATTCTTAAATCATTTGTGATGTGTATGAATCAGTCTCATGTCAAACCGAAAAATTATTTTACATGTATGGATCAAAGTGTGTGTTTCCAGTTTAAAATGACATTTTAGTAATAAACAGAAGTGGTGAACTCAAAACCAAGGAAAAACATTCATATTATTTTATTAATTTAGAAAAATCATCCATGAGTCATTTGTGATGTGTATAAATTAGTCAAACCTCAATCCTATACACGGTGTGACTAGTATGACTCCAAATGCGTCTTTTTATTCAAAAGTGACATTAATTTTAGTGAAAAAAACAACTGACATACTCAAAACCAAGAAAACACATTCATATTCCATTGGTACTTTAAGAAAATGATCCATAAGTCATTTATGATGTTTAGGAATCAACCTCACCTCAATATTACACACGGTGTGACCGGTATGGCTCTAAGTGTGTCTTTTTATTCCAAAATGACATTAATTTTATTGAAAAAAGGATATGCTCTATAATAGTTATTTTTATTGTATTTGTGTTATAAATTTAATTTCATTTAAATTCAATATTTCTATCTTATTTTGGTCATTTATTTTCTATTTCTATTCATGTAGTGTGTTTTTACAGCACATTGCACCTATTTCTGTGGTTTTATTGCGCTATAGCATCACACTACAGTTTGCACCTTTGTCAGCTCTACTAAATGCACTAATAAAGATAGCCTTTATCAGTGCATGTACATACAATGATAAAGGTGTATTTAATAGTGATTCTAAAAGCACTAAGAAATATATCATTTATCAGTGCTTATTTAAGCATCGATAAAGGGTATCTTTATTAGTTCTAAATAAAAGCGCTGATAAATGGGGTCTTTTATCAGTGCTTTTAAAAGTGCTGATAAAAGTATGATTTATCAACTCTTTTATTTACGCTAATAAAGATTCCCCTTTTCATCACTTTTCTAGAACTGATAAAGGACTTTTCCTTTTAACTGCACTGAGGTAGTTAGTTCTTTTCTAACACTGATAAAGCCCATTTCTTACGCTGTTGAAGGTATGTTTTGTAGTAGTTTCCCTCTCTCCGTTGCTGAGGAAATTCCATCTCATTTCAGATATGAGTATACTTTTTTGTCCCTGGGGGTGTAACCTAGTAATATCAGAAACCATAGTTGGTAAAGGTAAAATTATTAAATATTAATAAAATTATAATTCAAACTAGAAATGTAAGAATCTATTAATGAAAGAAAGATTTAAATGAAAGAATTTATAAATGAAAAACCATAATATGAAACCAGGAAATATTAGAGACCAAGAACGGATGAAAAAAATAATGTTATCAGAAATAAAGTCACCAAAAGAATCCAATATTCACTATAACAGTTAACCATAGTGTTTAAGTGATACAGCAGTTCAACATAGGGCTCCCATGATATGTTCACCAATGCACAAGTTGCAACAACATGTGCAAATGGATATCTCAATGCCTAGAAGTTACCAAAATCACAATACCTGTTTTCCAATATGAACACAAGCACCCAACCATAGTTTTTTATGAACATGTCGTGGTACTATCTTACATGAAAGTGGCTCTATACCCAGTCAAAGGTTCTAACATGCAATGATGATGCATCTTGTAGTATCTGATCAATGGATCTTTGGAAGTACTGACCAAAACACATTCCATTTTGTATCCTCTAATAGGCCTATTGGAACTATTTAGTAATGTACTTAATACATTTATAAAATGTAACTTGTACTAACCTTGTGATCATTAGTTTGCACACACCCTTTAACACCCCATTTATGCACTCCACAATAGTAGTGGTCATATGACCATATCTTCCAAGACCATCATATTCCAATGACCATTTTCCCTTTGAAATACACATCATATATTCATATACATCTTGATTATCCCTTTGAATTTCATCAATATGTTTATCAAACTTTTCTTGTTGGTTCTCGTATATTGAAACCATAATAGATTTTTTTTAAAATGTTATTATATATTTTTTCCAAAAAAAATAAAATTTCAAAATCATAACCTACTTGATAATCACATTATTTATTTTGTAATCTCTGAAATTCCTTTGCACATTACTATAAATATGTCTAATGAAATCTCAAGTATTATCATTTAGTTATCACCATAAAACTACATAACTATTAATGCCTCTATAATCACTCAATGGTGATTAGATATCAGACACACTCACTGGATTTGTGTGAAATGAATGCGTATACATGCCAAAAAATAACTCGATAATTAAAAATTATCCTTTTCAACAATGGAAAATGCATGTGGTAGAGGAGCATGATTACCATACTGTGTGGAATCAATAATTATAACACCTTTATAATTTCTATAAAGAAAAGTGACATCAACATGAATCAATTTTTTACAATATGGGAAAGCACTGATACTAGGACTGAATGCCCAAAATAGACTATGGAACTTCACCTTTGTTTGATCAACTTAGGGATTTAGGGAGCCATACTCAATAGTTTCCAAATGATAATTATCATGATTATTGAGAGACAAAAATCCCATAATCTATGAAAACATTTCATACGATTCATCCCAATCTCCATAAAAATTGACAATTTCTAGTTATTACATTCTAATCTTTGTCTTAGGATATCCTATATTTTATAAAACTGTTGTATTTTTTATTGAACAAGGGATACAAGAACGTCCTAAAATTTTCTTATAATAACTACAATTACAGTTGATATGAACTCTGTATCAAGGGAACTGTGATCCTATAACAAGCTTGAATATACACAAGTGCGTGGGACTTCTAATTTTTTTATCTTCTAACTTGAAAAAAAATCATATATTACCCTCATTTAGAATTTACATTCTAGATATTATTTTTAACATCAAATGATATATTTTTCCTTATTTTTCTCATAAAACACAAATGAAAAATATCACTCTATGTGGTATTATTTTATAAAATTTTTTAGGTATTTATAATTTTAAACTCCAACCCAATATAGATGGTGTTATCAGTCGATGAAAATATATTACCTATAATTCGAGGAAATTTAGAATCAAGTTTAATGATATCCCAATAAAAATTTTGTGCATGTGTAATTCCTTCAACTATGGAAGTTAATAATGTAGGATGATTACCACTAACTGGGAGATGACTATCAATTAATGGAACCTCAGAAGGTTTATTCCAAAACATCACCCTCATCCAAATCTTCTCCTGATGTATCTCTACATACTTCCTCATTAGATAAAGTGTAATTCAATAAATCATCAGTACACATAGGGATGTCCCCTATAATTCCTTCTAAATTTGGACAATCTTCTTCATAATTTCTTTCTATTACTGGAGTCCTATTAGAAGTCGATGAATTAGAGTGTTGTGAAGGGCCTACATATAAGGATCTCACATAACATGGTTATATAGATGTAGGTTGTTCCAATTAAATTTCACAAATCACTACATATAATACCATTAGACAATTACTAAGTTGTTTCCTAAATAACAGTGATTCTTCCATCCAATCCTCATAATAAATTAGTGGATACTCATAGTTCCATTGACATTCAAGATATTGAAGATGTCAATATGAAATTGATGTACTATATTGATCATACCTTAGTTTTAATAGACTATTAATCTTAATGATAACTTCATCCAACATCACACATTCATGAATTTTTTCAACTCTTGTAGGTGGAAAACTATAGCGAAAACCGTACTCAGTATAAATTACCTCATTATTGTAGTATATTTGTATAGACATGATTAACTAGAAAAAAATAATTAATAAAATATTATATACTACATCATGAAATGTTTAAATTGGTTATGATTAAATAATTATTAATTTATCATGATAATTTATCTATGGATTGATATATCATTATTTGATAAAACAACCAAAACCAAGGGGGACTCCTAGGACCTATATTATCTTATATTTCAGCAACCATAACCCTTCATTTAGGCATGGTGTAAAAATATATCTTAAAAAAGAAACACTTCTTTTCAAAAACCATTTTATTAAAATTATACTCACATGAATGTGAGGGTGTATAGGGGTTTGAGATACATAATTTTTTTTGTGTGGACACAAAGGTCCTTACATACATCGAGAGAGGGTTGACACATAGGTCATCAATGAGAAAAAAAAATACAACTTTTACAAATTATATAAAAAAACAATACATGAAATTTCAATCATATAGTGGTCAGTCATATCAATATAAATAAATTATTACAAATTAAATACTCGGATACAAAAAAAATACAAGATTCAATTTCAATCATACATTAGGTGGGAATATAAAGACCAATTAACAAATACAATTGCTGACATGTTTATTTGAGATAGTTATTATGTTCTATATCTTGTAACATTACATATAACTATAGTCAATAAATAATATATATACACACACACACATCTATTTATATTCATACTTTTAAAATGTTTTTTCACTCTTGTAGGTAGAAAAATATAACTAAAATCTTAACTGTTATAAATAACCTCACTGTAGAAGTATATTGATGGTGGTATAATTACTAAATAAAATATAACAAAATGTTATATATATTCACACTATATCATAAAATGTTTAATATGTTTTAGTTATTTATGAATAAATAATTATGACTTGATCTTGGGACTTTTTATATGGATTAGTTTTTCATTATTTGATAAACCAACAAAAACCTAATGGGGAACTCCTAGAGTATCTATTATTATAGATTTTAGCAACCATTAATCTATTTTCAAACAAAAATTTTCCTTATCAAAGGACTCTTGTCGAGTGCCTTTTTATTAGAATTTTACTCACATGCAAGTGAGGGGGTCTAGGGGTTTGAGATACATATTTTTTTTATGAGGATACGCTGGTCCTTACATACTTAGAAACTGGGATTAAATGCAGGTCATTAGCAAGGAAAATACAATTCAATTATTATAAATTATTTAACTATATACACAAAAAAAGACATGTAATTTCAATTAAGTATTGGCCAGTCATCTCAAGACCAGTCATCACAAAATACTCTTAACATGTTTTTTGGGATACTAATTATGTTCTACATATTATAAATTAACCTATAAATGTATCCAATATATAATAAATATCTACATATGTATAAATATATTTATATTACATGCTTTCCAAAATTCAAACAATTTAATGTGACTATAAATATATATATTTAGGTAGATTAACTTTATTTACCTATGCGTATCGAATATTATTATTTAAATTTATTTTATATTAGATATAATATACAATAATATACATATAAATATATTTAAAAAATATAACATAAATATATACAAATTTAAATATATTTGACTTTATTTATTAATATTTTAAAATATAACTATATATACTTTTATAAATAATTATAGTTATCTAAATATAAATAATATTAATTTATACATAAATACGAAAAATAGTATTAAAAATAAATTTAATTCAATTTAATTAATAAATGTAATATAATTTACATTTACATAATAACCATTAAAATATTGTAAACTTATGTTATATTCAAATTTATAAAATTATATATATATATATATATAGTGTTTTTTAGCCTTTCTACTTTCTATAATTTGTGTAATTATATTTTATACATCATTACTTAGAATATTAATTAGTTATTATTAATGTAATTTATATAATTAATTATAGTAAACATTCTTTATACCTTTAACCAAAATAATATTATATATATATATTAATAAATTTAAATATGATAATTAATATAACTAGTATTTTTTTTATAAATAATTATTCATAATATAATTTTTATAAAATATTTAGCTAGATTCACTTTATTTATGTATGTGAATGGAATATTGTAATTTATATTTATGTTAATTTAAATATTATATATATTATATACAAATAAATATATTTAAATTAAATTACTCACCCTTTAAATTAAAAAAATTTCATTTTTTAAACAAAAATATTTCCCTAAATAAAGATTATATTTTATATAAAAAATATGAATTATATACACACTATACTTAAATTTCATAAATCATCAATTTAAATTAAATCATAATATAACAATAACCCATTTAGAAATTTAACCATAAAAAGGAAAATAATTTATACATCCATACTTCCATACATCCATACATCCATACATCCATACATCTATACATCCATACATATTAAATAAATAAATCATATAAACAAAATAAATAAAAATAATTCATATTTTTAAATTGAAAATTCCCTTCTTAAAAGGCAAAGATATATGTTGAAAATAAAATATAGTTGGTATTCATTGTAAAATATAGAGAAAAAAATTGAAAATAGAGGGGAAGGGGAGGGACCTCCACTTAGATTTTTTCTCAACCATGAGGTTTAAACCCCCTTCCCACCTCCTTTGTAAAAATTTCAAATGAAGCGTGATTGGCGTTCATGCTTCCTCTACTGTACCAAGGAAGTGTGAACAAAGTTCATGCTTCCTTGGGGTATTAATGAGAAGTGTGAATCCCATTAACACTTCTCAGTGAAATGGAAAAGCATGAAATGAGTTCATTCTTTTCATAACCTTCTTTTTAAATACCAAAAACCATATCACATTATAAAAACTAAATAAACCCATTAAAAAAATATAAAATGTTTTACCCATTCACTATACAATTTAAATTTATATTTTAACATTAAAAATTAATATTTTATGTTAATTAAGTATTATAACACATGAAATACATTTATAAATGTTCTACAGCTTCCTAGACACACATTTAATAAAGGGTTTTATAGTTCAATTTGAATTTGAACTCTTGTTATTTTTTTAAAATAATTTAATTGTATTACTAAAAATTAAATTAAATTAAATTATCACATTGAAATTTTAAATAATAACCTGTACCCCACCTATTAATTTTCATGACATAATCATTTTATTGAAAATTCACACACACACGCTAATAATTTTGAGTTATTAAAACCTTTAGACAGCTGTAGTATAAAAATAGAAAGAAACATAAGAATATATAATAGTTGATACATAAAAAAACTTAATAAAAAATAAATAGTTGAACATAGGTATTTAATTTTGGTTGGTCTACTCAATTTTTTTTTCATCTTGAATTTATGTTCATTGAAGTGTTTTTTAAGATCCTCTAAACATGAACCATCTCTAATAAATTCATTGTTGACTTTCTCACATATATCAAATATTTCATGAGATTATAGAGAGTTTATATCACAAAACTAGATAGGATCACTCTCTTATACATGTTTATCACTCTAATAATAGATGGTTTGATGATATTTTTGGTCATTATGACCTATTTGTAGCTTGCGGCGGTGGGCATCATCATGAAGTTCCACAACAACTGATTTTGGGAAACATGGAAGTTAAAGATGGAGTCTCAAAGATGTCTGGCGATGGATCCATGATGGTAGTGACTGGTGAAAGAACCTTATTGGTAGTTGGGGATGGATCCATGAAGGATGGATACTTGAAGTATGTGGGAAACAATGAAGATTTATTGGTGGTGGTTGATGATGGCCCCTCAATGGCAGTGGCTGGAGATGGAGAATCACAGTGAGTAGATTGAAGTTCCGGATGTTTTTTTGCAAGGATGGATAGGGATGTGATGAGGATACTATGAAAATGTTATCTTGGTGTTTTGGTGATGGGATTTAATTATTTTACATCATGGATTTGGATTTTATCATCAAGAATATTGGTGATGGGACCCTGACAACGATGACTACGGAGGTTCATGGTGTGTTTTTTTTACCTTTGCGGTGTTGATGGGTTTTCGATCAGAGGCGACCCGTCTTGGTGAGATGAATGACATTGGATTTGGGATCCTAGTGGTGGGATCTCTCTATCTAGCAATTTTTCAGCCCAATGGGATTTTTAAAACTTGAGAGGAGTTCCAATAACTTGTGTGATGATGTCAGGATGTGGATGGTGACAAATGAGGGATGCGTTTTCTGGCTAGACTGGATCAGGATGCGGTCTTCGGTTTTGATTTGTCGATGAAAAAAATTGGAAATTGTGAAACATGTCTTGGGAATCATTGATGATCCTTGGTATGTTTTCTCATTTTTAGATAGGGATGGTGATGTCTGTCAGTTATTTTTTGGGCTAGTTATCGGGCCTTGAATTGTGGTGGAACTTGTCTGTTCCTTCATGGGATTTGGTGACATTTTTTTGAAAATTTATTTTGGATATTTGATCAATGCTAGAAACTTCTAAACAAATATTGGTGGTATGGGACTCCTTCAGGTGTGTCATCCTCGGGTATCAAGGTTTTTTAGTGGGATTTCGATGTTGAGAAACTAATGCTGATGAAATGATGACTAAAATCATAGGTGATGAGCATCAGGGAATACCATGATTTATAGAGTAATGATGTTTAATGGAATAATTAAATAATTGGGAAAACATTGGGCTTCATCCAAGATGATAACCTTCGGGATAGTTTTGTCAGCCATCGTCATTAGTACAACTGGGTGTATGGGGTTTTTTTGATTCACAACTTTTGATCAATATCACGGGTACATCAAATGGTGTGGATGCTTTTGGGACTTTGAACATTTATGATGTGGGATTTTGGGCCTTAAAAAATGTGGTTCTATGTGTCATGAGTTTTAGATCTTTGGTTTATAATGTGCAGTTTTCGATGGTGTTATTTTTGTCACTTTCATAGTTTCGTGGTGCCTTTCTTCCCAATGATGGTTAGTTCCTTTTTTGAATTTTATTTTCATAAATAAATTTTAGGACCAACTATGCTCGGTAATTGAACCTTCCTAGGGAAAATATTTCTTGATCAGATTCACATTATAAATTTGTCTACAAAAAATATGTTCTATAAAATGTTAGAAAAAATTAAGAGACTAAAAGGAGATAATGTTGAAATAGTTTAAAATAAATAATTAATATCCATCAACCAGTTTCATAATTTAATGTCACATTTCATTTTAAAGAGATAAAATATATTATAAAAGTAAAATCCATTTTTCATAATCCAATATCCTTTTATAATAAACCATGTAATATGGGAATTCCCACAAAATGTTTCATAAAGAATAATATCTCTTTAAAAACGAGATCTAAGTGAACCATATTTTATAAAAAATAAAATATAGTGTCATTTTATAACCATAAAAGTATTATAAAAAACTTAATATGATCCATATATTATAAAAAAACATAATATAAACCACATCTTATTAAAAAAATATGGCCATCCGACTGATTAACCCATATATTATAAAACTAGAATCTGAACCAAATATTATAAAAAATAGAATCCAATATCCTTTTATAATGAAACATTTATTATAGAAAAAAAATCCAATTTACTCATATAATCTATTATAAAAAAAAATCCAATCTCCAATATATATTTAAATTGGAAAAAGTAAATCCAATAGCTAATCTATTTATATAGAATCCAATCGCCAATCACCAATAGATTTGAAATTGTAATCTATTTATAATAATATCCAATATATAATCTATTTATAACAACCCAATATCCAATATCCAATCTATTTATGTAAATATCCAATCTCCAATTTATTTTAAAAAATTCCAACCTCTAATATATTTAATATTCAGTCCGTATTTAAAATGAATCCAATCTCTAATATAATCATATACTCTATTTTTATAAAAAACAAATTTTATTAAAAATAATCCAATTTACTCATATAAAAATAGAATCCAATCTCCTTTTGAATAATCAAGTTTCCTAAAAATGAATGTAGTAGAAAAAATAAGTAAATAATATATAGGAAAATATTTTAATCTTCCTTTTATTTAAAAAAATATACACAGTTTGGTTAAAAAAGTGTTTAAACCAACTATATTATAATGGATTGAATGTACTTGGTCAAAAAACACGTGGTCAATGGAATCTTAGTAAACATGTTCTAAATATATAATTGAAACATATAAGAAATTAAATATTTCATACCATTGGGTATAAAGAATAAACTTTTTTATTAATAGAAATAGATCACTAAGATTTTGTTTCATAAGGCACAACCTGTAAGGAAATAAAATTTAAATATGTCAAGCCCCCCAAAAAACTGTGCATGTTTTTCTAAATAGACATCAACGATGTAATACAAATTCATTTGAAGAGTAATGAAAATATCTAATTTATTCCACATTATCTATAATGAACACAACATTGAATTAATTCTATTCCAATAGACATTATCTATTTTGTACATTCGATTCCAACACATCAAATATGATATGAATAATTTTAAATTTGAATATGTGCACATCAGTAGAAAATTCAAAATCACCATTCTATTACATTTTATAGAATTTATTTCATTATAATTTTTACATACATAAGAAAATAAAATGTGAATATTATTTAAATACCTAAATCTCTGTATCTCTTAACTCTAAATCTACTTTTGATATAATTTTCATAACATATTTTTTGAAGAGTAAGATTGAGATAGATCCATCATTATTGCTGATTAGTAGTTGGACTCGGTATATGTGAGAATAATGTATTCATATTAGATAATGTTTAAATTTATATCAAAGATTCCATAAATTTATATTTATTCAATTCATAATTCAATGTCTCAAAAAATTATGTTAGATAGAAATGTAACTTGCATTATATTGTAATAAATAAATGTTTTAAAATTTTTAATGATATACACAATTTATTTTGTGAAAATTTATATGAGATTATTTAATAGTCATTGATAATTACAAAATATACTATAGTAGTTATAACATGTCATAAAAATTTAATATTAGTGTGAGAATTTAAGGAAACTACATTGGAATAGTTGATGGAGGTGATGCATTATAGTCATAATAGAAAATGTTTCCATTCAAGAAATGTAACTTATTTATACAAGGAATACACGATTCAAAATACCTGTTGTAGTTAATTTTAATTTTTTTTATCTATAGATACCATTATGCACTTTGTAATATATAATATAATAAATGCATCATTAATGTGTACCATTTTTCACATATATTGTTGATGATTCAAGAGTAATAATTTAACTGCTACTAATGAAATCCATTGTCTATCCTCTGTGCATGATCTAATTTATACTTTTTTCTTCTTTTTATCAATCATCAAGAATATTATTTTGGATGATATAGATCATATAAAGGATGTTGTTACCATGTTGTCACATTTTTTTGTAGTGTTTTCATCATACACATGAGTAGATAATGTTAGTAATTTTTCAAAAGATATAAAAAAACATATTTAAGAAGTTTAAAGTATAAATAGATATAGTCACAATGAAAAGGTTGTAAATTAATAATCAATATAGGTACACATGTTGTATATATTAATGTAGATATAAAATTAAGATATTTACCATGGTATAAATACATCATCATATAGTAAGTTATAAATGAAATACATTATACAAAATAAATATTCTAATTCGAGACAAGTAAGATAATTGATCACCTATTTCTAAAATAATGCACTATAGGAATTTCTTGATAGATCAAAATCTATAATTCATACTTTTGGTAACAATTAATATGTTTTAACATAGTTTCATGATATTTAAAAAATATAAACTGATAGGTTTTTCTATAGGAATTTGAAATTTAATATTTAAGGAATATTGAAAGAATATACTACTGAGTTTATTTTATTGAACAAGTAATAGGAACAAAATGTTTGTTTGTTTAGTTTCATATTTCAGAAATAATGAAATAAGTTAACCAAATGCTTCCCAAAAAGTGATGTTGATAGTTATTCCTTTGCAACATTCAATTGGAAAAATAATATAAATTTAATTATAAAATTTAGGGTGATTATACTACAAAATTGAATTTTAAATTACCTATCATAAATCAAAGATAATAGTATTCTCATATTCTTTTTCCCCATGTTTGGATTGGATGATGATGATATATATTTCCAATAACATCTAACATAACAATCTCATTAAAAAAAATACTATCATAAATAAATATAAATCTATAAAATTTTAGAGAATGATAAAATTAAAATCTAATTTACCTATAAAAAATTTCGCATGAACCGTATTTTGTTTGATGTTTTCAAATGGAATGAAATTGAATATGAAATAGGGTAGTTTCATATTAGAGGGTTTTATATGAGTGTTATAGTTAAAAATTATTTTTTACTCATGTGATATTTCTAAATAATTCCATTCATTTTCAATAATCTGAATTTTTTGTATTATATAACCCAGATATTCTCATAGAATTGTTTTTTTTACTTTGTTATAAGATTTAATCCACTAATTATTTATTGAATGAGCATTTCATAAAAACTGTATCCCAACAAATAAGTTTAAAATAACAGTGAAGATAGTTCAAGATAAATTACATCGAATATTTCTTTGAATACAAACATATAATTATTCAATAAATTGCATTGAATCCAATATATTCGATAATGTCTGAACAGAAACTAAAGTAAATAGAAAATTGAATTGAATACAATATGTTGAAACAGAAAATTTCACTAGATGTAAAATAAAATTATGGATTATCTATGAATTTTATTAAATAAAATACATTGAATATAATATGGTGGTAAACAAATTATAGTGAATACAATATATTCTTGTACATTTCAGTGATATACAACACACTCTATGGGATACAATGTATGTAGTAATATATTCCTTTACAATTCATTAAGATACAATGTATGTAGTGAAATGAAATTAATTCTATATGAATACAATATATGTAGTGAGATATAAAGTAAATAGTGAGATATAATGTATATTGTGAGATTCATTTTAGTGAGATGCAATGTATGTGCTATTAATACACTGTTAGTTCATGTGATCTTTTTTATATAATTATATTAACATATTATCACAAACCAGCCTAGGTACCATGGTTACATGATAACTGAGTTGAATCCAAAATGGTCTGAAGGTTGTTCCTAGACCCCATGAGTTAGCAACTAGCACATAGAATCATAAAAAATGAACGTCAGAATGAATTTTCCACTAACATTGTGGAAGTAAGACAAATAAAACAATATGCATATAATAAAAACTCTATAGGAAGAAGTGTTTGAAAAGTCAAATAGGTAAACAAACCCAAATTACTATAGAAAAGTACCTAAATATAGAAAGTATATCCCATGTCCCAAAGGATGAAACTCTCGATTTCCACAGTTTAAAAGCTAGAATCACCTCCAAGTGGTGCTTTACCCCTACTCAAACCTAGAAGGAGATAATCTACAATCACCCAAAGGCACGAGTATGGTGTAAGATAAAATACTAGTAGGGTCTCAACTAGTATTACATAATATATTCCAACATTTAGTAAACCAAATAAATAGATTTAAATTTAAAATAAACAAGTTTGGAATTAAAAGAGCATATTTAAGAAAAACATTATTTACATTTCCAATGATTGCATACATTTCAAATGATGGAGATTCTTTAAACAAATATTTCATTACACAAATGGATTAAATAAAAATATTTATATAAAATAGTTTATATAAGTAATAAGGAATGTAAAAATTTTTACATACATTATCAAACATTTGTATCTCATAGATAAACAAGTGATCAACATGGTCATCTGTTAAGAGGTACAATAGTTCAAGGTTATGGGATCCTCACATACTCATGTGATAAAGCACAATTTCTACACATGTCCCTCAACAATGGAAATAAGGAACTCATATATGTCCCTTTGGGTAAATAAGATGTGCTAATCAATGTATTTGTAATGTTGTAAAATGTCAATCAAGTGCTAGGGAATTCCCATCCTAGTGTGTCTATCCCAAATAACTCACTAAATACACAAGATATCATGTTCTATAGTAAAATTCAATTATGGGAAATTAATTTTAAGAAAACATATAATAGAATTAAATCTCATTCCCCCATTAAAAAAAATTCTAATTTTCCATTTAAAAACCAAAACAGGTCTTTAATACAAAAACATGTCTTTTTCTAAGATAAAACCCTAAGGTTTCTATCAGAATTTTTTATCCATTTTCCAAAATAGGCATTCGAAATCAATTCAGAATTTAATTTGATAATATTCTTTCACAATTAAATTCAAAAATTTAAATTCAACCAATTTCCAACAATTTCTCAATAATCCCTTAATTCAATGGAATTGGGTTTTTTCACAATTTTTCCATTAAACATAGTTCACAATTTAAATTAAAAAATTTCAATTTCTTAAATTTACATAAACACAACAAAATTCAATGGAATTGGTGATTTTCACAATTTCATTCCAAAATCCCATTTAAAACCCCAATTCAATGGAATTAGATTTTTCAAACAAACCAATTGAAAACCATTTGATTAAAATGAGGAAATTTCATTTAATTCAAACAGTTTAAATTGGATAAATAAATTTATGGTTATCATAAATTATCTATAATAAAGAAACCACATACCTCAGAATCATTGGATCTCATAATTCCAAACCCTAAACAATGTTTTCTGATGTAGAAGAACAACTAAGGAAAACCAAGAATCAAACCTAGGTTTAGGTCCATAACAGAGGGTATTACATACTAAAAGCAACATGGGAATCCACAAAACCCTAAGAAGAATAGAATAGATAGTGATAAATAGATATCAAGAAGAGGAAACTAACCAGAAGAGGATATTCCTATATTCTACTAAAATTTAATATCTTTAGATAGGGTTTTAAGGGTCTAAGAACTAATCTTGGGAGCCACCAAGGAAGATAAAATTAATATGGGGTCATATCGGTCCATTGGGGACCTAAAGAGGAATTTTTGAGAATAAAAAAGTTTAAATCAAATTAAAAAACCTTGTATGCATAGTTTCCTAGGAAGATCCACAAGGTTTGACAATCCATGCAGACTAATCATGCACCCCTTTAAATAGACCACATAGTTTCTCCTAAGAGGTTTTATGGTCTAAGAAAACATGCACTAACCGTGCAAAGTCCCACTCCTTAGGGTTTCAAGGTTTTCTTGAGAGGGAGTAGGGTTTGGTAAAACCATGTGCAAACATTCAGTAGACAATAATTTTGAAAACATTTCAAATTTCAGCACAAAACAACCCCAAATGAAACCCAACTAAAACATGGTAAAAAAGGGGTTTAGGAATACCTAAAAATATTAATAGTATGCTACAACATCCCCACTTATCTCTCGTCATTTCCACCCTCTCCCATGTCTCATGAGAATAGAAACTGTTTTTCCATAGGACTCAAAACAAAGGTATCATCCTCCCATGAAGTACCTTGGTTTCATAATCAACTATACATACTGCTTATTCAGTCATGGATAAATCTGGTTCAACCTCATGATTAATCCAGCTCAGAACATGATATGGATCAGATAGATAATTTTGTAGTTGAGATATATTAAACATGTTATGTATCTACATTAGCTGCATTGGAAGTTCTAATTATTAAGAAACTTTTACCACCTACTCAACAACCTCGAAATGTACTAAAAATCATATAGAACCCTTCCAAAGCCTCCCAATCCATCGATGACCCAATCAAAGTGAAAAAATAAATAAAACCCATTAACTAATTGATAATTCCAATAGCATATGATGAAAAATAGAATAAGATATATGTCGGCTCTATACCATCAATATTCTCTGAAGAATCAACTGAATCATTATTGTCATCTCTTGAACCAAGATTGGTTTAACCAAGGAACTTTACCAATCTTTGTCCAACACAAAAAAGATATGAAAGATCGATAATAAATGGTCTCAAAAGGATACATTCTGATCGAGGAATGGTAACTATTATTATATAAAAAGTCAACCATCACCAAACTGATCATCCCATGCTCCACCGAAGCCGATAACAAAATAATGAATAATATCTTGAAGCATATTTATAGCTCTTTTTATCTGGACATCTAAATGAGTATAATATTTCATTCTCAAATAGACCTGATATACTAGTGCCACCTAAAAGCCTCTAAACAAATTGAATTAAACCAAGGATATCTATTAGAGACTTAATAGATGGAACTCCATGAAAATGGATGATCTCTTTCACATAGAGATTTCAAAAATCCTCAATATTGGTTGTATCAAAAATGGGTATAAAGTGAGATGATTTCGTTAGAATATATATAAAAACCTATACCATATTATTTTTTATATTGGTACATGTAAACCCAACCAAAAATTCCATATAGATCTCATTCCACTTATAAGTAGGGACCGAATGTGGATGATGCAAACTTGAGGGTTTCTAGTGCTCGACCATAACCTGTTAGCAAATGTAACAATGAGAGAAAAATTCAACAATTTCCCATATCATACCAGGACACCATAGCTTTCATCGCATGTAATATAACATCTTTGTGGTTCTTGGGTGCACAAAACACTGGGAATTATGGAAATCCCCCAATATATTTTCCCTTATCTCTAAAGGCACAAAAAAGTGATTCTAATAGAACAGAATTTCCTCTTTGGATAAGGAACACCCAACAACTATCTCTACATGATAAAGAGAGTGTCTAATTATATGTAACTCATCATCAAGGTTCTATTTCTAAATAATCATCTAAAGAAGAGTGGATTTCAACTGAACACTGGACAAATAAATCTCTGTCTATGATTTCTGTACTCCTATATGCAACTATACAAAGATATCCATCAAGTTTCACTCTTGTAATGATTCTCTCACTACATGGGTTGGAATTTTCCCACTCAAAGAATTTGTAATGGAATTCCCCTTATCGGTGGTATAGGAAATGTCAAAATTGAAAGATAGTAGGTATTCCACCCAACACCTCTGGTTTAGATTCAATTATTTTTGAGATAAGACATTACTCATTCTCTTATGGTCTAAAATCATGGTAAAAATTTCTCTGTAAAGTTAATTCCACCAAATATTAATCATGTTCATCACTAATTCATGTTCAAGGTCATGGGTTGGATAATTATTCTCATGTGGCCTAAGTTTTCAATAGATATAAGAAAAAACATGATCACAATTCATGAGAACACAACCCAAATATGAACCTGATACATCACATAAGGCCACATAGCCCTGCCCAGCCTTAGGAACAGTCAACACCGGCGCATTAGTCAAAAGCCGTTTCAACAAAAAAAATAATTCTGATATATTTCATCCCAAGTAAACATTACTCTCTTCCAAGTTAGAGCAGTCATTATAGAATCCAAATTTGATAAATCTTTAACAGACCAGTGGAAATTCCCAGATAGACCCAAGAAGCTCTGAATCTTGAAAAAAATCTATGGTTGTTCCCATGTCCTAACAACTTTTACCTTATCTGGATCAACTGATATCCCATGTTTTGACAACACATTCCCAAAGAAATTTAATTCTTGATTCTAAAAATCACATTTCTAAAGAATGGTATAAAGTTAGTGATTTCTCATGAAACTCAGAATTGTTCTCAGATGATGCACATGATCCTACTTGTAATTAGAGTAAACAAGGATTTAATCCATAAATACTACCATGAAAGGATCAAGATACTCATGGAAAATATTTTTCATCAAATCCATAAATACTGTAGGATAATTGGATAGACTGAAGGGCATGACATGTTAATATTAATGGCTATACCTACTCCAAAATACAATATTTTTAATGTTAGATTCTTTTATCCTCAACTAATGGTATCCAGACCAAAGATAAAAATTAAATAACCAATTCAAACCTTTGAACTAATCAAATATATCATAAATCTATGAAAATAGGTAATTTTTCTTTATCATAACTCAATTGAGTTTTCGATAATCAACACAAAGGTGAATAGAACCATCAAACTTATTAGAAAAGAGAACTGACACAGCCCAATATGACACAATTGATCATATAAATCCTTTATTTAGAATATTATTCAAATGATTCTTTATTTCTTTCATATCAGTTGGTACCATGAGATAAGAGGGAATAGAAACTAGTTGAGTACTAGGAACCAAGTCCATAGAAAAATATTCCTCTCTTATTGGTGGAAAACCAGAGAAGTCCGAAGTAAAAACATTGATAAACTCATTGAAAACTAGAGGGAGATCATTTTTAAATTATTCCCACTATAGATCAAAAGAAAACATAGATATCAATTTCTGCAACTTGGGATAAGAAGGCCCGACCCTGCTCGACCTTGGGTTCCATTCTCCTCAAAAGACATGGCACACACCATCAAGTGTAGTAAAGGAGACCCATCGAAGAAAATAATAAATTTTGGCTTTTTTGGCAATGATCTAATCCATAATGAATATGATTTCAAGAGGTTTCATGTTGAGAATTAGAAAACTCCATGAAATCCAAACATCTGATAGAGAGAAAACACAAGTGAGACTATGAAGACCCTTCTCTCTCTTCATACAAAGGGGTGTGTTAATATCCATCACATAAGATAAAATATTCATAATAATATTTATAAGATCAATAATATAGGTTTAAATAAATGAATGAGATACATCAGTATCAAATAATGTAGTCACTAATGATGAATCTATAGTGATGATACCTCTCATGGTTGTTGGACCCATATCTACTTCCTCTGGAGACTCTTATATTATATGAATAAGATTCGTTATGGATACCTATGTCTATAACTCTTTTATCCTTGAACCAACTGATTTACCAACAATTTTGATAGGTTTTGATGATCCTGTACCACTATAAGGAGTGTGATAAACCTAGAAGAAATTTTTTAGGTGTCCTGAGCATCCGCAAGAACCAAAAATATTGGGTTCCTTAGTGAAAACCCTCTTTGAATACCCTATCTTTCCATATTGGTAACATATCATATGGCATTTACAGTCACTATAGTATGTCGATAATGACCCTCCTATCATGAAACACCATGAGAATCATCATTCTTACTCTTTCTATTAGATGATTCACACTTCCAATTGGAGAAAAATGAACTCACAACAACAATGACTTACCTACTAGGTCTATTTCGACCATGAGTGCTCTATCCAGCATATCATCATAAGATGGTAGATTCAGAAAGAAAACCTAATAATGAATATCCTATTGAATTCCCAAATCAAACTATCAAGTATTCATATTTTAATATTGTAATATCACATGTGAAAACTGCACTAGCTCAATAAAATGGCTTGAATACCCTGTCATGGTCTTTTCATCCTTCTCAAGTTTTAAAAACTTCCTGGCCTTGGAAAACACCATTGACTCGGGATAAAACTAGTCAGTGAAAAAGGCCTTGAAGTATTTCCACTATAATCCCTCCCATTTCTTCACTGCCAACATCTTGTTAAATAATATCCTGCTCGGTTCATCCAACATAATGATGGAATACTTCACCTTTATCTTATCAAGTGTCTCCAATAACCCAAAAAATGATTGATCATTCTTAACCATTCCTCATAATCTTGAGGATAATTTAATCATTTTAACTCTAGTGGATTATAATAAATGAAATATTGAGAAAGATTTTGGAGATCATCCATTTGAGGTTCCATATCTAGAGCATGAATAAGAACTTTTAGTGGTTAATTTCCCACATCTTAGACAATACGAAAAATCACCTCTACCAGATTTGATTCCACAATAGGATTTAATCACTGAGGATCAGATTAAAAAATCTTCTCAAATTAATGATGCTACACAATATCAAAAGATAATGAGGGGGACATCATATTAAAAATTAAATAGATAAATAATGGAAATTAATCCCAACAGATAAGAGAAAAAAATTGGATTTAAATATATCCAAATCCAAATCAGGGAAAATATTAGAACTAATACTCAAGAAATATTTCCCAAACCACCCCTATTGACTTAGGGTTCATTGTGGTGAGAGATGGATAGATAATCAATCATAACTACATCCTAAGTCCCCTCAGGATTACAAAAATGCATACTAACTTCAAGAAAAATGCTCAACCTGGAGCTCTGATACCACTTTTCATGAACTATCCTAGGTATCCTGATAACTCGATAACCAAGCCATCACTAACATGGCCCGAAGGGCATCCCCGATCCCCATCATTTGGTGACTAGAACCTAGCATAATAAAAAATTAATGTTGGAAAGAATTTTCCACTAACATTGCAGAAGAAAGACAAATAAGACAATATGCATATAAGAAAAACTCCACATAGAGAAGTGTACCATAAGTCAATTAGGTAAAAAAATCTAAAGTAATACATAAAATTACCAGAAAATAGAAATAACATCCAATGTACCAATGGATAAAACTCTATAAGTCCACATATTAATATCTAGAACCACATCTAAGTAGTGATTTACCCTCACTCGAACCTAAAAGGAGATAATCTACAAACACCCAAAGGCATAGGTAGAGTGTGAGATCAAATTATAGTAGGTTCTCCCCAAGGATTCCATAATAGTTTACACCATTAAATTAACCAAATAAATAGATTTCAATTTTAGATAAATAGGTTTGATATTTCAAGAGAATATTTAAACAACATATGATTTACATTTCAAATGATGGAATACATTTCCAACGATGGAAATGATTTAAAATAATGATGATTTACAAAAATGGATTAAAAAAACTTTATATAAAATTGTTTATATAAATAAAAATTCATGTAAAACATTTTAAAAACATTGGAAAACATTTATATCTCATATATAAAAAATCAAGAAACATGGTAATCTACCAAGAGATATAATAGTTCTATGTTATGGGATCCTCACACACTCATGTGATGAACCGCAATGTGTAAACACGTCCCTCAGCACTGGAAAGAGAGGACTCATATCTATCCCACTTGGGAAGTAAGATGTGGTAACCAATGTTTTTTTAGTGTTTTAAAACATTAATCTAGTGCTATGTAATTCCCACCCTATAATGTTTGTCCAAAATAACTCACTAAATTCCTAATATTTTATGTTATCTAGTACAATTCAATGATGGAAAATTTATTATAAGAAATTATAAAAAAAAATTAAATCCCATTCCCCCATTTGAAAAATGAAAATTTTCCATTTAAAAACCAAAACACATATTTAATAAAAAACATGAATTTTTCCATGATAAAACCCTATAGTTTATATCAAAACCATTTTAATGCCATTTTCACAAATTGGGATTTGAAATAAATTCAAAATTAAATTTCAAAATCCACTTTCACAATAAAATTCAATAATTTAATTTCAACCAATTTCAATCAATTTCTTAAAAAACACTCAATTCAATAGAATTTGGGATTTTCAAAAATTTCCTTTCAAACCCACTTCATAATTTAAATTAAAAAAAAATTAAATTTATTAAATTTCCATAAATATAACCTAATTAATTGGAATTGGGGGTTTCCAAATTTCATGGAAAACCCCCATTTTAAAACCCCAATTCAATGGAATTTGTTTTTCCAACAAACCAATTGAAATCCATTTAATTAAAATCAAGAAATTTCATTTAATTAAAAACATTGAAATTAAATAAAGAAATTTAGGGTTAATATAAATTAGGCATCATGACGAAACCACCTACCTCAGGATCAATGGATCATATAATTCCATACCCTAATTGGGGTTTTCCAACATATAAGAAAGACTAAAGAAAACCAAAAATCAAACCTAGGTTTAGTTACAAAATAGAGGGTAATAGATCCACAAAGAAACACATGGATCTACAGAACCCTAGGGAGGATAATAGAGATATAGGGAGATAGAGACCGGGAAGAAGAAACTAACTAAAATAGGACCGTCCTCCATTCTCCTAGTTTCTAATCTCTTTCGGGAGGGTTATGAGGGCCCAAGAATTTCACTTGGGAGCCACCAAGGAAGGAGAATTCAATTTGGGGACTTACCGGTCCATCGTGGACATAAAAATGAGGGTTAGGGATTTTAAAACTTAAAAAATGAATTTAAAACCCATAAGCACAGTTTCCTAGGTAGATCCATATAGTTTAAAAAACATTACAAACTAACCTTGAGCCCCTTTAAGTGGTTCAGATGGTTTCTCCTAAGAGGATACACAGTCTGAAAAACCATGCACCAAATGTGTAAAACCCCACTGCTTGGGTTTACATGGTTTGAATTGTGAGGGCACACAGTTTCAGAAAAACGTTCACCAATGGTGCACTAGCCTTGAATTTCAATTTTTTTTTTCAAATTTCAACCTGAAACAACCCGAAACAAATCCAAACCAAAACATGGTAAATAGAGGTGTTTAGGAATACCTATAAATAGTAACAGGATGTTATACATATTTAGTATTGTTTTAAATGTTTTTATGAAATTTCATACTTGTAGTACATAATTATAATAAGGATATATATATAGATAAATATTGTATAATTGATGTATTTATTACTATACTATTATATTTATCTATTTAAAACTTTTTTTCAAATAATTTTTTACAATAATAAGGAGTTTATATATATATATCGTCAGATTTATTTATTATAACTTTTTTGTATCTCTTTATGATCATTAAATTAAACTCTATGTAACAGATTATAGATCATCATATAATAAAAGAGATAAATCAAAGATTCATAACATAGGAAGAGATTACTAACATACAAAAACATCAAACTGATGTATCCATAAAATATATATAATAGTATATGAGATAACTAAAAAATTAAATCTGATATGTATCCCTATAGAGTGAGAGAGAAGAAAAAAACTTTAAATTAAAACATATATATAACAATGTACATAACATTAAATTAAACTATATATAAGAGTATATGGGTTCATTAACAGATTACATATGATATGTATCTAGTATAGTATATGGTGGTCATCATATATAACAGATTACAGATCACATAGATACAATTCGAGTAATATATTTGTAAAATAATAGATTACATATGATATCAATTACCACACATCAATATAATAATAGATTATATCTTCTACGTAAAATATAATCTAATATGTAATTGATATCAGTAAATATACATCAGATAGTATAAATACATTTGATAGTATAATATGTTAGATGAAATATCATCATATAGTAACAAATTACTTGTGAAATGTATCATTATAGTATCTATAATCACTTAGTATATTATAAATCATTCAATATGTATCTATTATGACCATTTGTTGTAACTATTTATGATCATAAAACTATATACTAAAGTGTTTGTTACTAATTGATACATTTGATAAGAATTCCTAAACCATTCATCAAACAGATCAAGATATACTGAAAATTTGTTTTAGAAAGAGTAATTAATAAACATTCTATAATAAACATACATCACTTGAAGTAAAAAAAACCCCTCTTCATAATTTTCTACTAAAAAATGATGGAATACATATTAAATAAAAAACATAATTTTGTTAGTAGATAGTAAAAATACAAAGAGGTACAATACAATGATTAACTAATTAGAAAACATATATAGACATCATGATTAATATAATATATACTATAGAATATATTTTAGTATTTATAAATTTTGATGTAAATATATAAAATATAACTCACATATTCACAGGAAATATAAATTCAATGATTTCTATTTAAAATGAGAGTTTTGATGACTTGGTAAACCATGTTCGAATGATTTGTACTTCAATTTTCAATGTTTCACTATATTTATTAGATTTTTTTTTGTAATTGAGTATTTGAACGAGCCATTTTTATTAAAATGAATTATAAATATTTTTTTTAGTAAATATAACATCATTATGAAATGAGTAGTGTAAAAGAAATATAATGTTAAAGTTATAAATATTCATCAAAACTGATAGTAAAAATTTATTTATACCGAATGTATTTTTTGAAATATTTCTCTATAAATTTTTTTAGTTATTCACCTCAATGGTTTCTTCTCATTTTCACATATTAGTAATTTTTATCCTATCTTGTTTTTTTACTTTGGATATTGCTACATATAACTAACCATGAAAAAATAGGCTATCGTAACTATATTCCCATAGAAAAACAATATTGTAATTTATTGTTGTTAATAGTCACTGAAAATGAATTTTTTAAATGAAAATTTTCTCCATTGACGATTCAATGGCCACCTAGAATCCAGATGAGACATATTTACATTTGTTATGAAATCATGTTTTTTGGAATGATTCCTAGTTAGAATTTGAGATCTGATTACATGATCTACCAAATCCATGAGTATTTACTATGTACAATTACAATGTCCATAAGATTTTTCTACATTTATAAATAACATAACAGGTATACCAACATTGAGAATTAATTTATAAAAAGACAATCCAGATATATTGATTCCATTTTGAATTTTTGGTGTATATATATTATCTAGTGTTTCTATATTTAATATTGCTTTAAAAACAGAATCATAACTAAGATAAACCTTACATTCTCCATGAATTAATGTTAAAATGTAATAAATCATTTGTTGGAAAACATCACATGTTCAAGATACAATATAATGTTCCATCAAGTATTATGGATTATTGTATGTCATAAATAAAGTAGGGTATGTTCTTTGAGAAATTTCATCCACTAGGATTTGAAATCCAATAAGTATACAATCTTTTAGAGTGTGAATTTCTATCTCACAATTTTTTTGATAACCAAGAAAACCATCACATATTTTCATAACCCAACATGAAAAATCATTGAGTCCAAAAGATTCTGTAGAGTTCTTGGAAGAATTTTGTCTCATGTTCACCGTAAGTTAAAGAAAATGACAATGTTACCATAGATAATAGGAATTAAGACATGAAAATATTATATTGATTCTATTTACAAAATGTAAAACTGGTAAAATATGCTGAAAATTTCCACCAAAGAGAGCTATTTTTTTTACTAAATGGTTTATTAGAAGCATGGAAAATCTTTGCTGACATGATATCCCACAATATACGATCCAAATCCTCAAAGAAATATTTTTGTACCAAATTTTCCTCATCCAAAATAATATATTTTTTTCTTCATAAAATTTTAGTGAATTCACTTCCATGTTGTATGTTTCAATTTGAGTTCTCTATAAAAGAAATTATAATATACAATTGAGAGTGTGTTATTATCCCACTAGGAAGAATCAAGGATTCTATACAACTTGAAGATATAATAAGTACAATATTTCATTCTGAGCATAGTTGTGGTATTTTTTCTTTCTATAAGAAATCTTTACTTGTGCCTCTATATCCATGTACAAATAAAACACCTATCGTGGGAATGTTTGATGCATTAATAAGTGTGGATAACATATTTTATTGTTCATTGGTTAGTTTTCCATGCACAATGGAAAACTATTCTCGAAGGATTTCCTTATTATAATTTTTTTATAAAGATAATATATTTCAAATGAATGTAGTAGATTAATTTGGAAGAGTTATAGGTGTATAGTAATTCAATGATATTTTATGGGAACAAATCATGTTTTCAATATCCAATAATGAATATTGTTGTAGTTGATTAATAATGAGAATTTTTTTTATCATAATAGATTGTTAAATGTGAATAAAATATGCATTGTTGGAAAAATATTTCTTTAGTTTAAAATCAAAAGAAAATGGAAGAGTAATGATTAGTTAATATTGAAAATGAATAAAAAATTATTGAGTTTCAATTTACCATCAAAAGGTATTTCCAATTATGGAAACAATACATTTGAAGAAAATATTTATATATTCAATTTTAATTTTCCTCTTTCGTTGATCTATATTGACTTTCTTTTTAATGTATTATGATGTGAAAGTGTCTCTGGTGAAATTATTTTGGACCTTTTCTCTTACACCATAGCCCTCTTAATCAAAATCATGTTCTAACTACAAGGAATTTGTTTGTAACATTCCAGTCAAAGGTGATAGAGTAAAAAAATGTAATAAAGTATCTTATTTTTTTCAATGTGAACTTAGTGAAGTGCATCCCATATTGAGACTGAATAGAGGCATACATTGTTTCATGCCATTAGTTAACTGCCATCCATATTTTATTTTCATGTTTTTGTAGTATATATCAATTTATTATGTATATTATTATATGGAAACTATTTAAATAATCTACAATTAATATACATATTGTTTCAATTTAATAATTAATTTTCATAAATAAATTGGTAAATTCTGTTACATAATTACATTAGAAATAAAATGCATAACCCATATGAATAAACTGTATGAAAACATGTGTAAAATTTATTGGAATACTGTGGAATGAAACTATACATCAATGATGTGGATACTCTATAGGATCGATATAGATATCATGATATTGTATTCTCAATGAAATCTCATGATTCTATAGTCATAATTAAATCTTTATGGAATAAAATTACATATACGAGTAAATGAAATAATATTATATTCCAAAAAAATATGTATTTACAAATAAATATCATGATAATATATTCACAAATCAATGTCATGATATTTTAAAGGAATAATGTGGATATCGTGACACATTATAGGGTAATATCACAATGAATTTTCATATATCAAATGTAATGTCATACCAAAATCCATTTATGTAAGGAATTTGGTAAACCTTTATGAAAATAAACTGTATATATTAGTAAAATACATATACAATACATGAATTATGTTGATTATTTAAAACTATATAGATATATGAGTTAACTATATATATGAGTTAACTATATTTACAAATCATATTCATTATTTAAATGAAACAGTTTCATTAATTCATTTTCAAACTGCATGAACAATTCTATTCAATATGATATGCATATATCATTTACTTATAGTGTTGTCCAAATGAATAAATTCGATTTCTTTTTTATTTCCCAATTTTTGAAAAAAAATCAGTATCTAAAAATCCATATTCCATCAGTTCCCCTTTAACTGATCTAATTGAATATTTATAGAATTGAAATCCATTTTAACATCGAAGAGGATACTTTTCACAATACATGAAATGTATAAAATTGCATGAAATTTGGGAAATAAAACTGGATATTTTATGTTTAGTTATTTAGATAAATAGAAAATGATATGTAAATAGTATATATACCAGAGATATAGTGATTGTGCTATTAGAAATACAATGTGAAATATTTGAAAATTTATGAAATATATAAATATCATGTTTGTTGATTACATTAGATGGAAATATATATATTGAATGTATGTAAATAGTAGAAAAAATATACACAACAACACTAACTATTTAATTTAAATACCCATCAAAATTTAATATTGTGTAGTATATATACAATTGTAAGATCTATTCTGAGCACATTAAATTAATGAAAAAATTATAATAATATGAAAATGGCAACTCTTTTAATTATTTAATTTAATGTTATGTTAGAATAATTACATATAAATTAGATAAAGTTATACTGTAATACAAATGTAATATACCATAGAATTATATCATGTTTCATTGAATATATTAAATATCTTTAGACAATATATTCCAGGTGCTACTCCATATATTGTCTGGTCATGAAACTATGTTTGGGAATATCAATTTAGCAAATAAATTGTGCATGAAATTCCCCATTACCCAAATTGAAGCCTCTTTAATTGCCTCAATGAATTTTGTATCAAATCTACATAATACAAAATAATAGCTGGATTCATAGAAATTGTGATCGAAAATATGATTTATGGTCAATATATCATTAAAACAGGATGGATCTCTTACTTTAGTGAGCATTGTTCTATGAAAATATATCTCTTCAATTTTTAGAGAAATATAATGAAATCTACCAAAAAAAATGCCCAAATTCTAGTATACCATCTTCAATATTGACATTGATAAAAAAAATTATAATAAATTCATCATATTTGAGATAAAGTGATTTAGGGTCAGTTGCATTTACTTCAAACCATGTGGTGAACATTATTTGCGATATTTTTTTGAGATAATTTCATTAAGTTTGGATCCATCTAAATAAGTTAAATTTTGTACACCAAGAAATTTGAACAACAATATCTTAACCTGAGGAAACCTAAAATGAATTTTATAGAAATATATTCTCCAAGAATCCCCACATTGTAAAATATATTGATTTTTATAATACATATTTAATTCATCCACCGGTTTCTAACCTTCTTCTGTATTTTTATTCTATATAGTGAATTTGTGTGTTGGTCATGCCCTTCATTAATTTATTTTAAAAAATATATTATCAAACATGACTTATTACATATTTCAATGTTGAGGTGTGACTACTATTTAACTATAAGAGTTGAATTATAAGGGATAAAATAATTATTTTCTAGCTATTCAACCATTATCTCTTCTTTTGTGTGTAATATATCAATCCTCAAAAAAACTTGAAGTACTAACAAAATATTTTTGAAAAAACTTCGAACAACTAATGTTTTTTATGAATGTCGATCATGGGATATCAGCACCACAAGTTCCATGAACCATTTAGTGTTTTACACATTCATATAAAAGGGGATGATCTCTTTTATCTATTATTTTAGCTAAAAGTATCTATTTAATAGAAACAGTTGGTGAAATTTTATATATAAAGTCACAGAATTAAAGAATATGGACATGAGTAAAGCTATGTTTTTGAAATTCAATTATGTGTGAAACTGTATAAAGATGTATATCATAGTTATGTAAAATGTTTTTAAAAAAAGGATACAATTGAATATTATAATGAATTAAAATGTTAAAAATGATACATTCTTAATAATTTCAAAAAGAAAAACCATATTTTAAATCTTTTATTAAATGTTCAACCATGATATTTAAAACCCTTTAAAATATTTGGGGACATTCCATTGGATAAAGGTTATGAATATTTAGAAATCATTTAACCATAGTCTAACACGGGTTGCTTGTGAAAGTGAGGAACATATATAGAAATCTAGAAAAGTTACAGATTTCCCTTGCTTATTGATAATTTTGAATCACGTATCTTGGTCCACTAGTGAAAGATGAATGAAAAATAATTATTTTTTTCCCGAAAAGCGTACCATTACTCCCACCTCTTAAGTAATCATCTTAAAAAAATATATAAATCAACTCTTAATTGTTTTTTATTAAATTAAATGAAGAAAAAATTTTCATATTCAATGATTTTATACACATCAACAAAACACTATTTTAATATTAATTTTTAATGTAAGAGTAGTGCAAGATGATTTGGTTTGAATTGAATCTGGTATAAAAAGTACACTCTCATTTTTACTTTGTGAAATTTTTATGTCATGTAAGATTAAATATGATATAAATTATTAAAATACCCATATTCACTAGTGGAAAAAATTATAAGATATTATAATGTAAGATATAGAGGATAAAGCTCATCTATACATTACAAGTCACTTTATCATGTTTGTATATGATATCTTTTACCTCATTAATATCTTTTATATCCTTAACTATTATTATATCAATTTATAATGATGTTGAAATATTTCATATATTGAAATCCAATCCCCTTCACCCAAATAGACTTAGCTTCAACTCTGGGCCAGAATTTCTTTTGAATAAATCCCTTGTATTTATAAACTAATGAATGTAATGATTGAATTCATCAAACATAGACTATATATATTTTTACAATTATAGGGTTGATAGAGGAATCTATTTTATTTTTTTGGAGATGTTGAAAAGACATATAATGTTTAAATTTAATAAAACAAACAAATAAATAGACAATGCATAAGTGAAACATCTGTAAAGTACCTCACAGACTAGGTTTTATTTGGTACTTCATATGAAGTGTCAAAAAAATGTAGTATGGTTAATTTTATGTCTTGACTAGCAGGTGTAAAGCATCTTCCAATAAAATAATATTTTTTCCATTGAGCCTATAAATATAAGGGCCACATCCAATTTTCATAGAATTATCAATTCTTCCTCTAATTAATGAAATATATAACATTCTATTTTAAAGGCGGATAAGATCCTAAAAGTTTCATGAATTATTATACTTATCATAAAAAAATAATGTATTTAAGGTATCCCATTAGGGTATCAAATTCATGTAGTTTGATTTTACCAAGAGGAAAACACAATGAAAACCTTGGAAATTTTTTTATATCATTTAACTCTTTCATCAAACCATAATATAAAAAAATAATACATAAAATAGTGTTGAGGATCACCAATATCCAATTAATCAATTTGAAATTAATATATTTTGATAAACAATGTAAAAGAATAATAAAAATAAAAAGCATAAATTGAAAAAATGTAGTGTTTTATAAAATATAAATATGATAAACTAATGAACATCCATTTGTATATATTTCCATTTTTGTCCATTTAAATAATGTTATTTAGAATAAATAATATACTTATAATATTTTTAATATAAATTTTTAATTTTAATAAATAATATAAGAAAAATTATAGAAATATATTTCTACATTGAATATATAAGATTCACATAAGTGAATAGCATCATCACAATCATGATTGAGTTAATTGTTTAGATTTTTTTGTAAAGTGTTTATTCATTAAAAATATGCTACATTAACATGTAAATGATTTAGTTTGAAATGATAATTTTTTTCTTTTTTAGTAACCACAACAATTCTAGAGAAAAAAACATTTGATGACGCAATATTGTGATGGATTGATAATGATCATAAATCAGTGACGAACCTATACTGGAGTAAGATATGTTATTTGTTTCCATTAATAGTAAAATATTATAAGTTCATTGGTTATTATATTGATAAATAGGTATTTTACCATTATCTCAAAATTCAGTCAGAGGGAGTTGGCTTCCACATGGCGCAATTATGGCTTCAATGGATTTAGGGGTTGTGGAAGTAACACTAAATAATTTGTTTGAATATAATGAACTAAATGAAGTAAATAAACCTATAATGTGTGAGTAATACTTCATTAATAAATAATTGTAATGAAATTTTTCAATATAATGTGTTAGTAATCAATTTTTTTTTGAATGGATAAAATAATTAAGAAGATACCTTTAATAGATTCTTTTTATTTTATCATATATAAATTTCATTTTATCTTTGTCTCCTTTGATTATGAAGTTTGTTTTTAATTGGACATAGTTGGAGGATTCATATTCTCATGATAAATTTTTAATATTTTTTTATATTTACATGGTGAATAATTTTGAACTCCTTTTATTTTTTAATTTAGAGTTTGAAAAAAATAGTACATTTTTTTAAAATGATAAAAAGTCAATAACTTAGAGTAGTAACTTGATAAGAAGGTTGAAAACTATTTATCATAACTTCTAAAAATGTAAAGAGAAATTAATTTCATATATTGATGCCAATATTAGGTTTTGGGTATAAGTTAAAATCATTGTCTCTTTAGATGACCACATTTTTCAAACTGTGGTGAATATGAGAACCTAAAACAATAGAGTAACCCTATACTAGTATTTTTTCTATATTTTAAAAAATCTCATGTCTTTATATAATTATTTTATATCATTTATTTGAAGATGGAAAGGATTTAAGGCTAATCCTATGAAAATGTTTAATTTATTTTTCATTTTAAAAACCCATTGTTTCCTAGCTTCCTTGCACATTAATTTTTTATTTTTAGTCATTTGTGACATATTTTCCATAGTGTGTCATGAATTGATCATAAAAACCTCAATAATATATTTTAAGGGAGTATTGGATAAAAAAATTGAGTCCATGTCATTTGTTTTTGATTAACAAAAGAGAAACTAAAATAGTAATTTAAAGATCACTAAGAAATAAGTCAATGAAAATGGGAATTTATCTTGATAAAATTATGGTTTGAATAACTAAATAGGAATAATAAGCAAGATTTGACCATGCTTCATCCAAAATTTCAATGAATATTTTTTGGTATTTAGTAAATTAGGTACAAAATAGTAACATGTGAGTAATACTATAACAAAATAATATAATTTCATGCAAAAAATAGAACATTCAAAAGAGTATAGTAGTTATGAAAAATCTATTGTCATATTTTATTTTCATTAAATGTCTCCCTTGATGTTGTGGATCATGAATATGTTTCAAACAGGGAGACACCAATTGTTGTATAATTGATGATGAAAAGGACTATAAAATATAATATAAAACAAGGAAATGTATATAAATTAATATATAATAGAAAAAACATTTCAAATTATAAATTTTTATAAGGATTCATATTACAGTGTTAATATATAGTAACAGTCAAAAATCATCAATTGCTTATAGTTATATAATTCAATTAGCTATTCAAATCCCAAAAACTTGGCTATTTACTTATCAAAATAGATTCCATTGAAAAATAGTGGAAGAAAAATAAAAAAAATTCATCCAAGATAATGTAGAGAGAAAATATAGTGGTAACAATATATATCAAATAAAAATATTAAATAGTTACCTTTTCAAATTCTATAGCCTAGGTTGTAGCAGTACCCCTAGAATTTGAATAGGGATAATCCTTCCTATTTTCATTTATGGAATAAAAAAAGTCAATTTTAGTCAAAAGAAAAGGAAAAAATGAGATCAAATTCATGGTAAATGTGATATAAAATAAATATACATATATTAAATTAAATGAAAAGTGACCAATGGAAAACTGATTGAAAAAATGATTGATTGGAGAAGAGTGATGGGAGAAATCCGACTAGTTATTGTGAATTGAGAATAAAAATAAAGTGAAATAAATTTGACCTCAAACATGAAGGCTTTGTAATTGACTTTTTAATACTACATATATTGGAGAAAAATATGGAATGGGAGGTAGAGGTAGACGATGTGTCGAAAGGTGGAGGCGGAGGCGGAAGTGAGAGGTGGTTATGAGAGGAAATATTCCCATATGACCTTGAGATATTTGTATGGTGTTAGGATATTTATTTCATATATGGTAGATGGATATAGAACAATAGGTAGAGGAAGAGGAGGGGGTGATTAGTGGAGGAGGAGACAGTGGTGAGAGATAGATGTAAGAGGTGGTATTATGAAAAAACCATGAGAAAATTGCAAGAATTATGAATTTTGATGGATAATGAGTTTCAGTAAATAGAGGGATTGTGATGAAGGGGTGATAATTTTTATGAAACCTAATGGTTCTTGACATGGTTCTATTGAAGGATATTCAAAATATATGGAGGATAATGGATTAGAGGAGAGATATGGGGGATCATGGAGAAGGGACAAGAATAATGTAGATCTTGGAGGAGGGATCACGGTTCTATAATATAGATTAGGTAGATTTTGTGAAGGATCGGGGATCTGAACTGGGAACGGGGAAGAATATGGTGGAGATGTCGATAGAGATGAAACCATGTTAAGGATAATTCATATGGAAGAGACATGCAGAATTGGAAGAACATCAAATGTTATATATTGTTTATGTTTTATAGCTCAAATATTCTTACTTACTTATATTTATAGATTATTCTGAAATATTCTAGATACTTATGAATTAATAATTAATTAAATTAATTTTTTATTAAATCTCTATCTTTTTTAAAATAAATTTGAATTAAAATGTATCACTCAAATTACAACAAAATTTAATTCAAATATATTTTTTCAAAACCATTTTCTTAAAACATTAAGAGACATAAATTTAAATAAACATATCATTTATAATCTTTGTCAACATATTTTATCAAAAAATGAAATTATATGTCACATTTACTTTATAATTCTTTATCTTATTTTTTTAAATTTTTAACAAAATAATTTCCCTTTATATTGAAATGAAGAATAAAAGTATATTATTTATTTAATTAAAATAAATAAATAATTATTAATGAATAAATTTTTAAAATAAGAAGTCCAAATATATGTATAATGTTTTTATAGATTAATTGGTATTTCTTTTTAAACTAAAAGCCATATTCTTTTTTAATAACAAAAAATAATTATTTTCTATGATTATCATAATACATATATAATTAATATAAAATTCCATATATTAAATATAAAATAATTAAATAATTCATTAAATGTATCAAAATAAGAAATCATGATAAGAAAAAATATTAAATCGTTAAATAAGAAAAAATTATGAAGTAAATGTAATAATTTATAATCAATAAAGAGTATATAATTAATTATATAATATCCTTTTCAATATTAAATATACATATATACATTTAAAAAAAATCAAGTATGAATATAAATTTTCACAACCCTCCCCCTAAAAAGTAAACCTCATGGACTAGCAATGAGAGAAGGGAGATGGTGGCTGCCTGAGTCTCACCTCTATTAGGCCCTGGGGTGGTGACTAGCACCAAGGGTATAATTACATACATATGGGAGGCATTACCCTCTGATAGAACATGCAAAAAAAAAAATATAAGACAAATACACCAATAAAAAATTTCTTATATATATATATATAAATAAATTCCAAGTGCATACATGAAATATAATACATTACTAAAAAAAATGAAAGGGAAACTACACTTACCAAAAAGGTAAAGACGATTGCAACCAAGAATCCCTAATAGCTCCTACCAAACCTTGATCTTGTAATATCATTCCCGATCTCCAAGTTACTCATGATGATGTGAAATATATATATATATATATATATATATATACATATATGGGGTGAGAATAGAAGTATACTAAGTAGGATCCTCCCTGAATCCTCTCGTGTAAAAGATAGAGGATTCATTCTAAAGCACACAAAACAAAAATGAAACTAACTCATCACATAAATAGGTATACTAAGTTCCCAGCCCCACCATGGATAACTCTCACCATATATCACATGAAAGAGAGCATATAATATAGTAAAAAATCATCAAGGGTACCCCACTTCAGATTCCCCATTGCTTTGCCACTCTTCCCCAACATCAAACATCCTGAGCCATCTCTCTCTAAAATAATCCACCTCGAAGACACCTATAGAAGGCATCAAAAAATGAACCTTGTGCCTCACATCATCACATCATCCCATTTCACATCTCCACATAGTAACTAAGTAGTTTATGGGATCCATCATAGCCTGTATAATGTGTAGCATACATCACATATTATTCCTCATTCCATCACAACCAAAACACTATGTAAGGTACCTCAAGACATCACAACATATACACATCATGCCTCTAATAATCCTTTAGATATTGTATCTATAGATACATGTGTGTTAATTTACTACAAGACATCACAAACCTATATACACATTTAAGGGAAAACTAACTATCATGTATACTAGAAAAAATCACTACCAAGAGAAGAGAGTGGGGCGTAACTTCCCTAACTCAATACTTTCTCACATGGCTGAACCGATTTAGTTACGAGACCTCAAGTGTGATTCCCCATATGATAGAGGATTCTGACTAGAAGATTGGGTATGATATGTATAGTGGGGAGACTACACCCCCTGGTATAGATTACAAAAATAGTGGAATAACCCATAATAACAAATATTAGTGTAACGAAAACATAGGGGGCACAACATTTAATAAAATTAAAAATTAAAAGGAGGAACCCTATAATACAATAATAAATAACAATTAAATGACAGGATGAGATATATCTAAATGTAAAAATAAATAAAATAAAAATAAAAGAATCATCTAACATAATATAATCTCAAAATACCCTGATCCCGAACCCCATATCTGGCCCATCTCTAAACTCCAGCCTGACCTGCAAATCACAATTAGAAACAAGTTCCATTCCCCTTATCCAAACCTAAATCCATTTAATATATTCAGGCACCAAATGGTTCCCCAAATAAGGTGTGAGTAAAACTCATGAGGTTAACACCAGGATGTATAAATATAACTTGTCTGATATTAAGTGCATACAATAATGTGATAAAATAGTGCATTAATTAACCAATTAATACAATACATAAGTAAAACTTCTTTGGCACCATGCTAGTCTATCACTGAGCATGTATCATAACTATACCAACCAATAGACATATATACAAGGACTCAAATCTGGATAGAACCCATTATATAAGAATTTCATCATGAGACTAGGTAGATCCCACTAAATATAATAATTACTTAATGGGAATAGGAAAAGACCACTCAATATAAGAATTATAATATGGGACTTGGAAAATACAACTCAATATAAGTATTACAATTTGGTACTAGGTAAATCCCACTCAATATAAGTATTACAACATGAGACTGGGAAAATCCTGATCAATATAATCCTTACAACATGGGGCTGGGAAAATATCACTCAATATAGGAATTAAATTATCGGACTGGTAAAATCCTACTCAATACGATCATTACAGCATGAAACTAGGTAGTTACCACTCAATATAATCATTACAACATGGGACTAGGAAAATCCTGGTCAATATAAGCATTATAGCATGGGACTGGTCAAATCTCACATAATATAAGCATTATAGAATGAGACTTGGAAAAGATAGCTAAATATAAGATTTATAACATTAGACTGGGAAAACCCATTCAATATAAGCTTTATAGAATTTCAACTCAACAATTCATAACATTATGGATATCACAATATCACACCACAAGACGTAATGGTTAATTAATAAAATAGTCATTTGTGTTTCCTTTACATATTCATTTATATATTAAATGATCAATAGTCATATCAATATACAATAAGCCATAAACTAGGGATCCAATATAAAGAAATAACCTATGGTCTCATGTCATGGTAAACACACTTTAAGTCATTATCCAATTCATACATATATTTATATATATTTAAGGGTTATCTCACCCAATGGGTATCCACAAGCCATATTACTATCAATTGTATGCAAATGAATCTGCAGAATAATCCAAATCATCATTTAATTAATTGGTGTGAACATTATGCTTTAATAAGCACAATATTTCACATACTTTCAAATTAATCACACCATAGGATTATTTTTATACTCCCTACTATTAACTGGGAGATTTTGCAACACCAACAACTAGAAATGAAAATGAAAACAAAGGTGATGGAGATCAATAAAGAAAACCTAGATCACAGAACATATAGGTTAAAATAGATTCAACTATAGTCTAAGTATTTACAATTCTATAACATAGAATAATTAAAAAGAGTACAAACCTAATAAAAGAAGCTCTCCAGGGATCAGATGTGAAATCAAGACGTCTGAAATGGGGGATGAGGAGTAATAATCTTCTTGAATTCTTCCTAGATCGAGAGGAGGAAAGGTTGCACTGAATGAATGATATGTTCATACACACTGCCCACATAAAATAGCTGGTTCCAAGGAATACACAATGTGTAATCCTTTCATGTATTATATTTTTCATTTATATGTAATGCAAAGAAACCTATCACCTCATGTTAATATTTAACTTTCCTGAACAATAATATGATTTAATTATGTTCATGATGTGTAACCACTTCATGCAATGAATGAGTTCATAACATGCGTGTAGCATCCGTTACACATCATGTAACATGTACATGATGTGTAATTTTCTGATGAATAGTTTTTAGCTCAACATATGTGAAAGTAACCAAACAACCTCTGAAGCCTTCCAAACTCACAGAAAACCCCCATAATCCTTTTTAACATGTTTATACTCAGACTAAATTAATTTAAATAAATATACATCCTTTAACATTATGGTAGTTTTTCCAACAAAGGATATCTATCTTCAAACAAGACTTAGCCACCAAGGTCAAATGAAAAACTCAAAGAAGAATATACCCGGTAAAATACGAGATCTTAAAACCTCACCACCATATAACTTCTCATCCCTGAGATAATCCAAGCATTACTACAGGGTCTCAGTAACTTTTTTTGTAAACTATTCTTGTATATCAGACTCTCTCTCCCAGGTCTCCTCATAAACACGTCCATGATTCTACACACTTGAATAATATGTATAGTCATACCCTGAAGATACTTATCACTATAGTCCAAAATCTAAATCGAATGCTCCTCAAAGGATACATCAACATAAATATCAACATCCTTGATGTCCACTATATGAGAAGGATCAAGATAATTTATCTAATGCTATGAAACATGAAACATGTTGTGCATGGAACTGTAGTGATGTGGAAGGTCTAATCGATAAGCCTTTAGACCGACCCTATCCACTACCTCAAACAACCCAAAAAACATGATTGATAGCTTTCCCCACATCTTGATACATTTATTCTCCAACCTAGGTTAAACATGAAGGAAAACATGATGACCAACCTCAAACTCAATAAGATGTCTCTAATGACCATCATATGATTTCTTCCTGCTTTGTGCAGTCACAAAACACCACCCGATCAACTCAACCTGTTCAGATGTCTCTTGCCTAAGACTAGGCCCAAAAAGTTCCTACTCACATACTTCCAATAAACAAAGAGGCAAACAAAATCACCCACCATATATATACTTTAATGGTTCCATCTAGATCAATTCATGTAAGATTTTATTATATGAAAACTCCATGAGTGTCATATGCTTCTCCCATGACCTACTGAAATCCAAAACAAAGTCTTGAAACATATCCTATAGAAATTTAGTTGTTCAATCAGATTAACCATCAGATTAAGGATGATAGGTTGTGATCAAAACAAACTATGAACCCAAAGCCTTATAAAGACCATTTAATAACCATAATGTGAAATTAGGATCTCTATTTGAAATGATATCCCTTAGAACACCATGAAACTAAACTATCTTGAACACAAAGTGATTTCCTAGATCATCAACTATGAAGGTCTCCCTGATAGGTATGAAGTGATATACCATCTTTAGTATATCACCAATCACCCATAATTTATCATTCATATGTATTTTCCTTGGTAATACTATCACAAAACCCCTAGTGACATCATCCAATTTATACTCAGGAATGGATAGAGGATGCAACAACCTAACTAACCTCTGATTATGGACTTTAACATGATGAAAAGGGAAACATCTCACCACAAAACCCTCTAACTCCTTATTCATTCCTGACCACCAATACTTTCTATAGATATCACAATACATCTTTCTGATACCGGGATGTACCTCCCATCTAGAAGCATGAAACTCTCTCATCATCTCCTCATAAAATCCCATAGGAACCCATAATCGGGCATGAAAAAGAAGAAAATTCATGCTTCCAAGAGGTCATCCTAATGGTGTTGATAAAACATATAATATTTATATCAAAACTATTCCCTTTTTATAAGATAAATAATATATCTTGATCTAGTCCACAAGAATAGTTATAAAAGATTTTGATGTTAGATCTACACTTCCATGTGAATATATAACATCTAGATGCATGTATATAAAATTGATATCATCTGCCACTCATTGTAAGAATCTCATAATTCCTATATCTATGTATTCTGTCTTAGTGAACCAGGAACGATGTTTCCATTTCCAGGTGTATTATCCAACTCAAAATGAAACACTAAATATACTTAACCCACCTCCTCTACTGAAGGTTCAGGTCTTGTTGAGAAATGACGTACCTAAGGCTTCGGTGGTCAATGTATACCACAAACCTCTCACCTATAAGATAATTCCTCAAACATCATAAGTAATGTACCACCATAGCTATCTCTAGATCCTAAGTAGGGTAATTACACTCATGTAGTATTAAAATATATGGAGGAATAAGAAACCACTTGATCCTTCTATATCAAAATTTCTCTAAGTACATCTTTGGATGCATCAAAGTACACTTACATTCTTTACCCAACACAGGTAATGTGAGGATAGGTGTTGATTTTATCCTATTATTCAGATCTTAAAGGGCTCTCTCACAAGAATATTCCCAAAAAAATTCACCCCATTCCTGGTCATCCCTGATATCGGTTCTGTAAGATGGGAGGATTATTGGATAAAGTGTCGATAATAAATAGTAAAACCTAGAAAACTCCAAACCTAAAAGACATCATTGAGTTACTCCAAAGATACCACAAATTCAAATTCTCTAGGTCCTATGATTCTCCAACCTCTGAGATGACATGGACCAAGAAGTGAAACTTATCAATCAAGAAACTAAATTTGATTAGCTTGTCATAGAGATGATGCTTTATCAATATACCCAAGATGATGACACGTTTTTGGGAATGGTCATCTATGAAGAGGGAGTACACTAAGATGTATTTAAGAAACTACCCAAACTGATCCATAAAGGGATTAAATATCTGATTCAACTAGTCCATGTATACCACTGGTGCATTTTTCAAGACAAACAAAATCAATACAATCTCATGCAGTCCATGCCTTCTCTTAAAAGCAGTATGAGGTATGTCTGAAGGTATCTCTCTAAACTGGTGGTATTCATATCCCTAATCAATCATGGAGAAGATCTTAGAACTCCTAAAATGGTCAAATATATCATTAATGCACAAAATAAGATACCGGTTATTAACCTTTATCTAGTTTAATATTCTATAATCCACACATAAGAGAAAGGCACCATCAACCTTATTAATGAAAAGAACTGGAGAAACCCATGGAGATGTTCTAAGCCATATGAAACCTTATGCATATAGATATTCATACTAGACATTCAACTCCCAAATATCTGATCATTCCCTTATATACGGTGGAATAAAAGCTAGATTTTCTCTTATCACCAGCTCGATTGTGAACGTGATATCCTTATTGAGAATTATAACATATAACTCATCAAGAAATACATCCTAAAAATGGTCTACCACCATAGGAAAGGAATCCTACTTCATTCCACCATCATCTAAAACAGAGCTTTCTATTTGACCCATGAGACAATATAATATGCAAGAATTGGTCCGACACAACCAACCTGAAGATTTCAATCACATTGGTGAGAAAATTTATCTCCTTATAGAGATAGAAATGTAACTCACCTATGATAATAGTCAATATGATCCTCGTACAGGACTAACTAATCTAAACTAAGAATCAAATTTAAACCTATCATTTACAACACAAATGGTTCCCAAATGAAATGGTAACCACTAATTTCTAAAGAAAACGCCTTGTAACATTTGATATTCGAGGACTGCACTGCCAATAGTTTGTCAATGGTCAAAAAACCATCTAATATTTCTGAAATAAAGACCAAGCCATTTGAAAAAAGAGTATATAAAAAGGAAGGGGACTCTACCATATCAAAAAAAAAAGAAATCCATATTAGATGATACAAAAATTGTACCTATGACTATATATGGTGCTGCATCCCCAATTGCTAGAGTAGTCTGCCCAAAATGCAGCTGAAGAACACCTCTACCCTAAGCTTCAGGTTGACTCCCCTGAGATATTCCCTCTATTGGAAACTACCGCTCCTACAATGGGGTACCATGTATCATGCCTTGACATGAACATCTTGTGGAAATTCAGCTACCTATCTACTAATTAGTTGTTGAGTACTTCATAAACCCCAATACCTACCCTAATCCCCTTCCAAATATCTTCTGTTGCATTCCCATACAATACCTCTATAGGTGTCCAATTTAGATTCTAGAAATAAACTCCAAATAGTGGTAGAAACACTGAGGATTCTTGTGGCCCATCTTGACACACTAAAATAACTACAAAAGAACATAGTCCTAAGATGAATGTCCACTACCCTGACTTCTCTATCCATTGTCACCTTTGAAAAAAATTTCACAGCAATGCTTCTTTCCACTAGAAGAATATTTATTAGTTTTCCCTACTAAAATAGTCTATCCTCTTCTTGGGTCCTCTGTCAGATTCCATTTCACTATGAGTGCCTGATTCATCTCATCTAAAAAGACACTCAGATGAAAAATGTTAACCTGTGATCTAATCTCATTGCTAAGTCCATACAAAAAAAGCCTCACCCTGGATATCTCATTAGTATCTAAAGATGGAACAAAACACTATAGGTCGGTGAAATGTTAAGCATAGTCCATCACTAACATACCCTCTTATGTAAGATGCGTGGAATCATGGTCCTTATCATCCATCAACATCTCTAGATAGAAGTGTCTTAAGAACTTCACCTCTAAGTCCTTCTATGACAACTCCTACTACTTCCCAACCTACTCAATAATACCCCACTAATGCTTAGAAGTCCCATGAAGCATATACGTAGAAGGCTTCAACCTCCTATCTATGGGTGTATAATGGTGATTAATGATCATATGGACTGACTCAATCCAAAACTTGGCTACTTGGGGGCCTCCATCCCTAGTGATTGTATGAGGATGTTGTAGCTCGAACTCTCTTGTCATCTCAGACATCAATGGTATATCGCAAAAAGTATCCTTTTCCATAGATTGCATGATTCTAAGGAACCTTTCATGAAGCTGAAAATCCATATGATCCTAAAGAGACATAGGTATATTTGATTCAGTTACATGAGGAGTGATCTAATTTACACTCTCTTGATGTTCAACTCAAAGATAACAAGGAGTCATTTTATCTATAAGGTAAACACACTCCTTAGAACACTGGATAAAAATAAGGTCAACTGAAAAAGGTGACAAAAATGGAGAACCACTTCTCTTGGTATATCTAATCATGGAATACAAGAATTTTAGTATGATATATTAATTCTTTTATTTCAGTTATTAGATATAATAGGTATCTCATATCATATTTTATCAAGGAAAATCAATAACAAATGAAATAAATATACCCCTATCAAAAATAATTCATATTAATATATATCCCTATGTACCTATCATGATGCATGAATACTCATATAGATCCATACCAGGCCACATGTGTAAATATCAATAAATAATAAAATCACACATCATGTGAATCACCCAAGGTGAAATAACATCAATTGTAATAAGAGAACATCGTGAAAAATAATCCATTACCCGAGAACTTGGATTTCCCCCCATAAATTGGTTAGATACTCCCATGCACAAGCTCATTAACAAGTCCCAGCACATCCTAGTATCCTTTCTACCATTTCTAATTATTAAATAAATAGAAAAGAAAAACCTTATCCTTTGATACCAATTTGTAATGTCCCCCAACCCGGAACTCTCTCACATGGACAAACTAGATTGGTTATGAAACCTTAAGTGTAAATAACATACAAAATTGGTTGATTACTAGTATCATGGGTTTGATAGGTATAGTGTGGAGACTATAACCATGGTATAGGGTACAAAACAAAGGAATAACCCAAAATAACAAATATTATTGTAACAGAAACATAGAGGAAACAAAATTTATTACAAATGGAAAGTAAAAGGAATAACTCAATAATCCAATAATAAATAAATATGTAATGATAAGATGAGATATATAAAAATTTAAAACTAAATTCAAAACAAATAAAATAATTAGCTGACACAAAATAATCTCAAAAGAGTTTGGTCTCAAATCCCATATCGGTCTCATCTCTAAACTCCATCCCATCCAACAAACCAAAATCAGGAACAAGGTCCCTTTCCCTTTTCAAAAACCCTAAACCATGTAATATTATTGAATATGAAATGGAGGTCTGAATAGGGTGTGAGTTAAACTCATTAGTTAGACAACACTATGTCTAAGTATAACTAGTCTAATAACAAGTGCATGAAATAATGAGATAAACAAGTGTATTAATTAACCAATTAATAAATACATAAATAAACCTAGTTTGGTACCATGACAGAATGTATCTAGTCATGCAGTGCAATTATGACAACTAATAACCATATATCCATGAAAAAATTAGAAAAATCTGGTTTGATCCCGCTATATAAGCATTTTAGCACGGGTCTGGGAAAAGCATGCTTAATATAAGCATTACAGTAGAAGACTAGAAAAAGCCTTCTCAATATAATCATTAAAATATTTGACTAGGAAAATCCCTCTCAATATAAGCATTACAACATAGGGATTGGAAAATCCCAAGCAATATAAGTATTCCAACATGGGACTGGGAAAAGCTCACTCAATATAATCATTACAACATGGTAAAGGGAAAATTACGTTCAATATAATCCTTACAACATGGGATTGAGAAATTCCTACTCAATATTATAATTACAACATGATAATGGGAAAAACTACTCAATATACCATTACGACATGGAACTGGGAAAATCCCGCTCAATATAAGCATTACAACATGCGGCTGGGGAAAAACCGCTCAATATAAGCATTACAGAATGGGACTGGGAAAATCACCCCCAATATAAAAATTAAAACATGGGGCTAGGAATATACCTCTCAATATAATCATTACAACATGGGACTGGGTAAATCCCTCTAAATAATATAATTACAACATTTCAACTAAACAATTCATAACAGAAAGGATATCACAATATCACATCCTAAGACTTAATGTTTAAGTAAGAAAATTACCAATTGTATTTCCATTAAAATTTCATTTATATCTCAAATGGTCAACATTAATATCAATATTTAATAATCCATTACATAGGGATCCTATATCAAGAAATCACCTATGGTTTCATGTCATGGTAAACAAACATTATGTGATTATCTAATCCATTAAATTATATATATATATATATATTAAAGGGTTCTCTCACCCAATAGGTATAAATAAGCTTGTTCACAATAAATTGGATCCAAATAAATCTAAGTAATAATCCAATTCACCATTTAATTAATTGATACACATGTTATGTTGAACCAATCGTAATATTTCACATACTTTCAAATTAACCAGACTAAAGGGTAAGGTTTAGACTCCCTACCTTTAATCGGGTGATTTAAAAACAAAGTCAATAGGTAACACCAACGAAAATGAAGGAGTTGAAGATCGACAAATGAAACATAGATAAAAAAACATCCATGTTAAACCAAATCCAATTATGGTCTAAGGATTTCCACTGCTATAATAGAGAATAATGGAAGAGAGGAAAAAACTAAGAAAAGAATCTCACTAGGGATTGGATTTGAAATCGAGACTTCAAAAAAAAGTATGAGGATCCAATATCACTTGAAAATAATCCTAGGTCAAGAGGAATAAATGATACACCAAATTAATGAGAGGACAATACATTCTGACCATATAAAACCATTGGGTTTTATGAATACATGATGTGTAAGCCTTTCAAGTCGTGTATTTCTTCATTTTTAAGTTATGATGAAAAACTAATCATCTTGGGTTAATATTTAACTTGCCTAATCATTTCATAGCATGAATTAATTTCTCTATATGTAACCAATTCATGTCATGAACCAGTTCATTATATGTTTCATGTGGCCATTACATGTCATGTAATATGTACATGGTGTATAATTGTATAATGAAAAGTTTTTATCTCAAATTATATGAAACTACCCCAAACTTCATTGAATACTTCCAAAATCACGAAGGAACCTCATAATCTTGTTTAATACATTTATACCCTAAATAAATTAATTAAAGTAATCATACATCACAAAACATTAGGACATTTTCCCCAAAAGGCTCTCCATCTCCAAATAACACTCATCCACAAAGTTCTAATGAAAAAATCAAAGAAGAATGTACCCAAAAAAATGTGGGATCTTATAGGGGATAAAAGGGGTAGTAATCTATCCATACTTCCACCAGGATATTGGGTAAAAAAAAACTCTAAGATTCCACTGAGTTTCTTTCACCCTAACCGACATGGGCGGGGTAGCTCGCAGAATATACAAGACATAATAGAGATCACAACCACACTATGGTCATAACCTTATCACAGACTCAAATACAAATAATATAACTTGGACTCCTGGATTCCACTACTAATACTAGATATCCTATAAGTATTTAAAAATTTAAAGATATACATTATGTTCATTATTTTATTTCATAAAAAACTCAATTTATATTAATTGATTCATTAGACATTAATTAAACAACAACATTATTCTAGATTATATTAATTTAATTATCATCACAAGTCCATTCCCTCTTGGTATAAACTAAACCGAGTCCATGGTTTCTCAAGATTACCATATTTTCATAATTTTCATTCCATCAACACCAACCCCATGGGTTTATTCATTTATCAAACATTATTAACATCATTACATAATCCATGTACTCTAGAAAAATCATCAAAAGCTACCACCAAGAAGAAACATGCAACCAAGAACATCCATCTACCTCAAATAGTGGAGAAAATAATATAGGTAAAATAAGAAACCTAGCCATTATCCATTAAATAGATTCATTTCAAGTGATCAATCAAATTTACAAAAATCAATGGGTAACCCAAAATTCAACCCATTATATCATCTCTGGTTCCATCCCCAGCACCCACATGCATATCCCAATGCATCTCTCCATCACATGCATCAACTACTACGACATCACTCGGGCCTATCTATCCCATGACACATCATCCATGCCATGCTCATATCAAATTATATATCCCAAGAATAACCATCACATTAACCATCCCATGTGTAGCCATTACATTGACCATCCTAGGCTCAACCATCCTAGGCTCATATCACATCGCATAGTGGATCTCACACCTAGAGCACATCAAAAAATAAATAGGAAACAAACATATTCAATAGGGTAATCTAAGATTTAAAATAAGGAATCTAGCCTTCAAATGAAAACAACCTATCATGGTTCCAACACAAGGATCTCTACCATCTCAAGAAAATGGGAACCTCAGGACATAGCAATTATATTTATTAAACAACTAGTTTTTATTACTTCTTGAATTATCTAATTCATTATTAATATATTATATATATGGGAAACCTAAGGCATCAAGATAAAATAGACTATATAATTAATTAAAAAATTAATTTAAATATGCTTCCCAATATAGAGTCAAGTTTAAAAAAATTGTGGAATTATAATTTTAACAAGTATTTATTTATTTTCAGCAACAAGCATTATCATGATTCACATTATTTATTAAATTACATAAAAAATTGGAATTAAATATCCAATTAAGAATTCATACTCATATCAATTTTATCTTTATCAAATTACAACAAATAGATTCATTAAACATGCCACTTTATTCTCCACAAAATTAATTATCAAATAATTTTATCTTTATGTTCTTTACCATGTTCCATAAAGAACAAAATTATTAAATGAGGATAAAAAAATGCTATATAACCATAGAATAGATCACAAACTGTATAAAATCAAGAGGAAGACAACTATCATGGTAGAATGAAATGACATTTGATCATAATAAAATTCATTATTAATCTATTTCAATCTCTATTAGGTTAATTAAATTTCCACTGAAGGGTATAAACCATGATAACTTTATGATTTAATGTAAATAAATAGGATTAGAAACAAATCCCCTAATTGGAAGAAGAAGTTTCACGTGACTCGTTTCATAAAATAGGGGGTACATGGTAAATGGAATCACTGTTAGAGGAAACATGAGAAAACGACAGTAGGTTTCCATAAATAAATGGGAAGTATCAGGATTATCCAATATCATGATAAGTAATGATGGAAATAAACTAAAGGAAGGACTATTTTATGAGTCAATAGATACATGATGATCAAAATTTTCTAGATCACAATGATTTAATTCTAAATATTGTGAACCTCATAAAACTACAAGAGAAAGGATGTGTTTAAAACCTTGGTTTTATTAAAAAATCAAGGAAATAATTTTCCTTGAAAAGTAAGACTTTGAGGGACCTTGATTTTCACTTGTAGGATACTGACATGGACATTTTCTTAAAACTCATGTAAATGTTTAGGTGGTCGATCCCATGTAGATGAAAGTACCACATAGCCAAAATCCAAACGTAGATATTTTCACATAGTTGATCACTCATGTAGACGATCACTTGCCCAAATGATCCACATATCTGATCCATCCACTTATCTAATGGATCTATATAGATGATATAAATAACCAAGAATTGTGGATCTAACCCAAGACGTGAACCACACATTAATGACATGAAATTGTTACATGATGTGAATCCTCTATACATCTTTATTTAACATCGAAACACTTCCAATACTTCTCTAGGACTCCTCTGGGAACCAAGATCTTTAGAAACACACAAAAGGGTCAAAATAGATAGACCTGAGACCTTAAATTAGATACGTATCATAAAATTCTCATCCTTGATAATCCAAAACCAAAACTGAAGATAAAACAAAAAGGTATCATCTAAAAAAACCTTGGATATACCTCTAAAGGATCATTCCATCATAGGAGCTCAACCACCTCATCAGATGAAACAAGCATAAAACCATGAAACAAAAAAAAAAATAGATCCTAAATACTCTCCAGGGGGATATGCCTCTCAAACTAGAGAAAAATTACCAATAATAAATAAGAGGGAACTATATCACAAACTAGAAAGGTCAACATCCACAAGAGAGAAACATTATAGGAGAAGAGATAAACATCAAATAGCTCATGGTAGTAAGTGCACATATGTAAATTAGGTTCCCAAGTACTCACCTTCACTCCAACATGATGTGATAATACATGATCCTAGGGAATGGAATGACCATGAAACAACTTATCCTATCAGTACTGGATCTCTATAGGCTAATCGTCAAAGGCCACTTAATTTTCAACATCAATATCACCCCAATCGATGACTTGAAAGTCATCATAATCATAATTATGAAGCTTAAATATGTGATTTTTTTATATTTATATATGGGGGAAGTGTTTTTCAATGCACCATATCTCCATCATGAGACAATAACTCAAAATTCCCAAAAAATTGTGGAGAAATATTATTCCCACGACCAAACATTTGCTACCCACAACGAGGAGTCAACTTCAAGAATACATGATCTCTAACATAGAAATCTTGGGATCTCCTCTAATAATAAACATAGGATTTCTGATGATCTTGTTATTCCTTCATCCACTCATGAATTACCTAAACCATATATGTTGTATTCTTTAATATTTCTAGCCCAAGAACATCAACATCTTTAAACCATATCTAGGATAATGGAGAATAACACGGTCATCCATAAAAATCCTTAAATAGAACCATACCAATGGTTTAGCGAATTTTATTATTGTAAGAAAACTCAACCAAGGTCAGGTGCCTTACCATAAACCTCCAAAATATAGTACACAAGAGTGCGCCATTTCTTCAAGAGTCTGGATGGTCTTGACTATCTTTATATGGATTAAAAGAAGTGATAAGACATAACTAAGACAAAAAAGAATGATGGATACCTCTAAAAACTCTGGAGTTAAAACAAGGATCATGATTAGAGATAATCATCCTCAGGACTTTGTGGAGTCTCACAACCTCCTCTAGGTACTACCTCAAAAAAACATCCACTAATATCAGCTCAATGATTTCTATAAAGTGGTATGATTTCATCAAATGATTCAATATCACCCATATAAAACCATAGACTCCCTGATCTTGAGGTAAACCAGTAACTAAGTCCCTCTACATCAATTAGGGAACAAATAATGGTTGGAGAAAACCACTAGGAACATGATGCATAGACTTCACCTTCTGGAAAACCAAATATCAAGAAAAAAACACTAGAACTGCATGCTTCAACCTACTCCACCAAAAACTACCCCTCAATTCATGGTGAATCATTGTCACACATGGATTTTACTCTAGAGGTGAGATATATAACTCACGGATAACCATCTCACACATCATAAAAAAGATGAAAATCCTTCCCTAGAACCACACATAGTACTATTCATCTTCAGACCAAACATCAGGGGCATCACCTAAAATAACTCAATGTCTCCAAACCTTCACCTTAAAACAACACAATATAGACTCCTCCTCCTGTTACACAAAATAATACTACACCTTAATATGGAAAATATAACCTATTACACCAATATCTATCATATCTAGATACATTACTGAGAGTTCTTCTATCACTCTCAATAATCCCTAGATTCATGCATGGAATCACTATGTGACTTCCTAATTAGCATATCAGCTACAACATTTCACTTTCCTAAAAGATATAAAATCCAAAATTTGTAATCTTGAAATACTTTTATCCAATAATGCTAACATAATTTCATGTCACACTAGGAGAATACATACCTCGGGCTCTTATGGTCAATAAAAACAAAAAAATATCACCGATAAGGTAATGTCACTACAATATCAAGGAAAACAAAACCACCACAAACTCAAGATCATGGTTGGCATAAATACTCTCAAGGGGAAATAAATACTATGTCCCATAATAAACAACCTATATTTACTTTATCAGAACACAACCAAACCAAATAAATGAATCATCATAAAAAACCTAAAACAAACCTCCTTTTGCTGAAAAAGGACCGAAGTGATAACCAACTTCTTCTTCAGGTACATGAAAGCTATCTAACACTAGTCATTCAACAAGAATTAATGATCCTTTCTGGACAAGACTTTTAGAGGAGTCAAAAAATGAGATAAACCAACTATAAATATTCTTTAATAACATCCAATACTAAAGAAAATATTTACCTCTAACACCATCTTAAGTGCTTCCCAAGAAACAAACACCTCTATCTTTGAAGGATTTGTTACTAAACCCTCATGGGACATAAAATACCCTAGTAAATGGACCTCAAAAGCCCAAAAAGCACACTTAAAAAACTTTATGAACAAATGATCAGGACAAAGAACTCCCAAAATGACACAAAGATATTATATATGCACCTCCCCAAGCATATAGTGCACAACATTTTCATCAATTAAAACCACTAAGAACTTATACAGGTTTTATCTAAACATTGTATTCATAAACCCCATGAACATGGACAGAGAATTCATCACACTGAACAACATCACAAAGAACTCATAATTCTTTTGACAAAAATAGAATGTAGTCTTTTTGATATGCTCTCCCTTCTAAAATATATGATGATGACCAGAACATAAATTGATTTTAGAGAACCAACATTCTCCTTTCATCTGATTGAATAAATTATCAATGTATGGAAGAGGATAGCAGTAATTCATTGTCACTTGGTTCAAGTGATTATAATTAATACAAAGTCACAAGTGTTCATCAACCTTATTCACAAAAACAACTGGTGAACCCCATGTTTACAAACATGGTTGAACAAAACCTCACTAAAACATATCATCGAGTATAACTTGCATCTCTCTCAACATGGAAGGAACCATCATATATAAATACATTGACATAGGAGACATGCTTGACTATAGATTGATCCAAAACTCAATATCCCATTGAGAGGGTAATGTTAAAATCTTCTCAAGAATGATATCAGGTTACTCTTCAATATTCCTAGAGAACACTGACATCTATACATCTAATGAGATCAGCATCAACTCAACAATCAATGATGACAAGTATGGAACACACCAGTTACCCATTCGAGGGTCTCTCTCACCAACGAACACTACTGGCTCTCTATCGACATCATATAATACTAACTTCGTCACGAATAAATCAATATTTTCTTGAAACCAATACAACCAATACATACAAAGGATGATGTCATATGGATGTATCTATAAACATAGGAAGTCTCCCTAGGAGTGGACCTACCCCAACACTAGATCATGGTCTCTACCGAATTCATATAATCCAGATCTACCTCTAACTTTCATTGTCAATGATATTGGAACTAGAAGCCACTATACCTCAAGTACTAGAGCATGGAAGAGTGTATGTGATATAAAGAAGTGAATCGATCTAGAAAAAAAATAATGCACAAAAGTAGAAAACAAGAAAATGGTGACTTGAATGATGTTTGGTTTTACCATTTTTGGAAACTCTAAAGGATGAAGCTGACCACAACCTGATCCCAAGCCTAATTGACCCTACTAAAGACCACATCTATTTCATTGCCTTTCTCTCTAGGGAAGAGGATCATATCGGGAATATACTATGACTATACAATATCCTCTATACTAATCCCAAAATAGGGCACCCCATAGTTGTTGCCTCATCTCAAAATTCCTTAACAGAACACCTGAATCATGCTGAATACTCATAAAGGTTGGGAAATCTAGCTGCTAGTGACCTTTTAAACCATATTAAAAACACACATAATATCCCTTGAAATAGGTATTAAATATTCCACCAATAGAGTGACAATATGATTAGGTCCAATACCTACCCCTAGCCGAATGAAAAATATTATTTCTAGGTAATTAGGAACCTTAGATTACAACTATTCTTCACAAGGAATCCTGAAAACCCCCCTCTCATGTTTATAATGTTTTAACCAATGTCCTATTAATAACCTCCTCTCTTTACAACACCTCACGATATGTATTCATTATAAATTATGACAACCCTGCTTTTTATTACAACTTAAACATGCTTTATTACATAAAATTTCACTTGATACAACAAAGAAGATAGAGAGGTTTAGTGTCTTTGGGGCTTAGGATCATTACATAAAAACTTTAAACTAGAAATACAACATCTTTATTGAAAACTTCCTTTACATGACCACTACATTCCTTCGTACTTAGCATTGCATGGGATAACCTGAGGACATGCATAAGAAAAGGGTGAGCTATAAAGCCCAGTAAGGGAGTACACAATGAATAACATGAGGAGTAAAATACATGTTAGGAAATAGGCATATCAATAGAGCATAAGAAAAACATGAACATAAAGGCATGATAAAGCATGATAAACATAACATGGAAATGTGGCAACAACACTTAACATTGAATTAGCATGAGCCAAGGCTCATTGAACATGGAGCATGAGTAAACCCTAATTGCACTTGAAGCACGAGTAAACCCTCGTTGCACTTGAATTATCATGAGTCAACACTCATTGCACATGATGTATCATGATACTATACTTTACCCAATGTATTGGAGCGCTATAAAGGGCGCACCCTTCTTAAAAAATTTCATTTCATACATAAGTGTGCCACATGGATCATAAAACATGGATTCATAAAACATAATCATTTATTCCATGATAAAGGAATGTGGAATTAAAACATGAAACTTTATAATCAATAAGTAAATGTGCATAAAGGTGAATACCCTTTATGGAGAAATGGGCATGGTATTCACTACACAATGACATTGGCTTAGAAAATCGGTGCGATTTCAGCAGCGTAACGGCGTGACATAAGAATTCATAAAAAATGGTTGATGAGAGAGAAAGGGGTTCCTCATCATATTTAAATGTAATGGACAGTAAGGAGGCCATATAGATACATGTCCCAACAATTGAAAAGGAATTTAGATTCATGATACAAAAGTATTTCTTGAATGTAAAAGAAGAGAGAGAAGTTCCTTTCGGAATTTCGGCATAGTAACGGGTGTACATGGGAGGCATTTAATGAGAGAGAAAGGGTTCTCCCATCATTAAAACAATAAGAGGGAAGTATGGGGGAGGTGAAAAACCGTACCCCAACATTCATAATTGAAATAAAAAGGGCAATACAACTTAAAGAAAATTGACAAAAATGAGAAAGGAAGAAAAAACCCTTACTTGGAAGTGTGCTTCCAAAGGCTAGAGAGAGGCTTGTGAGAGGCTTCTTGGGAGCTTGGGGCACATTGGGAGGATTATAGAGAGATTAGGGCAGAGGTTGGACGAACTCCAATGGATTTTAGTGAGGAGGAAGTGGGAGCTTGGGTGGGTTTATATAGGAAAGGTGAGAGAATTCTTTATTATTTAGGTTTGGGACCCCTTATATTAAAATAATCCAAACCACAAACCATCCCATGGTATTTGCCCATGGTTTCTGGAAAAGTAAAGAGGAAAAAAATATTTTACAAGGCCAAGGTCCGAACTTATTAAAAAATTAGGGTTTCTTATGTGGAGGTGAGTCACACTCCCATGGAAATTAATTTAAAAAGGCAAAGTGTTGAATAAGTCTTGAGGGCTCCATTAATGTTTTGAAAAGTAAGTCAAACAAACCCAAAACCTCATTATTTTAATGATAAAACACATATTGTCTGAACATAAGGATTATGGTATTTTATTACATCACCATTGGGTCATTATGATGTCATAAAACACATTATATATTTAAATGGTATTTAATTTTTACCCAAAAATTTGACTGTCTCAGAAAATTATGAAAAATTCACCATTGGATAATTTCGACGTCCTGATTCCAAAAATAATATTTATTTTATCTAAATAATTTTCTAAATATGTGAATTTTCACTTTTAAAATAAAACCGACATTTATAAAAAAATTCACGGGTTTTGACAGAAATGGCTTTCAAACCTTAATAAAAATTTTAATTGCATTCATAAAATTATAATATCATTTATACTTAATAAAAAATTAATTTAATAATAATAATAATATTTTATTAAAATATTATTTAATTCAAAAGTCCTTTAATTCAATAAAATATAATTCTTAATTAAATAATAACTAAAAACACCATTTGTACTTTAAAAACTAATTACAATGTATCAAAAATGACTAGAAATTATATTCATTATTATATACAAAAATAATGTACATGAACATGGTGATACTTATTTGTTACATAACCCCTTAAAATAGCCGCATAAGACCTAAGGGTAAGGTGTGCGATGGTGACAGACTCTTGGGGTTGCTCGGATAACATCGCTCGAGTTGTAATTTCAATCAACTTCCATTTTTCCCGTAGACGATCACGTTCGAGCTTGAATTGATGAAGCTCAGCTTGGGCTTGGTCAAGGGCAAATCCCAAAGACGCCAACTCTTTTCCGAGCTCTGACAAATGGGCTTCATAAGGGGAAATTCTACTGGATGAGGCCATCGCTTCCTTTGTCTGAGTAGAAAATTGGTTCGTTAAAGCCTTATATTTATACTACTCAGATGATCACTGTTCAACGGCTATAAAAGTAACAGTCACAAATATTAACATAAAACTAAAGAAGTTGACATCTTATAAAAATTTTTTTCATAAAGAAACATTTAACTGGATCAAGAGGGATTTTCTATTAATGAAACTTTGGGTCGTTACAATATTCCCCCCTTAAGAAATTTCGCCCTGGAAATTTTCCTTTTCCCACACTAAAACAAATGTGGGTAACTTAGCTTCATCATATCCTCTAACTCCCAAGTTGCTTCTTCAAACTTGTGGTTTCTCCACAACACCTTGACGAGGGGCATTGTCTTATTTCGTAGAATTTTTTCTCTACGATCCAAGATCTTCACTGGTTGCTCCTCATAAGAAAGATCATCTTCTAATTGTACCACCTCGGAAGAGAGTACATGTGAAGGTTCTGGTATGTACTTCCTTAAGAGGGATAAATGGAAGACATCATGCACCTTGTCCATAGTAGGTGGAAGTGCTAGTCGATAGGCCACATCCCCAACACGATCAAGAATCTCGAAGGGGCCGATGTACCTTGGACTTAACTTCCCTTTCTTTCCAAACCTCATGACCTTCTTCCACGGAGATATGCGTAAAAACACCATATCTCCGACTTTAAACTCAAGGTATCGTCGACGATTATCTGCATAACTCTTCTGTCGACTTTGGGCTGCCTTGATATGCTGCTGAATGGTTTTCACCTTCTCCACCATTTCTTCGACCATCTCCGGTCCAAGCAGGTTACGTTCACCGACCTCATCCCAACATGCCGGTGTTCTACACCTTTTCCCATACAGGGCTTCATATGGTGCCATTTGGATGCTCGAGTGGAAACTATTATTATAAGAGAACTCAACCAGAGGAAGATGTTGATCCCATCCTCCTTTAAAGTCCATTGAGCACGCTCTCAACATATCCTCAAGTGTTTGGATAGTCTGCTCGGATTGGCCATCAGTTTGAGGATGATAGGCCGTACTGAAGTTCAGTTCAGTATTCAGAGCATGTTGAAGACTCTTCCAAAACTTAGAGGTAAATCTTGGATCTCGGTCAGACACAATAGATAGTGGTACTCCATGCAACCGTACCACTTCCCTGATATATATCTGTGCCAGTTTATCCAAATAGAAATCCTCTCGAATTGCAATGAAGTGTGTAGTCTTTGTAAGACGATCCACAACAACCCAGATTGCATTGTTGCCTTTGGATGTCCTTGGAAGTCCGGTGACAAAGTCCATGGTGATGTTCTCCCATTTCCATTTTGGTATGGGCAATGGTTGCATCATCCCCTTAGACTTCTGCCTCTCTGCCTTCACTTGCTGACACACCAGGCACTTTGATGTATATTCAGCGATCTCCTTCTTCATATTATCCCACCAAAAGTTTTCTCGGAGATCTCGATACATCTTTGTGATCCCTGGGTGAATAGATAAATTTGAACTATGTGCATCATCCAAAAGTTCCTTCTTCAGCTCCGAACTTGATGGAACACATAGTCTTTTCCCAAACCTCACAATTCCTTCTTCATTAACATTAAACTCTGAGGATTTTACCTTTTTGATAGCTTCCACTTTTTCTTTGATTCACGCATCATCCTTTTGAGCATCCTTTAACCTTTCCAAAAGAGATGGTTGATCAATCATTTGTGAAAGGATTGATGATGTTCCCTTCTTTATGATTCCCACGTCCATCTTCATCAAGTCTAAGAATATTGGATCCTTCTCAATTCTCATCATTGATAGAATTGCTGGATCCTTTCTACTTAGGGAATCCGTCACCTTGTTCGCCTTCCCAGGGTGGTAATGTATTGAACAGTCATAATCCTTGATGAGATCTATCCATCTTCTCTGGCGCATATTAATCTCTTTCTGTGTGAATATATATTTAAGACTCTTGTGGTCAGTATATATCTCACATTTCTCTCCATAGAGATAATGCCGCTAGATTTTCAAGGCAAAGATCACTGCCGCCAACTCCAGATCATGCGTTGGATAGTTTCTCTCATGGAATTTCAACTTCCTTGAGGCATAGGATATCACTTTATCATTCTGCATCAGCACACATCCTAAGCCCTTCTTCTAAGCATCACTGAATACCACAAAAAGCTCCCCACTTGTGGGTAAAGTGAGAACGGGTGCAGTGATAAGACTCCTTTTCAACTCCTTGAATCTTTCTTCGCATTCATCACTCCAAGAAAACTTTACTCCCTTTCGAGTTAGCTTGGTAAGAGGGTTGGATAATCATGAGAAATTTCTCACAAATCGTCGATAATATCCAGCTAACCCCAAGAAGCTACGGATATCAGTTACCGATGTTGGCCTCGGCCATCCCTCAATTGCATCTGTTTTGGAGGGGTCCACATATATCCCATTGCTTGTGATGATATGGCCCAAGAATGAGACTTCCTTCAACCAAAACTCACACTTCCTGTACTTTGCATAGAGCTTCTCCTTGCGCAAAGTCTCTAGTACAGTTCTTAAATGCTTCTCATGGTCCTCCTTGGTTTTGGAGTATATTAGAATATCATCTATAAAGACTACCACAAATTTGTCAAGGTAATCTCTAAAGAATCTATTCATCAATTCCAGGAATATTTCTGGAGCATTGGTGAGTCCGAAAGGCATTACTATGAATTCATAGTGCCCGTACCTTGTACGAAAAGCAGTCTTGGGGATATCTTCCTTCTTCACCCTTACTTGATAATATCCCGACCGCAAGTCCACCTTGGAGAAGTATTGTGCTCCACGCAGCTGATCAAACAAGTCATCGATTCTTGGGAGAGGATACTTGTTCTTTATCGTGATTTTGTTAAGTTCACTATAATCGATGCAAAGCCGCATTGACCCATCCTTCTTCTTGATGAAGAGGACTGGTGCACCCCATGGTGATGCACTTGGGCGTATAAAGCCTTTATCCAGATTCTCCTGTAGTTGTTTCTTCAGCTCTTCAAGATCAACAACAACCATTCTATATGGAGTCTTGGATATTGGTAGCGCCCCAGGTATAAGTTCAATTGAGAACTCAACATCTCTTCTTGGAGGAAGACCAGGAAGTTCCTCGGGAAATACTTCAGCGAATTCCCTCACAATAGGCATTTCTTCAAGGGTGGTTTCTTCCTTGGACTCAATCATCTGAGCCAGATATGCATGCTCATAAGGCAGTAATATCCATGCTTGAGATGATGGAGCTAAAGGAGATTCATCTTCCTCCTGACACTTGTAAAGAATCGGGGGTCGATTCTCCATATGGAGTGTGATTTCCCTCTCCCGACAATTTATGTTGGATCTATATAAGGAAAGCCAATCCATGCCAAGAATTGCATCAAATTCCACCAAAGGGAGTATGATGAGGTTCGCTAGGAAATTAAATCCACAGATTATAACAGGGGAGGACTTATACTCATGGGATGCAATGATTGCCCCATTTTCCATACTCACCGACATCTTTACTTCCATGATTTGTGGTGGTGCAGGTATTGTTCTACTAAACTTTTGAGATATAAAAGAATGAGTAGAACCTGAATCAAAAAGTACATTCGCTATTCTTGAATGAATAACTAGCGTACCTGTCACCACTTCGTTGTCGGGGTTCACTTCAGCAGAAGTGATGGCAAAAGTTCTTCCTTGCTGTCTTGGAGGTTGCTGGTTGCCTCCGATAACCCTTGGATTAGGGCACTGATTTGCAAAATGACCCAGTTCTTTGCATTTGTAGCATTGAACAACGCATTTAGGTTCGAACGGAGTGTTCCTCTCCTCTGTCGCAGCCGCGGGTCCTTCTTACTGACAGTTAACAGCTAGGTGCCGTTCTCTTCCACACTTGAAGCATTTTCTTGTCCCCCTAAGGAAATTTCTAGGGTGCTTCTTTCCATACTTTTGGCAAGTGGGGTGCTGGAACTTCTTAGCACCGTTGGATTTATCCATCGGACTACCAGCATTTAAGTCCACCTTACGCTTCTTGTCCCCATGATACCCCTGTGATTCTACGATCTCCATTTCAACCTTGAGGGCACATCGGACAATTTCCTCATAGCTGTCGAAGTCACGGATCTCTAATGCTTTCCGCAAGCTAGGCTTCAGACCACCAAAGAAGCGGTCAACCTTGCATTCGGGGTTAACGACAAAGCCGGAAGCGTATCGTGCAAGCCTTGTGAAGTTTGCCTCATACTCTCCCACAGATTCTTCATCTTTCTTCTTGAGGTAAAGGAAGTCCCTTTCCATCTTAAGACGGAGGGTGCGCGGAAAATATTTATCGAAAAACATCTTCCGGAATTCCTTCCATTCCAAAGCCTCGATCTCCTCCTCAGGCTTCGTATTTTTGATCAACGTCCACCATTGATCAGCTTCACCCTCCATATGATAATCCACCAGGAGAACCTTCTCTTTTTCAGAGCATTGGAGGATGGAGAATATCTTTTCAATGGAGTTGATCCATTGTTCAGCGATCGTGGGATCGGATGATCCACTAAAAGTAGGAGGCCTTTGTCTCATGAATCTTTCAATAGCGACTTGTTCTTTCTTAGGGGGGGTTGAACATTCCTCTTGACCAGTGTTTCTATTCAAAACTTGAGTTAGCTGAGAGAGAAGCGTGACAAAGTTAGCGATTCCCGCTCCCATTGGATTGGGCATCTCATAAGTACAATCATCACACTGATCTTCACAACGGTTGTTAGCCCGAGTTCTCCTATTACCGGCCATTGGCTGGAATCAAAGGAAAGTTAGGGGTAACACATAAAGGGTAATCCAAAGACAAAAGTTGATGACTTATAAATAAACTTTAATCTCTTTAACTCATGATTCTATAGGATTCAATCCAGGCTTTTCATGATCTTCCTTCTAACATATATTCTTAGGGGCATTTTTTTTCCCTTGATAAGGGTTCATAATAAGATTGTGAATTTATCAAAACATATCCCTCGGGAGTGTAGTAACCAAGAGTGCAGCAAGGCCCGTTGTCGTGCACCAGTTCCCATTCGAGTCTAGCTCAAAGCGGTGTTTTCGGGTTTTACCCCTAGGATACATCTGTGCCAGAGCCGCCTCTACCTGCTCGTATCCAGACAGGGATGTATTTGTTTGATAAACCACTTACATAGTATTTACTAAAACTTAGGGATGCTTTTATTATGCTTAGTCTTGTATCTAAGGCTTTACTAGGGTTTCCTAATCCCAAAAATAACCAAACCTATCCTCTGATACCAACTATGACAACCCTGCTTTTTATTACAACTTAAACATGATTTATTACATAAACTTTCACTTGATACAACAAACAAGATCGAGTGGTTTAGTGTCTTTGGGGCTTAGGATCATTACATAAAAACTTTAAACTTGAAATAAAACATCTTTATTGAAAACTTACTTTACATGACCACTACATTCCTTCGTACTTAGCATTGCATGGGATAACCTGAGGACATGCATAAGAAAAGGGTGAGCTATAAAGCCCAGTAAGGGAGTACACAATGAATAACATGAGGAGTACAATACATGTTAGGAAATAGGCATATCAATAGAGCATAAGAAAAACATGAACATAAAGTCATGATAAAGCATGATAATCATAACATGGAAATGTGGCAACAACACTTAACATTGAATTAGCATGAGCCAAGGCTCATTGCACATGGAGCATGAGTAAACCCTCATTGCACTTGAAGCACGAGTAAACCCTCATTGCACTTGAATTATCATGAGTCAAAACTCATTGCACATGATGTATCATGATGCTATACTTTACCCAATGCATTGGAGCGCTATAAAGGGCACACCCTTCTTAAAACATTTCATTTCATGCATAAGTGTGCCACATGGATCATAAAACATGGATTCATAAAACATAATCATTTATTCCACGATAAAGGAATGTGGAATTAAAACATGAAACTTTATAATCAATAAGTAAATGTGCATAAAGTTGAATACCCTTGATGGAGAAATGGGCATGGTATTCACTACACAATGACATTGGCTTAGAAAATCGGTGCGATTTCGGTAGCGTAACGGCGTGACATAAGAATTCATAAAAAATGGTTGATGAGAGAGAAATGGGTTCCTCATCATATTTACATGTAATGGACAGTATGGAGGTCATATAGATACATGTCCCAACAATTGAAAAGGAATTTAGATTCATGATACAAAAGTATTGCTTGAATGTAAAAGAAGAGAGAGAAGTTCCTTTCGGAATTTCGGCATAGTAACGGGTGTACATGGGAGGCATTTAATGAGAGAGAAAGGGTTCTCCCATCATTCAAACAATAATAGGGCAGTATGGGGGAGGTGAAAAACCATACCCCAACATTCATAATTGAAATAAAAAGGGCAATACAACTTAAAGAAAATTGACAAAAATGAGAAAGGAAGAAAAAACCCTTACTTGGAAGTGTGCTTCCAAAGGCTAGAGAGAGGCTTGTGAGAGGATTCTTGGGAGCTTGGGGAACCTTGGTAGGATTCTAGAGAGAGTAGGGAAGAGGTTGGACGAACTCAAAGGGATTTTAGTGAGGAGGAAGTGGGATCTTGGGTGGGTTTATATAGGAAAGGTGAGAGAATTCTTTATTATTTAGGTTTGGGACCCCTTATATTAAAATAATCCAAACCACAAACCATCCCATGGTATTTGCCCATGGTTTCTGGAAAAGGAAATAGGAAAACAATATTTTACAAGGCCAAGGTCCGAACTTATTAAAAAATTAGGGTTGCTTATGTGGAGGTGAGTCACACTCCCATGGAAATTAATTTAAAAAGGCAAAGTGTTGAATAAGTCTTGAGGGATCCATTAATGCTTTGAAAAGTAAGTCAAACAAACCCAAAACCTCATTATTTTAATGATAAAACACATATTGGCCGAACATAAGGATTATGGTATTTTATTACATCACCATTGGGTAATTATGATGTCATAAAACACATTATATATTTAAATGGTATTTAATTTTTACCCAAAAATTCGACTGTCTCAGAAAATTATGAAAAATTCACCATTGGATAATTTTGACGTCCTGATTCCAAAAATAATATTTATTTTATCTAAATAATTTTCTAAATATGTGAATTTTTACTTTTAAAATAAAAACCGACATTTATAAAAAAATTCACGGGTTTTGACAGAAATGGATTTCAAACCTTAATAAAAATTTTAATTGCATTCATAAAATTATAAGATCATTTATACTTAATAAAAAATTAATTTAATATTAATAATAATATTTTATTAAAATATTATTTAATTCAAAAATCCTTTAATTTAATAAAATATAATTCTTAATTAAATAATAACTAAAAACACCATTTGTACTTTAAAAACTAATTACAATGTATCAAAAATGACTAGAAATTATATTCATTATTATATACAAAAATAATGTACATGAACATGGTGCTACTTATTTGTTACATAACCCCTTAAAATAGCCGAATAAGACCTAAGGGTAAGGTGTGCGATGGTGACAGACTCTTGGGGTTGCTCGGATAACATCGCTCGAGTTGTAATTTCAATCAACTTCCATTTTTCCCGTAGACAATCACGTTCGAGCTTGACTTGATGAAGCTCAGCTTGGGCTTGGTCAAGGGAAAAGCCCAAAGACACCACCTCTTTTCCGAGCTCCGACAAATGGGCTTCATAAGGGGTAATTATACTGGATGAGGCCATCACTTCCTTTGTTTGAGTAGAAAATTGGTTCGTTAAAGCCTTATATTTATACTACTCAGATGATCACTGTTCAACGGCTATAAAAGTAATGTTCACAAATCTTAACGTAAAACTAAAGAAGTTGAAATCTTATAAAAACATTTTTCATAAAGAAACATTTAACTGTATCAAGAGGGATTTTCTATTAATGAAACTTTGGGTCGTTACATAAATGGCATAAAATAGTGATGGATCTCTAGATGAAAATCCTGCTCTAAATGCCCCACCCTAGCCTGCTCATTTGGAAATGGGTTTGAAGTATATCATATAAGGGTCCTGAAATTAATCCTAAACTCTCACACACTAGGACTCCCCTACCAAAGGTTAAGCACTTCTGGAGATTGGTCACCATCAAACTCAATGAAAGAAACTCTTCTTAAAACTATCCTAAAAACATATCCCACAAGACTAAAAACTCATCATGATCCCTAAGGATAATAAACCTCCACTACCTTACTTATACACATTGCATCATCATAAAAAATGAAACATATAGCTCCTTAAAATAATAGATTGAACTTAATTCTATCACAACCTCATCCAACATGTTTTTTTATGACTAAGTCTGAAATGGATCCCTTATACTTCTATAGAATCTAGTGCTTAAAATATTATAGTTTCTTCCTCTATGTGTCATCATTGTTGACCTCTAATATACTAAGATATGCTGGTATATCCTAATAAACATATTTTGTGTGAACCTAATGAAGACATCGATCTAGATACATTCTTTCAAAATATAAAAAGGTTAGACTCCTAAACCAAGAACATGAATACTTAACCTTAATTAATTAATTATTTTATTATCTTGTTTAATGATTTAACCGATCCCATGGTCTACCCATTTCAAAAATGGGCATAAAGAATAATGATGTATGATCCTTTAATAGGTATACAACCTGTAACTAGTATTACTGAATATACTAGGATGAGTAATCTTAAAGTTTTGTGAATCAGATCAAAGGGGGTTCTAAATACCTATGTCTCATCAGGTATCCCATGTTTAAATTTCTTAATAACATAGCTCATACTATTTACCTACCAACACATGAAACCTCACCTATATATAGCTCCAAACTCTATCCTATCCCTCAACATGAACCTATGATACCACTCTTTAAAAACCCCCTACCCTCAAATAGTACCCCTCCAAGGTTAGTAATGAGACAAGGGAGATGGAAACTACTCGAGTTCTTCTTATTGTATGCTCCGGGTTGGAGACTAGCACTGAGAGTATAATGAAACACATATGGGAGGAATTGCCCTCTAAGAGAATATGCATAAGAGAGAGATAAGATTGATATTGAAATCAAAATATTCTATAAAAATCAAAATTGTATATATGAAATTTCAATAAATACTTAAATAATTGAAAGGGAAACTACAAGTATTAAAAAGCTAAAGACGGATGTGACCATGAATCCTAAACAACTCTAGCTAAACCATGATATTGTAACATCCAACCCAATCTCCAACCTGATCCTACTAACCTGAAAATAATTTATATATACATGGGGTGAGCATAATAGTATACACAATAGGATATTCCTTGAAGCCTCTTATGCAAAAGATAATGGAATCATACTAAAGAACAATAAATAATAGTGAAACTAACTCATCACCTAAATAGGTATACTATGTTCCCAACATCACCATGGATAACTTTAACCATGTATCTCATTCAAGGGAGCATATAATATAGTAACAAAACATCAAGGGAATCCTCTCCCGCTTCCCCACTGGTTTCCTAATCTATGATAACATCGCACTTCCTAATCCATCTATCTCCAAAATAACCCACCGCAAATACACTTGGAAAAGGAATAAAAATATTCACCTCATGCATACCATCATACCATCATCCCATATCACATATTAATATAGTAAACAAGTAGTTTCTGAGATCTAAAAAATCTCGTATGATGTGTATCATACATTGGGAATTATGACTCGAGCCATCACAACTCATACACTAAGTTAGGTACCTCAAGATATCACAACCTATACACACCATAACTATAATAATCTTTTGGATACTATATCTAGAGATACATGTGAACAAAATAACCATAAGCCATCATAGAAATCTACACACATATATGGGAAAACTACCTTCCATGTATACTAGCACATGTAACTACCAAGAGAGGATAGTGGGGAAATAGGGGGTAGTCAACCATCTATCCTCCCAATGGGATATTAAATAAAATACCCTCCTAGAGTGAATTGAGTTTCATCTTCCTTAATCGACATGGGTGTCTTAGCATATGAAATAACAGAATATATAGGAATAATATATCTCACAACCACACTATGGAAATAACTGAGTTTTAGAATCAACTAAAGTTAATGTTTATCGGACTCCCAGATGCTAATACTACGACTATATGTATTATATAAGGAAAAATTAATTTAAAGAGATATGTTAAATTCATTCTTTTATTTCATCAAAAAATTTAATTTATGTGAATTGATTCATTATCAATTAATCAACCAACAATATTATTCCATATTACATTACTTTAACCATCAAACCAAGTCCATCCCTCTAGGAATAAATCAAGCCAAGATTTCTCAAGATTAACATATTTTAATAATTTTCATTCCATCAATAGTAAACCCATGGGTTTAGTTACTTGTTAAACATTTTTAATATATTACATAATCCATGTAATCTAGTAAAACCATCCTATGAAACCACCATGAGGAAACATAAAAACCAAACCCATCCATCTAACTCAAGTAGTGTGGAAAATAATGAAAGTAAAATAAGAATCTCGACCACCAACCATTAAATAGATTCATTTAAAGATAGCATTTAGATTTATCACATCAATGGTTAATCCCAAATTCAACCCATTCCATCATCTCTGGTTCCATCCCCAACAACCACATGCATATCCTCATGCATATCACCATCATAGGTGTTAAATTATACCACATCATCTAGGCCTACCCACCCCATAACACATCAATCATTCCATGCTCATATCACATCACCGATACAAAGATCAACCATTACATCATCCCTCCCATGATCAACCATCACATCATCCATCACAGGATCATCCATCCTAGGATCATATCACATTGTATAATGAATATCACACCCAGATCACATCACAAAATCAACTGAAAATAAACATAGTCAATAGGGAAATCTAGTCCTTAAAACACTAAATCCATCCTTCAAACGAAAATAATCTCTCACAGATCCAACACAAGGCTTGAGACCTTCTCAAGAAGATAGGGAACATAAGCCCTAGAAACTATATTTATCCTAAAATAAGTTTTTATTCCTTATTGAATTAAATGATTCATTATTCATAGGTTCCAAATATATGAAAACTAAGGCATCAATCTATAACATGATACTAAATTAATTAAAAAATTAATTTAAACATGCTTACCCACATACATTTTAGTTTCAAAAAACTTTTTGATTACATTTTTTTAACATGCCTTTAATCATATTCATTAATAAGAATTACCATGCTTCACAATATTTATCAAATTACATTAACTCATGGAATTAAATATTCAATTAAACATGCATAATCACATCAATTTTATCATTATCAAATTAAAACAACCACTGGATTCATTATATATGCCTCTTTACTCTTAAGATGATTAATTGTAATATAATCATTAATTTACATTCTTTAACATGTTCTATAAATAAAATCATGAAAAAAATAGAATACCATCATGGTATATAAGCATATAATAGATCACAATATGTATAGAAAATCAAGAGGCAAACCATTATCACAATATAAAGCAATGATAGGCAATTACAATCCAATTATTTATTAATCCTCTTCAATAATACATAAGTTAATTAAATTTCCATACATAGGGATAAACCATGATAACATTATGATTTCATGTAAATAATTATGCAAAGAATAAAATCCCCTATTTGAAATAAGAAGATTCACATGACTTTCTGGACCAAAAATAGGGGCTGTGTGCAAATGGAATCACTGTTGGAGGAAACCAGATCCAACTACAACATGATTCCATGACTCCAAGGGAAGGATTAATACCTCCAATATCAAGAAAAGGTATGAAGGAAATAAACTAATTAAAGGAACTTTTTTTTGAGTTAAAAAATATAGAAAAATCAAAATATTTCATATTGAAAAGATTTAATTCCAACTACTATTGATATTATTAAACTACACATACAGGGACACCTTTATAGGATCAACCATCTTAGAAAATCATTAATAAAATTATACTTGATGAATCAGCATTTTAAGGCCCTTGATTCACGCTATCGGAAGACCCACATGGTTGTTTTCACAAAACTAATGGAAATATCTAGGTGGTCGATTCCATATAGCTAAAATCACCACATAGTCAAATTCTCCACATGGGAAATTTCACGTAGTTGATCACTCATATAGGATATTAGCATAGTCGATCCACATAGATGATCCATCTACATATCTTATATCTCTACACATCTGATTCAACTGAATACGAATCATGTTCTCACCCAATTCATGATCCATACATTCATAACATGAAATACATAATATCATTAATCCACTTTTCTTCTATATTTTATCATAAAAACACCTCCAAACTCTCTCTAGGCCTTCTGCATGAAAAAATGCTTTGGAAACACACAAAAGGGTCAGAGTAGATAGATCTGTTCCCTTACATAAATTTTTAACATTAATATTAATTTCCAAAAAACTTATATATAATTAAAAATACCTAGGTTATCACATTCCCCCACAAATGAAATTATGTCTGCAAAATTTTAATTTCTTCTCACCATTTAAAAAATGAGTGTATCCTAAAAAAGACATCACATCAAATATAGATTTTATTATGAACTAAAATTTAGTTTTAGGTAAGACCAAGAAAATTTTCATTTCCCTCACTTTAAAAATTTGAAAAGATTATAATTAATGAGGATTTATACATAATTCATGGTATATTTATACATTCTCTAATTGAGGTTGTGGAATTATTTTACAATATAATAGAGAGTATTTATTTACATTATTTTTTTCCTCTACATATGCTCAATTTCATCCAATTTATTTTATTTTTTGGTCAGTTCCCCCACCGATTCACTTCACAATTCAAATGATGAATGAAAAAGATGAATTATTCATTTTTGAAGCATGATTTTTTATCTTTTCTATCAATGTTTCACTAATTAATGGACCAGGAGATCCACTAAGGGATAATGGTCATCATATGGATTTTATAATGAGTTATTCATCATTTTGGAAACTATTTTACTAAAATGAAAATTCTTAGAATGAGAAAAATAGTCTCCAATAAAACCAAAGATATCCTACATATGAATAATAAAATTTAACACTATGATATCCCAACATATGACACCTTTAATTCAAATACTTAAATCATTAGTTAAATATATGGATATTTTAGGTAAACCTAGGTTACATTAAAATTTTCCCATTATTATTGAAAATATAATCCACAAAAATGACTAAACCTATTTTTTTAAATAATCACTACTAAATTCTAAACCCAAAAAATCATAAAAACCTTTATCACGTATGTTCCCAAACATCATCTAACATTATCCTCAAATAACCTTAATCACCATGGAATGAAATAATAATCTAACTCATATGGGTTTCTATTACTTTTAACATATAGAACATACCAATATATTATCTCTATATGTTTACTAATACTTTTGAATTATTCTCTTCCAAAATAATCTTAACCTCTATTGATTTATAAATACTTCTTGGATACCAACTATAACATTCTGAAAATAACCATCCCAAAATTACATGTTTTCAAAATGCATTACTATACTTATGTTCCCAAGACATTTAGATTTATAGTTTTATGGAATTTAAACACATTACCATAAATAATATGTAACAAAACCACCATTTATAAAAATAAAATGAATCCATTTCATATATAAGATGTGTTATTTTCACATGATTCATTTAGGAATAGTCATAATAACTTGACATATTTATTATTCTTACTAACCCTTAAACAATATAATAATAACTTTAAAATTATTGATGAGAATATAAACCTTATTCAGGTATAAATAAGAAGGGAAATAAATATAGGCCTTGAAATATAAGAAAAACCATGAAAATAAATCAATTACATATGAGGATACATTGAACTCATATAAAATCATAAAAATATATTATATTATAAATACAAAAATAATGCTCATCTCAAAGGAATTAAAATAGGATCCTAAATTAAACTATGATTCCATAGGGAATTGAATATAATAATAATTAAGGTTTATTGGAACAATATATTCATATCAATAGTAATCACTTTTAGTCACCTATAATGGAATAACCCTTATTTCTAATTATAATATATTTTCTCCAAAAAATTAATCATTATCCAATGAAATAGGGGGATATATTCAGTCCCTCCCATAATAATCACTAATATACAAGAACTATAAAATGAATAAATCACATAGGGTATTTTATTTCAATCCATTAAAAAAATCACTAAATTTAACCCTAATAAATAAAAATAAATAGATTAACAAATTATCTATTGAGATTGAAATGAAAGACAATAAAAAGATTAATCAATAAAGAAAATAATATAAATTACTTGAATATTTCATAATTAATATATTAATTTAAAATCCCCATGGGATAATAAAATGAAATATAATTATGAAATAAAAAACAGATTCTAAATAATAGGAACCATGAAAGATATAAATATTCCCTAACAATGATTATAATATGTGAAGTAAGAATCAATCAAGGAATAAATTATGAGATATAAATGTAAGTCCATATAAAAAAGGTGATACAATATAAATAAATTTGAGGGTATAATATACACAATCCTTGAATAATATAGTAAATAAGGAAAGAACATAACATAATGAAATGAAATTGAGTTAAGAAACCCCTTATGAAATTTGTAATATAAGAGTTAAAATCAATGAAACATTGAGAATGAAATGATATTTTATTTTCAATGAGTTGAATGGTAATTATGATAAAATACATATGTGGGAAAATATATAAACCATATAAACTAGATGAATAATATTAAAAAAGTCTCAAATAATTGAAATTGTGATGAATATCCCCTTCCAATAACATATGACTTATTTGAATGTGCTCTAAATAGCTTTCTAATCAACATAATATTATTAATAATCAGTTTTACAACACAATTTACATTTATTTCACTTATTATAATTCAATTATATTCATTAATTACTTATTTATTCCTTACTAATTCAATAGTTATAAATAGTTTTTATTTATAATCAGATGTTAGTAGTTCCCATAGTTCCATGCTAGTTTTGATATAACAACATAAATCATAATTCCTTTTCCATAATCTTATTATCTCTATAAGTATGAAAGCCTAAACCTAAACATTCAGTAATTACATGACTTAATGAAAATATTTCATTACAACACATTCCCATTACCTTTTTGGTTTAGAGTTTTAGAGAACCAGGATAAAACATTTATTAAAAACTCATTCCCTTTTAAATAATATAATTTTTTACCATAAGCATAAAATATAGAAATATAAAATCAAATAATCAAACATTTTACTTGACATAAAGAAAAAAATTAATCATAAATCATGAGTGAACAAACATTGGAAGGAAAGTGTCACAAACATAAACATTGTATTTATTATATTTGTGAACCTAGGTTCCCATCAACTTATTCAATTGTAAATTTGTGAGTATATATAAACACCATCACACCCCCTTTCAAAACCAATCTACTCACTAACATTTTCACATATAAAATTGTGATTAGAGCTAAATGGAATCACACTCACCCTTTGTGATCCAAGCTACATGCTAAAATATCCAAATAAATTGTAAATCTCATGAAATATAATAGATTTATGAATGAATTGGTGGGACATAAAGGTACCAACCATTTCATAATCCATATATTCATGTACAACATGAAAATAATCATCACATAATAAAATAACCCATGGATAGAAAATGGGATTAATATAATTTTCAAATAGAATCACATAAGGAAAACATTCATAATTACATAAAAAATAATAATATGATTTACCTATGGAAAATAAATTATTATAAGAATATATTTATTAACTCTAAAAATAAATGTCATTAAATTAATATAATAGAGCATATGGTATTTACACTATATAGATAAAGAGTATATGGTTTATAAAAAAATTTCCTCAATGTATTAAATCTTGGTGAACACCCTTAAATAAAAGGTTTAAAGAATTGGGTATTCATATAGAAAAGGAATTAGAAGAAAAATTATGGTTTTACTTCAAAAATAACCATGAAATACAAATAAGCTAATGGATAATTTCTATAAAATAGAAGAACATTACATAGGTCATCCAGAGAATGAAGGTAGACGGGTATGTAAAATAATATCCACATGATTAAAAGGATTTGGAGATAGATGAATACCCATAAAAAAATAATTGGGTATCATAATTTCATATAAAAGAAAATCTTCGGTATCATTTGGTAATATATAAAACACTTTGAGTTAAAGAGGGAAGTGGAAGAAAAATATTAAGAAAAATAAATGTTTTAAAATCCGTTTAATTTTGTTTATAAAATGGACTAAGAAATAATTTACCAAAAACATATACTAATTTTTAAAATGATGCCATTTAAAAAAATTATTTTAATATATGGGATATTTGATATAGGGAAGGAAGTGGAAGTAAAATTTCATGAAAATTATAACTCTAAAACCTTTTTCAATTGATTTTAAAAAGGAACTAAAAAACCATATAAAAAATATTTTTCATTAATTTTTGAAGATAATTTTAATAAATTATTTTTGCAAATAAACAGACTTTAATGAAGTCTTCTATTGTATAAGAAAATGTGGGTTATATGATAAAATATTAATTTATTAAATTAAAAATATTTTATATGAAAAAAATTATATGTATATTGAAACCCACAAAATTTTAAAAGTTGATAATACTTTATTTAAAAAGTGTTAAAGAGAAATATGAGGGTCATAAGATATAAAACATAAAAAATTTCCAAATAAGAAGGTAAACTTTTTCAAAAACGAAAATATGGTCATGGAGAAGAAATTTTAATTATAAAATATAGAAATAATGCTTTAAAATATCACACATTTTGAATAAAATCATCATGAAAGAAGACATGGATATAAAAAATAAGTACCCAGAAAAGAAAGAGTTATTATTTCATAATATCTTTATAGGGATTATTAGAGACAACCTTTAACCATATGGTTCAATAAAGAGGATTATAACTCAATGAAATATAATTGAGTAATCAAAACTTTTGAAAATTAAGTAATTTTTTAATAATAATTAATTGATAGCTTGAAAATAATATGTATCTATAAATACCATAAATTAAGTCATGGATAATTAAAAAAAAATTCTTGGTCAATATATACACCAAAGTGATAAGGAATTGGTGGGCAACATTAAAATATGTCTCAATAAAGAGAAACTGAGATGAAAAATACTTATGGGTTAAGAAATGTTATAATAAAAACCCTTATAAAGAGATAATTATATTTAAATTTAAGTTAAAATACCATTAAGAAATATAAATAATGCTATTATATATCAAATAGTTATTATTCATAAAATTTAAATAAAATTATATTCATAGAAGAAATTGTGTCTCAAAGAATACAATTTTGAGATGAAACCCTTAAATTTTTTGAAACATTTGAACCAAAACCTCATGATAATGATAACATGAAATTAAACATTGAATATTATGAAATATAAGATAATAATGATATAAAATTTACAATAGAGGTGGTAATAAATCTATATAAACAAGAATATGGTGTATAACATAAACATGTCTCAAAGAATGGAAATTGAGACAAAAAACACTTACCATGTTATGGAGTTAATTTTTTCATGTGATTAACATACTAAATAACTAAATTAATTTTATTTGATACCATATAAGAAATATTACTATCATATATTTAATTTAATATGTTCTATTAGTTATTATATGGCATTTATTTATTATATTGTTTTTGTATATGTTTGTTTAAAAATTGAATCAGTGTCGGCTAAATTTGGCAGTTTTAGTGGCCGATGATGTTATTTTAATAATAACATAAATACTTAATAGAACCAAAAAAACAAAACCAAATCTTAAATTCTTAATAATTTTAGAATTTATGTTCCCATATTCTTCCATGATAGAGTTTTATAAAAACATTCATGTAGGTGGTTAAACTGACCAAAACTTTAACATGCTTTAAATTTATGGTTGAGTATGGTTAAGGATGTGTATATTTTAAATTAAAATATCTATTATAGAATAAAAATGATATTATTTTTTATTATTTTGAACCATATTTTATGATTTTCGGGTAAATAATGAAAATCTAGATGAAAAAATGTTTCTTTATGGAGGCTGTAGTCCACGCACACCCACGATTGACATTACTTTGTTTTAATAAGTGGATGGAAATGAATAAAGAAGGGTTTTAAAGTTAACATAAAAACATATCATAATAATAATTATAATGAATTAATTATATTATTATGGTGATAATATATTTATAAGAGTAATATTAATAAGAATAACTAAAGGAGATTGTACTTATGCTAGAAACTTGATCTTTCTAGGGAATAACCCTTAGAGTTGAAGGTTATAGGATATATTAGTTTGAATAGAGGATTTAGTATGTGGTATTAGGTTATAGTGGATTAAAAATATAATATTTTAACTGAGTAATTTTAATGTTAATTATATCATTGGAAGGGTGTAAGTGGTATCCTTTTATAATAGAAGAAAATGGAACTTTTGAGAACACCCATTAATGTTCAATGATATAATTACATTATTCAATGGTAAAAGACTCCAAAATTTTGAAATAATGGTGTTTGGGATGAACTTGGGTTGGTAAATAGTTAATAATGTTTTTCCACACATGTTTTAAATATTTTGTAACTCAATTGTTCTTAGGTTTTACTTTTACCATTTTTTTATTTTTACCTTTGTAACAAGTTTTCTAATTAAGTAATTTATATTTTACTAAAAAATATAAAACAAAAAATCATAAAAAAATTGGGTGAAATGGACCTAAAATAAATATAAATATAGTTTAATTCAATTTATAAATAATAAAATAAATAAATTTTTAATTTAAAACAGATTATATATAGAAATACTGTTTTGTATAAATTTTTTTAATTTAACCATTAAGTGTTCTTATTATTATTTAGTATTGATTAACCATTAAATTAGTTTTAATTTATTTATATATATGTTTAAAAATTTTATTATATAAATTATTTAAAATATTTTAATATAATTTATTAGATAAAAATTGTTTGTCGTTATTAAAACAATTGAAACAAAACCTTTTAACCATTATCGTGGTAATTTGCATTAACAATGGTAATATAATTTTTTACCTTAAAATGAAATTATCTTTATTAAATAACTTTAACACAATGATCTCAAATATAATATCCATTTTATAAAATTAAATTTCAATATATAGGAAAATAAATTTTAATCGTATCACATGTAACACATAAAACCCCCTTTTTTGAAAAAGTTTATTTTTAAGAATAATATTTATGTATAAGATAAAATTATTAATGTTAATGAGACTAATTATATTAATAAGATTATTATTTTTTCATATAAGAGTTATGTGGAATTAAAATAAATCAAAATCCTAATTTCCCAATGCGTATATTTAATTAAAGAAACATATGAAAAATAGTTTTCATAAAATATAACATGATTTTCATAAATAATATTCATGGGTTTTAAAAATTGAACATAATATAATTAAATGAATTCTGTTATTAATATATATTTTTTATATCAAAAGGCTTCAAAAAATTTAAATTTATATAAAAGTGATGGCATTTATATTATCATTATTTTTTACTATTCACCTCAAAATTGATTATTTTAGAAAAATATCAAAAATTCATAATAAGATAATTTGGATATACAAAATTTAAAAAATGAAGGTTAATTTATAAAATTAAAATCATAAAATTAATTTTTTTATTGTTAAAAATAAAATAAAAAATATGAAAAATATTTTTTTTAAAATAAATCATTTCAAAATTAAATCATATTAATCATTTATGATATGAAGGAAATATTTTTTTAATTGATTACTATCATAGATTTTTTAACATAGTTTTATGAATAATATTCATCCAATATGTCATGTCACATTTACACTGGGTGTTGTGTGTAAAAAAGTTATATAATTCAGAATATATTTTAATGGATTAAAAATCATGGGTCATTACATTCTACCCCCATAACTAAATTACGTTCTCACAGTGTTAATTAATAATCACATATTAAATTAGGTGAGGGAATTCTTAACATACTAATTATTCTATATATAACTTCCATTGGAAATTTACCTTACTATATTAATCTATATCGATATACTTATCTTTCTTTAAAAAAAACTGAGTGTTTATACATCATAAATTTGTTAGAGTATACCTTTCTCAAATTTACCTAATTCCCCAAGCTATAAAACCATAGTGAAATAACATATTATTCCAAAAATAAATTTTATCTTCAATCCTAAAATGGTATTAATCAATAGTTTATAAAATAACATAGTGGAAAATATATACCATTGTCCTAAAAAATACCATGAATCAAATATGAGTCCCAAGGGTACAAATACTATATTACTTTTGTTCCCAAATATTTATCACCAAAATATAAACCTATCATAAAATCACTTTTCATGGTTATTAATACCATTTAATATATGTTTCTAATCCATTAAATAGAAACTTATTGGATAAAGATCCTCAGACATTTCACATAATTTTCATATCTTTTAGAGTATACCAAAATACCATAATTAAATATCCCTCACTAATGAAAATAACTAAGATTATCAATAATTGGTATCTATTATGGTATCGACCTTAATACCATAGGTAATAATAAAAAAATCACATTTTCTACTATAATAGAGATATACTAAGATTCTCAAACATTTAATTATGATCCCATATTTATCTATAAGAAATAATGGTTTTTTGATACATACCATCATCTTCTTCATCTTCATGATACTATTTCAACCTAATACAAAAACAAAAATTTTCATGACAATGAACAAAATAATTAGAGTATATTAATATGAAATTTTAATCCTAATATTCCCTCTATAATAAAACCTTCATTTAAACCAATTATATATTCATTTAAACTAAGTTATACTTAGTTAATACTATAGTTATCTTGGTTATAATGAGGTTACATTAAGTTTAATTATTTTATTCTTCTTAACTCAATCCCTTAAATTAATTAGAAAATAAATCATTTATAAGGGTTTTTAAGGTGAAAGTGATTAATCAAGAAATATCACCTGAGAGCGTCTAATCAGGTGTACAGTTAGGTCCCTTTGTTGTTCACCAGATAATGATCAAGTAAATAACCAACACACCCTCTTTAGTTTTATTACCCTTAGGTAAAATTGTTCCATTGTCTGCATCCAGTTTATAGTATCCCAATTGGTATTTTTTATAGGGAATCTACTCAATATCTTCCTTACCAATATTTCAGGATGTTTTCATATATATAGAATTATCCATCAGACTTATCACATGTATTTTTACTATATTTATCTTATCCTAATAAAAAAACATTCAATATTACCTTATCTAACCTAAAAGTTTATCTACACCTTTGAAATTGGAATAAACTATAACTTACCCATCATCTATGACATTTCAAACTCCCTATTTATTCTCAACTGATAACATCCTATTCTCAAAATACATCTAAACCCTACTTCAATACCATCTATGACATCCCAAACCTAACCATCCGGTAATTACCTGACATAAAGAAAATGTTGCATTACAATACACTCCCAAGACCTTTTAGGTTTATAATTTGATAGAATTAGGATAAGAAATTAACTAAAAAAACTCATACCATTTTAATTAATGGTATTTTTTCATTCCACTATGAGAGAAACTATAAGGACCCAACCTTAAACATTATGTATTATAGTGAATTTAACTATAATTAACATTCTTACACTCCTAAACATCTTTTAGGTTTATAGTAACATTCTGTTATATTATTTCAGGTATTTACCATATCTCTTTTTTTTCTCTCTTTTTTCAAGAATACTTTAGGGTTTTCGAGGATGGAGATATTTTTCTGGGTAAAATGAACTAAAGTTAGTGGATGTATTTTGTTGGAATTAATAGATTTTAGGTATAAATTTAAAAAAGGATTATGATGAAGTCCTTTGGGGTCCGAGTTTACCTGAGGGATTTTCTAGTTGTTTCTGTAGAATCATCTTGCTAAATGGTTTAACATCCTGAAAGTTTTACATGATGTCATTTTGTTTCTAGGATGATGTCATGAACTAGGTCCAAGAGTGAAATGTTTACATGATGTGAGACTAGTTAATGTTTTAAAAAGTTCAATTAGTGTTTTTTATAAATGAGGCAACACCATTTTTGATGTATATGACATTTTTGGATTTCACATCATGCACCCAAGATTTACGTCATGTAATGTTTTCGGTATGTAGGTTTTTATGCGTTGCTGATATGATTTTATTTTCATTCAACTGTATCCTTATCTCTCAAAACCTAGGACCTCTACAATTGTTTTTGTGTATCTTCTATCCTTAAAAGTTATTTAGTTCAGTGATTGATCTTAATTGTGGTTGAATTGCATCTCCCAAAGTAAGTGATCTTTTTTTCTTCTTCATTGTTGTTGGTTGCAGTAGCACCGTTGTGCTACATTTTTAGATTAGTTGGTCTTGTGGTGTTTGTTTTCTTAATACTTTTAGATCCATTGTGTGATCTTCATCTAGAGGCTACCCTTTGTGTTGGTTGTGGTGCGACATGTGAGTTTATTAAGGTAATTCTTGTGTTATCTTCTCTACCAACCATTTTTATCGATTTAATTGATTATGTGATGTAAGTAATGATTATAGGTCCTCTGTTTTTTTCTTTGTGTTCATCTGTGTTAGTGGATCCCGTTGAAAGCATGTGTGGAATGAGTTTGATAATGGTGGTTCTATCTCCACCTACGTTGGATGTACTATATTTCTATGGTTTTATAGTTTTTTTATAAATTAATTGGCATGATTTCATTTCATGTGTAAAAAATGGGATTTTGAGAAAATATGGTTTTCCTATTATTTTTAGAAAATGGAAAGGTATTTAAAATAATTACATAATGAATTTATGAAATGGTTTTCAAATCATGGTTTTGATGAAATGGTATTGAAAATGTATAAAATGGTAATCTTTTTATACTTAGGTAAATGGTGTAGCAATAGGAATCATCTATTAATACTATGGGGGGGGGGGTTCACTCATGGGGTGTTCCTCTGCTCCCTATGCCCATTGTTCTAGGGACTAGTTATAATGGTTGGGAGGTTCACTTTATGGGGTGTTACTGATCTCTCTAGATTTGATGCATATATATAGAGACTTGAAGTTAAAAATTTTATATGTTTGGGTATGAGTTTCATATCTTTCCAAACCTATAGCGATCTATGGAATGATGTTTCCTGTGCTTTGGTTTATACTTTATTGTATTTTATATGAAACGTGATACATGATTTTTCTTAAATAATTTGTTGTTTATGAAATTCTTTGAAACATTTTTACATGGATTGTTTTAAATGTGGAAAAGGTGAATTTATTAGAATTATTTTGATATAATTTTTTTAAATATTTATCATTCCTTATTTTCTATAAATTTGATCATGGTTATAATATTTTACAGAGACTTGATTTGGAACACCTAAGTGTTATCATACTAAGACTGTTTATCTCAGAACATGCGTACACATTTAGTGGTTCACAAACCTTGTTATGACTTTTAATTTAGGGAAATTCAAGGTTCTACAGTGAAGCTATGAGGTTTTTGTCAGCTATGTCAGGGTAGGTAGTGGTTTTATGGTGGGAATTTACCCATTTAATCGCAAGGTTATATATTTCTATTTTATTTTTCATTTGATATTAGAATAGCATCTTAGTGAATGTTTAGATTCTTTTGGGTTATATCGCTTCTTATTTTTCCTTTTTGTTATGACATATATCTTTCATTTTACACTTCTAATATTTCTTACTATCGTGTATATATATATATTCCCTTTTTTATGCTTCAAGTTGGGATAAGTATTTACCTATGGTTGTTTTTCAGGCCCTGATGCTATTTTCCAGACCATTGGGACTAGAAATTACCTTATGGTATGTGATGGTTTAGGTCAGGTACCATTTTGAGTGGGTATTCAGGTCAAGTTCGTCATAGTTTTGCATCAGTGGTAGGTTTGTGCTCTGTTATGGAAAGTATGTATACTAGAGATAGTATTGTTTGGACTTGAGAGTTAGGTTGGCGTGAGTTCATGGACAACTATTTCCATGAAGAGACCCAAGATTCCTTGGGACATTGGGATGTGAGTCTCCAATTTTGAGTTCTTGATCTTAATATCAGTTTTTTTCTTATGTTTTTCTAGTTTGAATTCGGATTATATTGTTGATTTATGATTTCTTCTATTTTGGAATACAATGGTATTCCTCCATAATGTCTTCCACTGGTTCCTCTGGAGAGTGAAATAGGTTCTCCTTAAGGGAATCTACCTTTAAGAAAAAATATTATCAAGTCTATCTTGTTGAAAGTTCACGTGATAGACCAAAAATATACCGTAAATCCAGAATATAGCTATTTAGGTACAACCATGAGTTTCAGTATAAAAATATCAATCGTAATAGTTCTTAAATTAGAAGAAACCATCATTTAAGGGTATGAATGAACCTTTTGAGGCATAGAATTTGATGGAAAATATAAATTAGATCTTATAATTCCTAGATACAACTGAGAATATCATGGTGAATTGCACGGTGCTTAGACTCAAGTGTCCCAATAGAAGATATTGGGATTCCATGGTACATGTGGATAGAAACATGGGGTTGGACTAGAAGGGTTTCAAGAAAAAAATTCTTTCATAATTTTTTTCCAGAGTTACTGATGATTGAGAATTCACTGTAGTTCCTACACTTTTATGAGGGAGAGCAGTCGGTGTTGGCATACACTAATCTGTTCATGGAGATGGTTTGTTTTTCTCCATTGGTAGAAAATAATGATTATATGAAGGCTTAGAAGTACCTGTAGGGTTTGAAACTAGAAATAAGATCCTAAGTAATTATGCTTAAACTTTCAACCTATATAGAGATATTAGATAGGGATATGATGGAATATATAGATATGAAAAAAATATTGGTTATTCATCCCCTAACATTCCACCTAGTGGAAACTTCAGTAGCACACAAGGGAGAAAGATGAAGTGTCATGACCATCAGAAGAGTGGTGGAGGAGGTTCTTTGTAGTGGGGATCCTTTTAACCTCTAGTTTCATCCAATAGTGTTCTCCTAATAGTCTATCAGTGAGGCATGGTTGGACACACCCATTTTTCATTTTCCACACCTATGAAGATGTTATAGTTCTTAATGGTTTGGTTATCTCCAATGTTTCTATCATGTTATGTCAACACCTAATTATAGTCAACGATTTTCATATCCAAAGGATATTATGGGGTAGTTAAATAAATTAATAACTATAGGTATCAAAACACAACCATTAGGATTAATTTACCTACACAGAATGGATGAGTTTTCGAATGAGGTAGATGTGGGTCTAGTGATAGTGATAGGTACCATCTTTATATCATATTTGGTAGTGATTTCATCATTTGAAGCAGGTGCCTCCCACTCATTTATGTCTTACCATTTTGTGGATATTGTTAAACTTAAAATGAATATAATGTCCTTTTTATGTATTTAGAAAAACCTCTTAGGAAGAGGAAAGAACATGGGCTTTAGCATCCTTGTTCACTATCGATAGATGATGCAGAGTCAATCTAGGATTTTCTGGTTCTTGATATGGATATATTTAAGTTATCATCAGGATGGATTGTCTTATTGATAATTGTGATGAGGTTGATTGTTATCATTTTCTTGTTTTTTTATTTCCTAGAGATGTGAGATCTAGGGTGTTTCAAGAAGAGTGTAATCTAAGGTTTGGTCTTGCAGTACCTTCCCACCCAAAGATCATGAGTTTTCTGTCTGCTGTAGTAGTTGATCCCAAATAAGTTTCATTTATTTTTATCTTATTGTTGTTTTTTAGGATTTTCCTACAATTTTCCCAGAATATTTCTCTGGTCATCCTCTATAGAGGGAGGTAGAGTTTACAACATATTTTGTTCTAGGTACACATCTAATCTGAATACCCTCTTATCATACAGAACCCAATGAGTTGAAAGAGATCAAGATTTAGTTGGATGAACACATGTGAAAGTCTTTATTACACCTAGTGTTTATCCTTGGGAAACCTCTATGATTTCACTAAGAAGGAATATGATCCACTCATATTGTGTGTAGAATCTCATAAGTTAAACTGGGTAATGATTAAGAAAAACTTTCCTTTTCCAGGCATGGATTATTTGTTTAACCAAATATAAAAAAAATTTTGTTTTTGAAGATCGATCTTTAGTTGGGTTATCTTCTGCTTAGAGTTCAAGAGAATCATATACTTAATATGAAATTAAAGAGCATGTATAGACATTATGAATATCTTTTGATGCATTTTGGTCTACTAACGTTCCGATAGTTTTCACTTCCTTGATTAGTCAGATATTCCTTGAGCATCTCAAAACTTGTTTGGTAGTGTTCATTGATGATATTTTAGTTTATTCAATACCTGAGTGAGAGCATGAGCATCATTTGAGTTTTGTTATGGATATCTTGAGAGGTCACCATTTCTATAGAAGGATTTCGATATTTAATTTCTTGATCCAAGAAGTGATGTTATTAGGGAACATGATTTTTGAACATGGATTATCAGTTGGCCCTGATAAGGAGAAGGTTGTCTTGTCATGAGAAGATCCACTAAACATCATTGAGATTCATAGATTCCTTGGTCTTTCTAGATATTACTGAATTTTCATAAAGTATTTCTCAAATATGGTATCAACTTGGGTTATAATTCTTGTAAAGGGATGAAATTCATATTTTATTCAATTTTTTAGTCTTCTTTCAATGATATAATATGACTTTTGACATTATCTCATATTCTAATCTTACCTGAGCTCGGTAAGGGGTATGTGGTTTTATGTGATGCTTATGGTGCTATTCTAGGTTGTGTGCATATGTAGGACAATCATGTGGTTGATTTCAAATCTCTATATATTTTAATTTATAAGAATAGTTACTTCACTCATGATTTAGAGCTTTCTAGGATTATGCGTGTGATTAAATGCTGGAGGCATTATCGAGATTCACCGTTTTTCTTACCATAAGAGTCAAATATATATATTTTATTATAAATAATAGAATTTCATAAAGAGGCAGTGGGTAGAACACCTTTATACATTTTAATTTGACATTGCCTACACCATAGGGAAGGGTAATGTTATTTCAGACAATCTCAATATGATAGTACCATCACATGATTTTCTAGAATCGATGGAGGAGTGTAATCTTATAGGGAACCTTAGTCAGTTACACCCGTATGTTCAAGATAAAGTTTTTGGTATGGTCCTAACCAGTATTAAGGTATCATTATCTCTCCTTGAGTCTAATTTTCAAGATCTGTAGTAGGATTATGAGTTTATGGGAATCCAAGAAAACCTATATATTGGGGAGACAATTTCTTGTTGCTATCTCCCTTTAAATGGTATTATCCATTTTGGGTTTTAGTTTCTCATACCAACATCTGTGATGAGGTCTATTTTTTTTGAATGTCATAGTAATTTATGATCTATTTATCCAAGAACTACGAAGATATAGTATAACATGAGGTGATGATTTTCATGGTCAGTTATTAATCATGACATTTTAGATTATGTGTCTTATTGTTACACTTTCCAAATAATAAGAGAAGAGCATCTAAAAACTTTTTCATTTATCAAACCTATTCCAGTGGTCGTTTGGAAATGGAATAATGTGTACATAGATTTTTTTATGGATTACCACAGACTCCATGAGGGAGGAATGATATCTTGGTGGTGGTTGATCGGTTGAAAAAGTTATCTCACATCATCCCGATTTGGGACACCACTAAATTTTAATACCTAGGTAATCTTTATGTATATGAGGTTTTGAGGTTTCACAATGCTCCTCATTCCATTATTTCGTACAGGGATCCAAGGTTTACCACATGGTTATAGATGAGTCTCGAGGAGGCAATGTAGACTCAGTTAGGTTATAAAAAAGGCCTGAAATAATTTTGAAAACATTTTTCCTTGAAATATTCTAAAATAACCATTAAAATATTTAAAAACCCTTTTCTTCGAAAACACTTTTAAAACTTATAAAAATAACTTGATTTTTTTTTGAAAATAATTATAATTGAAAATTTATAAAATAATATTGAATAAATTTTGATAAACAGTTTTTTAAAACTTATAAAAGAAGATTGAAAACATTTTGAAAACCATTTTTCATGAAAATATATTTTAAATAAAATTTCTTAAATATTTAACTTTTAAAAATTAAAAGGGTTATTTGAAGAAATGATGGCAGATAAATCTGTACATGTTGTACGAGGGAAAAAGAACATTAATTTTGCATGGTAAAAAAGGTTAGAAAAGTTCCTTGTTAAAAAATCACCAAGAACATTTGAGATTGGTAAAATAAAAAAAATGTTAAAAATATCTTTTAGATATTATAAGATAATGGTGTAATATTCTTGTAAAACCTTTTTTTGAAAGCCTACATTTTCGACTAAAATGAGGGCAAAGTCAGACTTTCTTAAAAACAAATTCTTAACTATCTTATGTACAAAAGAGTAGATAATGGTGCTACTACATGGATATAGAATGAATAACCAAAGGAGAATAAAATTATTGAATTTCCTAATAGATGAGTTATAATATTTCATCAAAGGTGGCATAAACATATCAATTTTGAAAAAAAACAATGAGATAGTTTCAATAAACTCTTATAACATCATAACTTGGGATCATACTCTCCATGTAAGAAAAGGAAATTACATGAAACATAAAATATCATGAAAAGTGTTATATTAATGATATAACATTTAAAATGGAATTATTTACACCTCAAAAAATATTTTAGGTGCATAACAAAACATTAGTCTCAAAGAAGGAAAATTGAGACAAAACATTTTACCGATTTGGTAACTTTTGAATATTAAACCCCATGAAAGAAGAATCATAAGATGGACATGTGAATACACCTAAATTTAATTATAAGATACATAGAATATAATCATGATAAGTACATAAACCACACAAAAAGGAAAGTGTGGTGAACATAACGTGTATCTCATGGAAATTAAACGTGAGATGAAATGCCTTTACCTTATGTATTGACTCTCTCCGTAATTGTACAAGCATCATTTATAATAAATATAAGTTTATTATATATATTTCATAGAAGAATATTCTTATATCTATATCTATATATGGTTTGATTATGTCCTTATATTACCCTCTTATTAAGGATCCTATGTTATGGATTCACTTTAGTTAATATTCGCTTTGTTTTTTGCATGCATCTTAATTTGTTATATCATTGATCATTAAACATATATCATGATTATTTATTGTATACCAAGATATAAATATTTTTTATATAAATCATATTTATATTATAATATTCTATAGCATAAAGAATTAACAAATTGGATACACCGTTCATGGAGATGGTAAACCATATGTATAAATGAACGTTGTTTCCATTATTATTATCATATTGAAAGAAAGTATGTAAATGAATTATGTATATATATATGTATGTATATATATATAATTAATATATTATAAGTATTATATCATATATATCATATAAATTACCTAAATCCATCCTTAATACATTCCATGTGGTGTGTGAACAAATCATATCGTTTTGAGGGGGTAGTAGTCTACACTTTCTCAAATGAGATTATTGTATTAACACCAAATGGAAAGTAAATAGATGTGTGTTATAAAAAATAGAGGCATTAATACATATTAAATATAATATATGAAACATATAAATAGAGTGTCCATCACAATGTCCACCATGATTGGTGGTAAAGGAGAATTGAACAATCATCATTTTGTGTGGCAGTAGTTCATAGTACAGAGAAAAAATATATTTAATATCCATTAAATGGAGGTTTTCATAAGTATAGGTTGAAAAATCTGTCTAAAAATATCCTAGTATATTTTTTATACTATTTTTTTCACACAATAATGGAATAACGAGAGTGGATGGGGTGAATATAGAAAATAACAGAAAGTAGCTTGAGAGAAGACGTTACCTCTTAATCGGAAAACTCATTTTGGTTTGTGCCAAAAGGATTATAAGAGAAGATTTATACCCAAATTGATGCATCATGGTTTAAGGGAGGATTTTTTAAAATCTACTTGCACCAAGATTGGTTGAACATAAAAGATTTTGGAGGTGTGAGGAATGGGTAGATGTAGTGGCCTTTTATAGTGGAGGAGGTGTGGAATCCATGTATATATTTGAAGAGAGAATTAAACCGATGTTTTTCATGTTTAAAGTGGTTAAAATAATGTTACAAGGTTGATAAAATTTAGTATAGGGTCAAAATATGTATTGAGTGGCTCCTTAACAATATCATTTTGATTTAGTTTTGATAATTACTTCAACCTGTCAATATTTGTTTTCTAATATATTTGTTAAGTGTTTCAGATTTATTATGTCCAAGTATTTATTTTATATCTAAAGAAATAATGGTCAGATTATTACATAGTTTATTCCATTATAAAGATAAGAATGTTATCATAATTTCATAAATTTATGTCTAAAGCTAATTCAATTGTTTCAATGGTGCAAAAATTCATCGACGTTATTACAATTTGTTCAAATGATATTGTCGTTTTCAACTTAAAGTCAATTTTGAATTATGATGATATATCAAGATATATAGAATGGATTTGTGGGTGCATTATATCATTTTATTGATAATGGAATTATCTAAACATCATTATTTTATATGGAAGTCTGAAGAGGATGTTTTGATACTCTATAAAATCATCAAAGTTTCTGAAGCAGTTTTTCAACTGTACAATGAAAAAATTTAAAAACCTATAGTATTTATTTTTTTTGAAACTTCTACAGATGCCAGAATCAATCCAAAAATTAGGATATGGACATCTAATATGTTTATATTTATTTAATCAGTTTATATATGAGTCTAAAAAAGTCGTTTGGATGGTCAATAAATTCATCAAAGATTGGAAATGCAGTTTTCCGGCTGTAGTTTTCCAGAATGTTATTGCTATAGTTTTTCAAAGATGTCGAGAGATTTTAAAGTCATATTGATTCGGTTCATGAACCATTGGAAAGATATTGATATTTTATAAATATTAATCTTGTTGGAATAAGGCTGAATTTGATGGTAAAGGGATCAAAAAATTTATTGAAGTATGAATAAAAGTTGTTTATATTTTATGGAAACATTGTTCATACCCTACGTTGATAAACATAACGTATCAGCCCTAAGATATGTTTAAAAATTCAAGTATGGATCATAAAACCTACATTGGATTTTGGATTTACTCTTTCAAATATATGTTCAGGAAGATGAATGTATGGTTAATCAATTCTACGTTTGGGATTTTATACTGACAAGGATGAACATATGGATTATCATCCCTTCGTTACTTATTTCTCACTATGTTACGTATAGATGAAAGTATGGATAAGGAACCATAGGTTACGTAGTTTAAGATCATCAATATATATCAGTTGATGCTGCAACTATGACCTAAACCTATTTTACAACAAACTTCATCTTAACTATTTTATTTTTGAGTATCGGCTACTCAGACTCAGTCATGGTGGAGTGTCAGCTTCTCAAACTAAGCTATGGATATTTCGGTTCCCTGTAAAAGAACTAGAAGGCCCTATAAAATCCTTTTAAGGTGTCAACTTCTAGTAATCAGTTGTGGACGGTCTTGTGATAAGAGGACCTACTGGTGAAAATTATCAAGCTCGTGGAGTAGAGAATTAGTGGAGTGAAATATAGAATTTTTTTTCCTCGAACCACTATACATTCTTATGTTCTTTTATTTTATTTATTTCCACTATTCTCTTGACATTAATAGAGATGTAAAGGACCACTTCATTTCAAGAGGGACATTTTAATATTGTCAATATTTTTAAAAGGACACAATTCACCCCCTCTTGTGTCTTCTTCATAGACATCCCGACCTAACAATTGGTATTAGGGTTGGGCTCTACAGATTTCTTTTGGCTCTAACAAGCCCGAGTTAAATATTTAGATGAAGAAAAATATCAATAGAAAATTTTAGAGAAGGTATGTCGATGATCTGTGCTCCTTATTTTAATGGTGATAACTATGGATGATGGAAAGCTCACATGACTATCTATTTGAAAAATCTTTTTTTTAAAGTTTATATGAATATTGTCAAACCTTATGAAATCCCTGGAGAACTAGAAAAGTGGGATTCTGATAAGGAAGTTGGGTATGATATTAATTCAAAATCCATGAATGAAATTATATGCGGTCATGGTACTCATGAATTTAATCATGTTTTTAAATGTTCTATTTCCAATGAGATATGAAAAACTATTTTGGTTGCATATGAAGGAACTAAAAATGTCATAAAACTAAGGTAAAATACTGAAAAACATAAATTTTACACTTTTAGGATGTAGGAATATGAGAGAATCACTCAGATGAATGAAAGATTAACATAAACTGTTAATGATGTTTCTACCTTAGGAACTCCAATTGCAGAACCAGATCAGAGTTTTAAATTCTAAGTGGAATAGAATTTGATTTATTATTTGACAATCCACACCAGTTAAATAATTAAATATTAAAGAATTGATTTGAACCTTGATGATGTATGAAGCAGAGATGCAATTATAAGCTAAAAATCATATTTCTATCAAAAAGGAAACAACTACACTTAATATTTTGATGGATGGATTTTATGATTCAGATTCTAGCCATTTAGATTCAAATGATATTATACCACATATTTCTAAAAAAATTGGAAATATTTATAAAAGGAGAAAGGAGAAATTGAAGTTGAATAAAGAGAAATAATTTAGATGCTACAAATGTAAAAAGAAAGGTCATTTAAGACCTGACTGTCCTTTTCTTAAAGCTCAAAGGAAAGATGAATATAAACAAAAAGGAAATAAATTCATTAAATCTACTAGAAATTCATATGAAGATTCAAATGATTAATCTACTAAAAACTCATAAGCCAAGCAAGAAAATAAAAAGGATAATTTATGTCTTATTTCTCATGCTGACGAGGTATAATCTTATTACTTTGAATATTATAATTCTAATTTTTTTTCTTATGATGAAATTAATAATATATTTTTTATTCTTCAAGATAAATTTGATTATTTAAATAAAGAACATAAAAATCTTATAAAATCTTAAGATTCTATTTCAATTGATAATGATAGTTTATCAAAATAGATTGTTGACTTAAGAGTAAATTCTTCCAAAATTTCTTGTGATATTCATGAAATTAAAATTAAAGAATTATTGGATGAAGTTGATAAATTAAATAAATCTTAAAGTATTATTATTAAGGGAGATGATTATTTGATTCAAATTCTTGGTAATAATAAAATTCACAAAGGAAAACTCAGTAGTGGTAGTAATGGAGAAAAACCAAAATTATATAAAAATTATTTTGTTCCTGGTTCAAATAGAAAAATCATGTCAACTATTAAATGTTTTTATTGTGGTATTAGTGGACATTATGCTAATGACTGTTACTTTAGAAAACTTCAATTTTTTGGTATTAATCATGTTCATTATTCAAAAGCATTATCTAGCTTTAATAATATCATTTTTGATCAAAATAAACGTATTTGGGTACCTAAATCATTAATTTCTAAAACTACCAGACCCAAAAGTATATGGGTACCAAAAGGTACTTGTATTTGATATATTGCAGGTATGTGCCACAGAACGTCATCGTTATATCACCAAGTGGAATCTTGAAAATTATAGGATTTTTTTTATATTAATATCTCTTATCCTATTAAATAGAAACATCATTAGACTTAGAACATCTAATCCAGGAAGTATTTTATTTTCAATTTTAACATTCAATTTAAATGAATTAACTATTTTATATAGGGTGATATTTTTTATGATTTATATTTTATTACTATACATTTAATTATTCTTATGCTTAATTTTTTAATTCTTTTCACACCATTATTTTATCAAACGAATTAATTTTTTGATTTATTTTATTAATCAATGACCACAAAATGTTCTATTAATATTTTATATAAATGGTTATCTTATGTGTAAGCATGTATTTAATTTTTGACTATTTAAATTAATTGAATGTGCTAAATTAATCTCTTATTGTTTGTGAAACATTATTCTATTATTTGATAAAAATGTTTTGGTCATTTATGACATACGTAATATTTTAATTAAATTCGTTGATTTTTTAATTGAATTCATTAAAAATTACTTTAATTAAATTATTTGAAAATTATATGTTATTTATTTATTTATTTTATTTATTTATTTTTTTAAAATATATTTTATCCAAATTCCTTGAAAATAATTTATTTAAATTCATTGAATAACATAAATATATATTCTTGGTCTTAGGGGGAGTTATTTTAAATATTTAACATGTGTTTAAATGTTTCATTATTATGGAATGAATTAAATTGTTTCACACATTCATTACAAACCCTTTTTATTCATTTAATAATATTATATATGTTTTCATGGCTCTTTGATTATCTCTTTTTATATTTTTGAAGGGAACATGAATTTAGGGGGTGCTTATTTTGTGGTATGTATTTAAATCATATTTTTAAATAACTAATCTTTTTAATTTTTAAATAATAATTTTTAAAAAATATATTTAAAATTAAAAATATTTTCAAATTTTAAATATTTTGTTTTTTTGTTTTTCTTAAAAAATTATTATTTTTCAAATTTTAAATTTGTTCAAAAAATTTTGATTTTGAAATATTTTTTAAAAAATTATTATTTTTCATATTTGAAATATGTTAAAAAAATTTTGAATTTTAAATATTTGTTAAAAAAACTGTAAAATTCTAAATACGTTAAAAAAATTTCTTTGTCAAATTTTAAATAAGTTAAAAAAATAAATATTTTTAAAAAGGGGGAGGAAAATTTAGTATTTAAAATTTTATTTTATTTTTATTTATTTATTTATTTTTACTTAAATATCAAATTCCAATTCTATATAAAAAAGGGTAAATATATTGTATTATTTAATTTACTCAAGATCATATCTTTTTGATCCTTACAAAGAAGGGGGATAAAAAGTTGGTTGTGAATTAGGGTTTTGTAATTATCAAAAGGGGGAGATTGTTGAGTGGCTCCTTACCAATCTCATTTTGATTTAGTTTTGATAATTACTTCAACTTGACAATATTTGTTTTCTAATATATTTGTTAAGTGTTTCAGACTTATTACGTCCAAGTATTTATTTTATATCTGAAGATATAGTGATCAGATTCTTATGCAGTTTATTCCATTGGAAAGATAAGAATGTTATCTTCCTTTCATATATTTATGTCTAAAGGCAATTCAATTGTTTCGATGGTGAAAAAATTCACCGAATCTATTACAATTTGTTCAAATGATATTGCAGTTTTCATCTTAAAGTCAATTTGGAATTATGATGATATATCAAGATAAATAGAACAGATTTGTGGGTGAATTATACAGTTGGATAGATAATGGAATTATCTAAACATCATTATTTTATGTGGACGTTTTAAAAGGATGTTTTGATACTCTAAAAAATCACCGAAGTTTCTAAAGTAGTTTTTCAACTGTATAGTGAAAAGATTTGAAAACCTATAGTATTTATTTTGCTGAAACTTCTACAGATATTTGAATTTCTCAGAACATTAGGCGATGGAAATCTAATAATCTTATCATTATTTCATCAGTTTACATCTGAGGCTAAAAAAGTCATTTGGATGATCAATAAATTCACCGAATGCTGGGAATGCAGTTTTCCAGCTGCATTTTTCCAAAATGTTAATGCTTCAGTTTTTTAAAGATATCAGCATATTTTGAAGTTATATTGATTCGGTTCATGAACCATTAGAAAGATCTTGATATTTTGTAAATATAAGTCATGCAGGACTAAGGCTAAATCTGATGGTAAATGTCTCAAAAAATTTAGTGAAGTATGAAGAAAAGTTGTTTAAATTTTCTGGAAACACTGTTCATACCTATGTTGATAAATGTAACATAAGGAATCAACCCTATGCTATGTTGAAAAATTAACGTATGGATCAAAAACACTTCGTTGGAGTCTGGATTTACTGTTTGAAAACCTACGTTCTGGAAGATGAATGTATGGTTAATCAATGCTACGTCTGGGATTTTATGCAGATAAGGATGAACATATAAATTATCATCCCTACATTAATTTTTTATCCCTACATTACATGTAGATTAAAGTATGGATACGGAACCATACGTTACATAGTTGAACCCTACGTTTGATGTTTTGTCATTACATGAAGGAACCCTACGTTTGAATGGTCAATGATAGAGTTTTATTTAAATATATTATTTGTTATTTCTACAACCATCTTAATGGAAGTTTATCTTTATAAAGCTATTTTATGACTTATTTTAAGTATTTCATGGAACATATTAAATCATTTCTATTTATAAGGGATGTTATGAATCTATTTGAATGATTTGATTTCAAATATTAATGATTTATTGTGAGGCTATTTTTCAGGAATTGTTTTGACTATATTTAAAGTGGTTTGAATAAGTTTAAATGGTAGTTTTAAATTATTCAAAGATGCTATTATTATGGAGATATTATTGGAGGATTTATTCAAATTATTTTTAATGCATTTATCAGAGATTTATTTTATAGGAATAAAGTGAAAACAGTGCTATGATATTCTTGGGAAAATTTATGAAGTCTATTAACTCTATTTATTTTGAGTATCCTAAAGAAGAGAAATGATATTACAACAACTTGATATTTATTCTCTATATATATCTATATCTTGAAAGAAAAGAATATACATAACTAAGAAAAGAGAAGACATGAATACTCTATTAAAAATAAGGCGCTGAAAATATTCATACAAAAAGATCGACTCTTTTGAAGAGAGAAATTATTTTTTATACATTCATATTATCTCACTGTGTAAAGATGAAGGAAGCCTACGAAAACATTGTCTGATCTATTTGATGCTGTTTAAAGATAAAAAATCCAGCTTGACATTGAAGATTATTGTTCGGCTATTGCTATGCATTATTGAAGATCATCAACATTTGTCATTTGTTGCTGGAATTGTGAGCTACACCTATTTCCCAAGAAAATTCATATTATCTATTTTATTTTTGAGTATCGGATGCTCTAACTCAGTTGCGGTGGAGTTTCAGCTTCTTAGACTAATCTTTGGATATTTTGGTTCCCTATAAAATAACTATAAGGCCCTATAAAAGCCTTGTAAGGTGTCAACTACCAGTAATTAGTTGTGGACGATCTTTTGATAAGAGGACCTATTAGTGAAAATCACCAAGCTTATGGAGTAGAGTATTGGTGGAGTGGACTAGGGGATTTCTGTGCCCCGAACCACTATAAATACTTGTGTTATTTTCCTTTATTTATTTCCTCTTCTCGCTCGATATCAAGAGAGAAGAAAAAGATCGCTTCTTTTCAAGAGGGACGTTTTAATATTGTCAATTTTTTTAAAAGGAAATAATTCACCCCCTCTGGTGTCTTTGTCATAGACATCCTGACCTAACAATATGGACTTAAATGGGTGTTTTATAAGTGTCTTGGTCATTTTGGGTCTTAAATTTAACGTTTAGTACTTTATTAACCTAATTTTTCTCTTAACTGATGTAACTAATTTTTATGAATTTCCCTAATATATTTAGAAAAAAATAAATTTGACCTTATTAGACACTATAAATTATGATGATTCAAATTATGGAATATATTTTACCAAATTATAATCACATAATTGGTAGAAATTAATTTAAAATTAATCCTGCTGTCGGGACGTCACTGCGGGTTTTTAATTTAAAAAAATGAAAAGTTTGCTAAGTTTTTATATCCAATTTCAATGTGAATTTTTTTCAAATGATCTAAATTAAATTAATTGGTAAAATTATTATATAACTAAACTATTAAACCATTTAAAAATTTTATTTAACCTTACATATAAATTAGATGAAAAATAGTTTTGAAATAAAATCTATTATTTTTTACTATTCATTAAAAGATGAAACCTTTTATAGAAATACAAAAAATCTATAAGAACCTAATTTTTATGTTTCTATTCCAAATATAGAGTTTATTTTGACATATTAAATCTATAAAATTTACAAAAAAGTGATTTCAAATGGGTTCTCTTTTAAAATGAGGTAAAACTACCTTTATAAAAAATAGGTTTTTATGCATAAAATTGGGTTTGTTCTAATCTTATGTATATCAAATATATTGGATAAATATCAAAAATATTTTATTGAAAATATAAAATATGTATTATATGAACATCACTTACCAATTTTAATTATTTTAATTCACTAGGTTATAATAGCTTTGTGACTATATTGATAATGTACTTTATGTTCAATCTATTTTCATATTCATTTATAATTAATTGGTAACCTATGAATTAATCCTGTATTATTTTAAACCACATATATTATTAATCTATAAAATAATATTCATATCCATTAACTTAATGGATAAGTTATATTTTATTATAAAAATAATTTTAATAATATATTATAGTTATGTTACACTTGGTATTGCGTGTTACGAAAGACATCGAGGATGGTCAATCTTGCGTGAAACATGCACTAACCTTGTTGTTCCATGTAATGTATGCCATGTTGGGATTTCATGTAACATACGCTAAGTTTTTATTGTGAGTAACATACTCCATGATGGCTCTATGTGAAAGGAATGATTGACTGAGTAAAAAGATATTTTCAGTGTTGTGTAAAGTGAAAAATATCAAAAGATTAAATTAATTTGAATAAAAATTCACCAAAATATCAAGGTGTTACAATCTACCCCCTTAAAATAAATTTCTGCATAAAAATGTTCTGTGTTATTAGAGGTTTAATACTTGAAATTTCCATTTATAGAAACTTATATTGTAAAAATGGATTTTAAAACTTCCTTTAAAAAGGTAAATTATGAACCATAACGGTTACCTAAAGTAACATATAACTGGATTTCCATATAGGAGAACATAGGTTGTGTGTGAATATTGGAAATTAATAAAAATGATAAATATTTATATGGAATTATTTAGGTCATCAATCACAAACAAGTGAATGATCAAAGGTTGGATGAGGGCCTCAAACTCATAAATCTATGATAATTCCAGAAGCCATTGGTTCAACACAATTTAAGGTATTATGACAACATTTTTTTTGTATCACTTTTAGAATGTTAATTAATTCATGGTAAATTTCTATTTAAAAAATTTCATTCTTGGGTTGTGCTTTGAAAAATTTCTAATACATACATTTCCTCATGGAATGATTGTTTAGAAATTAACATTGATGAAAAAAGAATTACAATAAAATTTTAACAGATCTTAAGGCCCATAAAAGAATGAAAATGTCTAACTATTTTTATATTCAAAATCAACATGAATAAACATAAAAAGTAACAGTACTAGTTCATCATAAATATTTATTCATTAAAAATAAATATACATTAACCAGGACATCACGTAGGCCATTGGTAGGCATGAAATCCTTATCGTCCTTCAGTCATGGGTTTAAGACCCGCAACCTTTACAGAGTTGATTGGTTGTCACCTGATATACATGATTTCCTCTTCTAAAAAAACACTAATATAATTTACAAAATATAAAAATGGGAAACATTGGAATAATTGTAATCACTAAATATCCTTTGAACCAAGGTTTTTAATACAAACTCAGTGCATAAATACTTCCTCTAGATTTTAACTTAATATTTTCATGAACGGTTAACCTTATAACCCTTCTCAAAGATGAAAATACAAAATGTTAGAAAGAGAGTCACAAAATTAGATTAAAATTTATTCCCTTATATATATCAATTTAGCTCTTGGTTTTCACATTCCAAAGATGTGAATTCCATAATAATATATTCTCTTGAAACATGGTAACAACCTGAATTACCATAAAACCTTTTAGAAAACATGCATGCTTCATCATTCCAAAGTATACTGGATTTACTCCTTAAATCCAAAAATTTTGTAAACATCATGAGTGATAGCATAAAAAACCTATAAAGAAATCCTTACTTATATCCAAGGTTATCAATAATTTCCAATTTACTTTTTCATATCCCATGTATCTTTATCCATACAACATTATCTTATAATAAAGAATATATTAAGGGTTACCTTACCTTAGTCAAAATATCATCTTTTCATTAAATCACTTCACCAATCCAACATAAAATTGTAAATACTAAGTGAAAAAAAACATAAGTAGAACAATCCTTTTATATTTCCTCATTCAATAATTTTGAATCCAAATACATAAATACTTCGATTACTTCATCCTTAATCCATTAACAATAATACATATTTCTTTTCACATTTCATCCATAGTCTCATAATCATCCACAATGTAACCATTACTCTCCCCACCTTGCTTATTCTCTTTAGGAAATTTCCTCTAGGGACATTGGGTTTCATAATAACCATTTTCTCCACACTTAAAACACTTAACATTTTATGATGACATATGGAGAACAAAATTCACAAACATTTCGTTAACACAACTATTAATTTTTCCCTTACAGTAACATTCTTTGTGTCTTTATTTTCACAGTCAAAAAACCTTCTTGTTCCTCTAATAAATTTTATTAGGTGATTATTTCCACATTCTTGACACAAAGGAAACTGAATATTCTTTCCTCCACGGTCTCCATTACCCGAACTCTCAGCAAACTCATTCTTTCTCTTCTGTGGTGAGTCTGAGAGTTGGTTAAGGTAAACATTGTTAATCGTGTTATTTGAAAACTATTTAGGCATGATCATGTCATATTTCACTCTAGTGATCATCCCACTTGAATACTCATCATAAAATTTTCTATCACATTCAACATTAATCTATATCCTTTTAGTTCTCACTATTGACTAAAACTAGAAGCATTGTGCAAGCATTACTTATCATAGACAAAAACCACACAGGCATGAAAATAATTACTTATATGATTTCGAAATCACAAAAACTTCCATAATATATGACACCATGGGTTTATCCTAGGTTATTCATAGCTAACTATTATCTAAATCCTTCATTATGGTTCATGAAGAGTTTGTGAATTCCCAAATCAAATCCCCTAAGAGTGTCAAAGCAGGTGTGCAGCAAGGACCGTTGTTGCGTACTAGATTACCCCAAGTCAAGACTGGAACATATTTTTGGAGTTATTACCCATATGTACATCTGTTCTAGATCCACATCCACTTTTAGTATCTAGACAGGGATGCATTTCTTGGAAACCACTCACTCTGTCCTTTACCAAAATTTGAAGACATTTTCCTAAACATTAAATCATCATTATACTTATCCTTAGAAACATCCTTAAACATATACTTAGAAATATACCAAGGGATATCACTAAGGTTTTATCATCATAGTTTCCAAAGGATAAATATACATTTTCTCTGATACCAACTATAGTGACCCTCTCTTTTCAAATCATTAACATTACATAACTTTTAAATAATACTTAAACATCATAAAAATAGATGCCCAATGATTGTAGTTGGTTTAGTGCCTTTGTAAACTTGGAAACATAAAAACTAGTACATATGTGAGCTACATTATCTCCCACTAGGTTATTCTTGACTAGAAACCTTCTTAGACATATCAAATATAGTACATGTAATTATAAACCGGGGGAAAGGAAACATAAATGTTGTGAGCTCAAATACACAGTAAGGGTAAAAAGGGAAGACATGTAAGCATATACATGAGTATAAGGATATGAGAATGTGATCCTAAAAATATAAGAACGTGATCCTGAAAATATAAGATCATAAACTGCATATAAAATATCATAATTGAAATCATGGCATAAATATTGGAAGTTCATAAGACATGAATCATATGAAATAAAGAGAAAAATCCATGAAGGCATCACATATAAATAAGACATCTAATTGTGGAAAACACATAAGCATATAATGATTTACATAATATCCAATTCATCAATGTGAAGAACATTTTAGTAATATGAATTCACTCCCCATACCATCATAGTAGTCATGGTTTACTCCCATGTCCATCATATTGGCGGGTGTTTAGTCTTCATACAATCTTAGTAGTCATGGTTCATTCCCATAGCCATCATAGTATTCAAGGTTCACTCCCAAGACCATCTTAGTTTATCTCATGAGATATAAATCATTACTCAATGCATTTTAGGGAGATATAGGTCCCACCCATCACATAATAAAATCATACATACATGTTCCACAAGATCATATATAGACATATTATAACCTATGAAATGAAATGGGTATCATAAATATGTAAACATAACAAAACCTGTAGAAAAATTGCATGTTTAAATATAATTTCATCAAATCAATAACCTATGAAAGAGTATCATATTTTATATAAATATAAACCATAAAGGATAAATAAGTTTCCTAAATACCATGAAATTATGCATAAACCATTCATATAAAGGATATTAATGTAACCTTTATATTTTAAAGAGTAACATCAATATATTTCAACTTAGATGGAAAATAACTTTGAAATATCTTTTAAAAACATTTATTTAGGAAAATATACTTTATTATTTGAAAAATGAAATTTAATAGATAAAACCATTTGAAAATATTTTTCTTATAAAATACCTTGAAAACTTATAAATAACGCATGAAATAATTTTTAAATCCCTTTTTTCATGAAAACTTATAAAATAAGCATGGAAACATTTTAATTTTTTTTCTTAGAATACAATTTGAAAACGTATAAAAATATATTGAAAAATTATCAAAAATAATTTTACTTGAAAACTTATAAAATAGTATTAATTTTTTTTTGATTTTTTTAAAACATATAAAACATTCTTTAAAAAATTTTGATAACCATTTTTTCTTGAAAACCTTTAAAAGAAGTATGAAAACATTTTGAAAATAATTTTTCATGAAAAATTATAATAAAATATTGAAGAAATATTGAAAAACTTTTTTAGTGAATATATATTTTAAAAACATTTTCTTAAAGATTTAACTTTTAAAAATGCAATGGGAACTTTGATGAAATAATGACAAGTAAATCCATACATGTCATACAAGGTCAAAAGAAAATTCCCTTTCATGGTAAAAAAAGTTATAAAAGTTCCTTGTTTATAAAATGAAAATAACATTCCTTTGAAGATATTGGAAAAAGAAAAAAAATTGTAAAATTATTTTTAGATATTATATGAGAATGGGATAATGTTCTTGGAAAACCATTTTTTTTGAAAACCTAGATTTCTGACCGAAAAGAGGGTAGAGTTAGGCTTTCTTAAAAACACATTCTTAACAATCTTATGTACCAAAGAGTATAAAATGGTACCAATACATAAATATATCATTAATAACCATAGTATAATAAAATTCATGAATTTATGGAGAAATGGTTTATAATATTTCATCAATGGGGGCATAAACATAAATAATCTAAAAAAATGATGAAATTTTCTCAATAAACTCTTATAACTTGGTAAGATGGGATCATAATCTCCTTTTATGAAATGTAAATTACATGAAACATAAAATACCATGAAAATAAGTATATTCCTTATATAACATGTAAAATTTAAGTATATACACCTCCAGAAAATAGTTTAGGTGCCTAACAAAACATGAGTCTCAATGAATGAAAATTGAGACAAAACATTTTACGAATTTGGTAACTTTTGAATCTAAAACCCCATGAAAGAAGGATTATAAGATAGAAATGTTAATACCCATAAATTTAAGTATAAGTTACATAGAATAAAATCATGTAAAGTACATATACAACACAAAAAAGAAATATTGGTGAAAATAACATGTATCTCACGGAAATTAAAAGTGAGATGAAATCCCCTTACCACGTGTCTTGACTATATCTTTACCAATACAAGCATCCAATATAATAATTATATGTTTATTATAAATATTTTATAATAGAATATTCTTATATATATATCCATATATTTAATTATTATGACCTTATATTACCCTCTTATTAACAATCCTATGTCATGGTTTCACTTCAGGTAATATTCACTTTGTTTTTTCACATGCGTCTTAATTTGTTATATCATTGATCCTTATAATTATATCATGATGTCAGAATATAGAACATGATATAAATATCATATATATATATATATATTATTTATATTATAATAATCTACAATATAATGAAGTACAAAATGTATTACACTTTTTATGGAAATAGTAATCCGTACATACAAATGAATGTTGTTTCCCTTCTTATTGTCGTAATGAAAGAAAGTATGTAAATGAAATATGTATCTATATTTATGTATATATATATATAATTATTCCATAAGAATTAATATATCATATATATGATATATTTTCACTAAAACCATCCTTAATACATTCCATGTGGTCTGTTAACAAATCATATCACTTTAAGGGGGTGATAGTCCACACTTCCACAAATGAGATTATCATATTAACACCAAATGGAAAGTAAATAGATTTTTGTTGTAAAAGGAATTAATATGCTTGAATACATACTAAATATAATATAAAACTTATAAAAATAGGGTGTACATCATAATGGACACCATGGTTGGTTGTAAAGGAGAAATAAACAATCATCGTTTCATTAGGCAGTAGTTCACCCTACATAGAAACAATTTGTTCAATATATATTAGATAAAGGTGTGTGTAAATTTAAGTATATCTTTCTACATAAAAAAATCCTACAATATTTTGGAAACTGGTATTTTTTCACAATAATGGAATAAATTGAGTGGAGGGGGTGAAGATGGAAAATAAAGGAAAAAAGTTTGAGAGAAGATGTGACCACTTAATCGAGAACCTCTTTTGGTTTGTGCTAGAAAGATTTCTTGAGATGATTTATGACTGTCATGAACCAGCCCGAGTCGACCCTGAACCAATCATAAGGGATAACCAGTGACAAGTCCCGAGAGGCGTTACCAATCCTCCCGAGATGGAAACAAGCACCAAGGGAATCAATAGAGTACACAAGAGAATGATTTATCCCATATATAAATAATAAAACAAACTGCGGAAAGAAATGGACATCCCAAAATACATTTATATAAAAACTGAACTGAACATTATTTGAACAAGAAACTGAAAGTACAACTAAACCAACAACTCATCTGACTAAAACCGATAACCAAATAACTCCATGTGACCCTTCAGGTCACTCTCCAACATAATTATCACATGTCACCCAAGGTAATCGAACTCAAGCTAAAACCTGCACAAGGGCTAAAAATAGAAGAAGACTATAGGTATGAGTATTAAAACTTAGTAGGTTAGCCTGATATTCTATTCCCAATTCACATCCTTTAAAATAAAATAAAAATCAATTTAAAGTTTTAAACTCAAAATATAAAGGAAAGTTTTCCAAATAAAGTCCCGTGTTATATAAAACAAATTACCAGACAAAAACTTTCATGTTTTATAAACAAGAATGCTTGTAACATTTTTCAAAGAGGTGCAACATCCAAATGAAAATAGTTTTCAAGAGGGATTTTTTAAAGAATTTACACTTTTAAATAATTCACACACTAATGAATTTACCAACCATACACACCTTATGCCGACAGTGAGTACAAAATAGCCAATGACCACAAGTCACGGGAACACCCCTAGGCACTAGTTAGTTGTGAGCCCCAGGTACCTCGTATCTCGGTGAAAGTAACCATAATAAATATCCATTATTGTGCACACGAGGAACTAGTAGGGAGAATAACCATAACCTAGTGGTACCCCAACAACATCATCATCATAGTTTAGTTAGTGTTGTCGTCGTCAAACTTGCTACGTGAAACAATGGCCAAACCCCCCAGGATCACTAGCATACTAGTACACGTCCGCCCACCTAGATACCCGAGATTATCTTTATTGCTCAATAATGTTACAAATATTATAAAATACACATTTCATATCCAAATTCCATTCCCAAACCATAAACACACAAACATCCCACAAAAATTATTCAAATTTATTTTACAAATCAATAAACCACTGAAAATTTTCGTAAAACAATTTCAAGAAGTGCATTGAGGGTTTGCACATAAAACTCATTAAAAAACACTATTTTAATTATAAATACACAACAAAACCATACCCTACAATATTTGGAAGCACTAAAAACATTTAATAAAATCATTTCATGGACCATAAAACAATACCAATTGACACAACATGGTATATATAAGTAAAAAACTCATTCTTCATTTTTAGGAAAGGCCAAACGAGCCTTTAAACATTTTCTCAAAACTATTATTTGAAAAAGTTATGCATTTAAATTTTATTAATTAGGTGTAAAAAAACCATTTAAATCATCAAAACACATTCATAAATCTCTTAAAACACTTAGGTTACATATTCAAAACACAACCATTTTCATAAGAATGTGAAACATGCCATTTTCCGGCAACTCGGGCCAAAAAATGTTGTAAACCAAAAACCATTTGTTTTTAAAACAAAATCCAAAATTTAAATCCATAAAATGATACCAAAATAATTTTTTACATGCTTAAAATGTATTTATAAATCCAAAAAAATCATTTTAAATTGCACTAGACATATAAAATCCAACCGAGAAATTTACCGAACACATGACACACACTCTTTAACAAAAAAACTTATGTTAAGAAAATAAAAATGGATAAAATGCCATTTTAATGCCATAAAGTTATTCAAGATACTGAAACATATTAAAAATACAATAAAACATGTGAAAAATATCATGGAATAATTTATCAAACAAGAGGAGTGCACAATTATACCAAAACAACTGTATTTTTAACAAAATAATTCATAAAACATAATTTGCACACAAAACCTTTAAAAACAAGGTTTAAAAGAATAAAATATAATATAAATAAGGTTAAAATATATTTATAATTATGAAACTTAAATGATAAAGGCTTGTGCAAGGGATATCCTACCTCAAATCCTTAGAGTAATGGAAATGCACACCAAAAATCACCATCTGAGGGTTTGCAAACCCTAAAAATATGATGACCATCCCCAAATGAACAAAAACACCATAAAAAATCAAGTTATAACAGAACCCTAGGTCTATCAAGACTAGGGGAGAATATAAAACCAATAAATAATGAAAGGAGGAAGAAGAGGGAGGATAAAGGAGAAGGAATCTAACCTTTTCAACTAGAAAACTCTTTGTATTCCATTATATATGCACCCTTATAGAAACGTTAATGTATTGAAACCTCTTAGAGATTATCCTAAGTTCTATAAGAACCAGGTAAAGAAGATTTTTGGAAAAAAGATCACGAATTGAATGAGTTATGTATGAAACAATTTACCTTATCAATTCTAGATTATTTGAGGTAACATGAGAAATTTCTCCCTAATACGTGACTCATATGAGCTCCAAAGAGGTAAAATAGATAATAGGGGTAAGGATAGGGATATTTTATTCTATTGGGAGGTATAACCACCGAAATATATTAAAAATTGAATTAGATATAAAAGAAACAATTTATTTTTTTATAAATGGAAATGGGACCTTGGGATAGAACAATACCTAAATAAGTAACCCCAATTCACCATGTTTATGAATTTATAAGGGGTCTAAAAGGATATGGTAGTATTAATATGTCCATGGAGGCCAAGTGGGAAGTGGAATTAATGAAAAATTCCGAAAAACATAGGAGTTATTAAAGGAACAAATTTGGTTTTTAAAACTGCAAATGAGATCACGGTTGGGCCAAATCATGAAATAACCATATTTTCTCAAAAAACTCCTAAACAAGAAATGGGGAACCCAAATTTGGGTGATTATAGATATATGGACGTTCGAAACTCAAAATTAATCTCACCCAAAACCCAATAAAGGGATTGGGATTTTCAATTAACCAGATCAAAACCACGACATGAAAAGAAAAAAACCAAGTGTGACAATTCTCCCCACCATTAAAGATTTCCACCCCTAGAAAGACATAACGCTTTTAAACTGATAGAACAACACCTAAGGATTAAGTATAAACATAATACATAATATAAAGCTAAGTAAATATAATTCAACAACAATGTAACTTAATACTCTTTCCCAAACAAAACATCAACTCACAACCACTTTCGGAGAATCAACAGAAAGATCAAGCCACCACCTCCCCAACCAAGACAAGAACTAGATTATTGTGCCTTCTCCCAATGAACCCAAAGATCACTCCAAACCATAGTTCACTCAAAAAATCCAATGAATTGGGGTGGAGGTCAGAATGGGATCCCCAATATTAAATCACAACTACCATCCAACAAATCCTAAAGGAAAGATCTTCGAGACCCACAGTGGGTCTCCCCACCATTAGAGACCATCTAGAAATTAACAAAAAAAAAAAGAAATCAAAATGAACTAGAATTGGGAATCACCTACACAGGACCACCAAAACTCTCCCACAACAACCTAAAAAACCATGTTTAGAGGAACACAAAATGAACATTTAAGCCACCCACTCTCGAATGGAGGTGGCAAGAACTGGTCCAACACTCTCTGCACAGATCTAAACCCCCACCAATTAGGGAGGGGAGGGAAGGGGACCCAATCATTGGGAAATTGAAACCACAAAAGGAACAATATAACTACCTCAATTAAATGTTATAGGTATGATCTTAGCAATACTACCCACAATCCTAGTACTCCTAACTATGCGCTATCTTCACTCAAAAACCTATGGCTAGAGATTTTATGGATGAAGCATCTCTTTCCTTATAGCCAGGATTTGATAATACCCAATATGTACTCCATCTATTAGTTTCACACAGTACCACATAACACTCCTAGTAAGAAACAATAGATCAAGAGACACCATGGAACTCTATTCCTCAACAACACATTTTTACCCAAACAAGAACATAGAGATACACAACACTATTTTCTATCACTATGAACAAGGAACATAATGAACAAGGCAAAAAACCCCCACTAAACATCATTGAAGACAACTGCTACAACCGAGAGAATCACCATAAAAGGAAGGCACTTTAAATCAAGCCCAAACATCTCTCTATTTCAAAAAATGGGCTAAGGTATCATTCTAAGAGGTGGATTTAACATTTGAAACAAATACTTAGGTTGATAAACTGGAAATAATAACAATGGAGAACCATCAATGGAAACATCACAACATCCAATACATCTTTAAAAACCCACTGAACATTACCCCAAAACCAAGCCACCAACAAGATCCCATCTCAAGATGCAACAAGAGTATGACTTCTAGATCATAAATAAGCATACTGAATAGACAACACTTCTAAGACATAAGATAAAACATCCACATAACCATCAGTTCAAAACAAACACCACAATTTTTCAACTAAAAACACTTTTGAAAAATAAATAAAAAAAATAAAATAAATTGGTGGATTTTCACATTCACCAATGGTGTTTCATCAAGTCTCACTAACATGAGTATTTACGTGCCACCCCGGGAACTCAAATACCAGGCCATATACCGTCCATTCATCCATATATCTAGAAAACCTTGCATGTGAGAACCCATGAAAACACAGAATGGAAAAACAAAACATCTTCATTACAAAAATAATCATGTACCTTCCGAAGGCACATTAACCACCAAATCAAAAACCATTTTCAGATTTCACAAGACAAGCCACGCTTCATCTAGAACAATTTGATTAAAAAATCCATTTCATTTAATAGAACTTCCAAAAACAACCATTCTATTCCAAATATCCCTTTCCCATTTTAAAAAAAATTCAGCAAAGTCTCTTTTCATAATCCGAAAACAACAAAGGCCAAAACCCCTTTCCAGAAAACACCAGCCGCTCAAAACCAAACTTCCAAAACCAATTCATCAGATTCAAAAACTTTTCAATAGACCAAAACACCCCATTTAAAAAAAAGTTTCAGAATTAATTTAAAATTATGCATACTTTAAAAACCTTTTATTTCAAAAAACCACAAGTTTAGATTAGGGAAAATCCAATCCTGTTAAATCATTTGCACTTCCTCCCAAAAATTTGTTAAAAAAAACACAACCTTCCAAAACCATTATTATATTTAATTTTTGAAAACTCATTTCCCCCTTTTAAAAATATAATCCTTCCTTTAAAACCCATTTCCACAATTCTCACAAAAGGATTTTCAAAACAAAAATTCAGAATTCAAGAAAGGTCCATGAAACCCACAAAAGGGAACTAATGTTGGTTGGTGACTTGACCATATGATTGGAGGCCATATGTCAAACACAACACCAACACAGAGAGACTTATTAGGACCATTCCCCGTCTCCACATGGATTGCCAAGCCTTGCGAGCTCACATTGGCCATTGGTCAGACTACCCTTGTCATATCCCAAAACCAAACAATCAATAAGAAAAAAAGACACTAATAAAACCGAACTTCCCATGGAAACCCAAAGATTAGAACGAGAAAGAGTTCGCGATGCTCTTCCCGCACTTACCCCTTAAGTTCCAAAAATCATACTCAATCTACCTTGACATAACCCAAATAAAAAGGTCACTATAAAAAGAAAGGTCTGGTAAGAGCCGACCTCCTTTGATACAATTTTTGTCACGAACCAGCTCGAGTCGATCCTGAACCAGTCACAAGGGCCAGCCCGCGACAAGTCCCGAGAGGCGTTTCCGATCCTCTTGGGATGGAGACAAGAACCAAGGGAATCAATAGAGTACACAAGATAATGATTTCTCCCATACATAAACAATAAAACAAATAACTGAAAGAAATGGAAAACCCAAAATACATTTATATAAAACCTGAACTGAACATTCTTTGAACAAGAAATTGAAAGTACAACTAAACCAACAACTCATCTGACCAAACCCGATAACCAAAGAAATCCATGTGAACCTTATGTTCACTCTCCAACATAATGATCACATGTCACCCAAGGTGATTTAACTCAAGCCGAAACCTCCACAAGGGCTAAAAACAGAAGAAGACTATAGGCGTGAGTATTAAAACTCAGTAGGTTAGCCCGATATTCTATTCCCAATGCACATCATTTAAAATAAAAGAAACATCAATTTCAAGTTTCAAATAAAAAATATAAATTAATTTTTTACAAATAAGGCCTATGCTATATAAAACAAATTACCAGATAAAAAATTTTATGTTTTATAAACAAGAATGCTAGTAACAATTTTCAAAGAGGTGAAACTTCAAAATGAAAATAGTTTTCAAGAGGGATGATTTAAAGAATTTACACTTTTTAATAATTCACACACTATTTAATTTACCAACCATACACACTGTATGCCAACAGTGAGTACAAAATAGCCAATGAGCACAAGTCACGGGAACACCCCTAGGCACTAGTTAGTTGTGAGCCCCAGGTACCTCGTATCTCGGTGAAAGTATCCATAATAAATATCCATTCTCATGAACACGAGCCACTAGTAGGGAAAATAACCATAACCTAGTGGTCCTCCAACAACATCATCATCATATTTTAGTTAGTTTTGTCATTGTCAAACTTTTTACGTGAAACAGGGGCCAAACCCCAAAGGATCACTAGCATACTAGTACACGCCCACCCACCTAGATACCCAGGATTACCTTTAGTGCTCAATCAAGTTACACATATTATAAAATACAAATTTCACATAAAAATTACATTTCCAAACCATAAACACACGAAAAACCCCCAAACATTCTTCACATTTCTTTTCTAAATCAAGAAATCACTGAAAATTTTCGTAAAACAATTTCAAGATGTGTATTGAGGGTTTGCACATAAAACTCATTCAAAAACACTCTTTTAATTATAAAAACACAAAAAAACCCTACCCAAACATATTTTTAATCACTAAAAACATTTAATAAAATCATTTCATGGACCATAAAATAATCCCAATTGACACAACATGGTATACACAAGTAAAAAACTCATTCTTCATTTTTAGGAAAGGTCAAACATGCCTTTAAAAATTTTCTCAAAACTATCATTTGAAAAAGTTATGAATTTCAATTTTATTAAGTAGGTGTATAAAAACCATTTACAGCATCAAAACACATTCATAAATCTCTTAAAACATGTAGGTTACATATTAAAAACACAACCATTTTCATAAGAATGTGAAACATGCCATTTTCCGTCAACTCGGGCCAAAACATGTTGTAAACCAAAAACCATTTTTTGTAAAACCAAATCCAAAATTGAAAGCCATAAAATGATACCAAAATAATATTTTACATGCTTCCAATGTATTTATAAATCCAAACAAATCATTTTAAATTTCACTAGATACATAAAATCAAACCGAGCAATTTACCAAACACATGACATGCACTCTTTAACAAAAACACTTATGTTAAGAACATAAAAAGGTATAAAATACCATTTTCATGCCATAAAGTTATTCAAGATACTGAAACATAGTCAAAACACAATAAAACATGTGCGAAATCGCATGGAATAATTTATCAAACAAGAGGAGTTCACATTTATACCAAAAAAACTATATTTTTAACAAAATAAGTCATAAAACATAATTTGCACACAAAACATTTAATACAAAGGTTTAAAAGAAGAAAATATAATATAAATAAGGTTATAACATAATAATAATGATGAAACTTAAATGATAAAGGCTTGGGAAAGGGATATCCTACCTCAAATCCTTGGTGTAATGGAAACACACACCCAAAATCACCATCTGAGGGTTTACAAACCCTAAACCTATGTATAACATCCCCAAAGGAACAAAAAACCATAAAAAATCATGGGATAATCTAACCATAGGTCGATCATGACAAGGGGAGATTATAAAACCAAGAAATAATGAAAGGAGGAAGAAGAAGGAGGATAAAGGAGAAGGAATCTCACCTTTTCAACTAAAAAACTCTTCGTATTACATTATTTATGCACCCTTAGAGAAAAGGGAATGGATTTAAAACTCTTTGAGATTCTAATAAGTTTTTGAAGAACTAGGGAAGGAATATTTGTGGTAAGTAGATCACGAATTGAATGAGTTATGTATAAAACAATTTACCTTATCAATTCTGGACGATTTGAGGTAACATGAGAACTTTCGCCCTAATCTGTGACTCATATGAGATCCAAATATGGAAAATAGATAATGGGGGTGAGGATTGATATATTGTATTCGATTGGGATTTGTAATCCCCAAAATATATTAAAAATAAAATTAGATATAAAAGAAAATTTGTTTTTTGTTAAAACTGGAAATGGGACCTTGGGCTGGCCCAGTACCTAAATAAGTAACCCAAATTCACCATGTTTATGAATTTATAAGGGGTTAAAAAGGATATTATAGTATTAATATGTTAGTTTAGGACACATGCGAGGTGGAATTAATGAAAATGTTGAAAAAAGGATTTATTAAAGGAACAAATTTCATTTTTAAAACTGCAAATGGGCTCATGGTTGGCCCAAATCATGAAATAACCACCCTTTCTAAAAAAAATCCTAAAAAAGAAATGGGGAACCCAAATTTGGGTGATTATAAATATATGGAAGTTCAAAACTCAAAATTAATCTCACCCAAAACCCAATAAAAGGATTGTGATTTTCAATGAACCAGATCAAAACCATGACATGAAAAGAAAAAAACCGGGTGTGACAATGACCAAAGTGAGGTTTCAATGTCAAAGGAATGATTGTTTTGAGGCTAATTTGGTATATATTTTCTGAACATAAAATGTTTGAGAGGTGTGAGGAATGGGTATAGGTGGTTCCCTTTTGTAGTGGAGGAGACTGGTACCCTTGTAAATATTTGAAGAGAGAATTACACCCAAGTTTTTCATGTTGAAAGTGGATCCAATAATGGAGAAAGGTAAATAAAATTGATTATAGGGTATAAATATGGACATACATTGGCTGTTGGTAAACTATCTAGGTCGTTTAGGGTCAAAATTTAAGGTTTAGTACTTTATTAACCGAATTTTCCTCTTATCCAATGTAATTAATTTTAATTACTTTGACTAATATTTTTGGTAAACAACAAATTTGTCCTTATTATAAATTATATATTATTATTATTCCAAATATGGAATCCATATTTCCAAATTCTAATTACATATGTGGTAAAAATTAATTTAAAATTAATCCTGTTGTCAGGATGACACTGTAGGTTTTTAAAGTAAAAATGATCAAAAGTTTACTAAGTTTTCATATCCAATTTCAATGTGTAATTGGTTACAATGACCTAAATTTTATTAATTGGTAAAAATATTATCTAACTAAACTATAAAAAAATTTAAAAATATAATTAAACATTATAAATAAATTAGATGAAAAAGTAGTTTTGAAATAAAATCCTGTAATTCTAACTATTCAGTAAAAGAGAAAACCTTTTATAAAAATACCAAAAAGTTATCCTAACCAAATTTTTATATTTTTATTCCAAATATAATGTTTATTTTGACAAATTAAATCTATAAAAGTTCAAAAAATTGGATTTAAAATGGGTTCTCTATTAATAGTCGGTAAAAATACCTTTATAAAAATAGGTTTTTATGCATAAAATTGGGTTTTTTCTTATATAATGTCTATCAAATATATTGCATAAATATAAAACATAATTTATTGAATATATAAAATATGTTTTATATGAATATCACATAAAAATTTAAATTAATTTAATTCACTATTTCAAAATAGTTTTGTGATTATAATGATATTTTCTTTTATATTCAATTGGTTTTCATTTTCAATTATAATTAATTGGTAACCTATGAATTCATATTGTATTTTTTTAAAATTTATTTTAATAATTTATTAAATACTATTCATATACCTCAAATTAATGTCTAGGTTATATCTAATTATAATAATATTTTTGATAATATGTTATAGTTAGGTTAAACTCAGTCTTATATATTACGCAAGACATCGAGGAAGGTCAATCTTGTGTGTAACCTACGCTAACCCTGTTATTCCATGTAACGTATGCCAAGTTGGGATTTCATGTAAAATAATCCAAGTTGGTATTGAGTGTAACATATGCCAAGTTGTCTCCATGTGAAAGGAATGTTTGATATAGTGAAAAGCTATTTTCAATGTTCCGTGATGTTAAAATTATCAATATATTAAATTCATTCGAAACAAATTCACCAAAATTTCAGGGTGCTACAAGAGTTGAGAGTACATGATATGTAATTATCACTATATTCCATGTAATTTTTATAACTTGGGGGGTTTTTTGTTCTTTCATGCATCATATCCAGAATAGAACTTAGGCGTAAACCATTATTGGAAATTGTTTGACATAAATCATAATAGTGGAATCCTTTTAATATTTATAGGAAATTTGGGTGGTGTTATGGACCAAGGTAGTTCATTAGGAGGATTAACTTGAGGTTTAGATTTTGAAATCCTCTAGAGGGTTGGGTTGTGAGTTACAAGGCCCAGTTGTGGGTTGTGAACTTAGTTATTATCCTTTCCTGAGCATGGCATGGAGATCTGTTTCATTTTTCTTGGATGGATACCAGAAGGTGAGATCAAGTAGTATATTTGGGGATATATTGGTTTGTGCCTATGAATCAAGACCAATTTATCTATTTTATAATAGTTTAGGTTTAGATCCTTTTATTTATGATTAGAGTGGTTGGAGCCTTTAGGATTCATTAACATCGTAGGATGATCATTATGGACAGGGTGACATTATGGTGATTGATTTTGGTAAAAGGGAATCTTAAGGATTTATTGGCATGTTGGTTTCTGATCATGTGATAACTAGATGCCATAGTTTGATTTTGAGAATTCCCAAATGGTACGATCATACTTTTGGATGCCTTTGTTAACATGTTTTGATTGAGGATCAGTTGGAAGTCAATGAGGGAAACTTGAGCATGTTTCTTATGTCAAGCTTGGATAGACTCCTTAGATGAGATAGAGGAACCCCTTCAAGGGTTTCCTACTCTTATTTTGGACATTGGTCCATTTGAAGATCTTTTTATGGGAAAGGGTTTTTAACCATCACCTGTTATGTTTTCTCTTGGTAGTAGATGTTGAGACATGGTTTACGTATGTGGGGAAATTGTGATATTGTTGTGTTTCCATGTTTTGGATCTTGGTTTACTAGTAAGGGATGCGATGAATAAGAGAGATGGAAAGATGATCCACAATTATGGTTTTGGATATTTATAATTAATAATATTGGATATGTAACTTCATATAAGTACTGATAGTTTTTTATGGTTTTGGTGATAGATTGAGGTTCTGGGTAAATTGTTTTTATTATTGAATATATTGGGAATGGTGTCACATGTACATGGTTAGATGTTATACTGATTATTTGGGAAATGATAGAATACTATATGGATTTGGTTTTAGAGTAAGGCTCTAGAAATAAATATTATAAATTGGTTTGTATGTTCCAAAATGATGCTCTAGTGAATGATGGTATACCTATAAGGATTTATAGTGGATTGATTCTCTAGATCCATGGTTTATAAGGAATATTAATTCTACAAGAATGAATATTTTGAAATATAAATTAGTTAATGGATTGATTCTACTAGAAATATTTTTTTAATACATGTTTTAGATGTCAGAATAATGGTCTAATCTTGGTAGTACTTTTGTGTGGTACCTGGAAAATATGTGTCCAGGTTTTATGTATGAGATATTTATTAGGTTCATGAGGATATAGTACATGTTTCATATAGATTAGTTTCTCAGATTTTAGGACTATGATAGGATGGGTCCCTTGAATCATTAGGTTTTGTTACAAATGCAATGGATATGGATCCTGAATGTTACCTTTGATGCACGGTCATTGAGAAGTGCTCATAGAAATCCCAAAATTGGTCGAAGTAGGTATGGTTGATCGTGGACTCAAAACTAAGGATCAGTGATGGTTTTTTTGGTGTTTATTTTCAGTTCTGCTTCAGCCAGGCATAACATATAGCATGAGCATGCACTTATGGCAGCAGATTATATGTTCACCATTAGGGGTGGCCTACAAAGATTAATTTTCACCCCTATATTTACACCTTGATGTGCATTAATAACATATGTATTCTTTTAGGTTTAGTACAAATGCATGATTGATTGGGCTAAGGACCAAGATTTCATAGCTGAGAGGGATGCTTATGTGGAGTCAGCTGGTCGGGTTGGAGCAGCTTGACAGGGTACTGGAGACCAGGTGTATTATATAAATCTATGTTTGTAGAAGAGACTAAAGTATTTATTTTTCGGTTATTTATTTTTTATATGTGATAATCTTAATGGGCAATTGATTTTGTATGTATGGAATGTATTTTCATACCTTTATTATATTTTATTTCATTACAAAATTTATTATTTATTCATACTCTGATGTGTATGATGTTTGTATATTTACTTATGGTTGTTCACTCTAATATGGGGGTATAATCTCTTCATAGTTCCATCATAGCCCCCCTATACTAGTCGAAAAAATTTAGTGTATGAGGAGTCACTGTGGAGGTCTTTTGTTGAACCGGCTCGGGGCATCAGTTTAGGGAATCAGGGTTGGAAAATTACAGTGAGGTAAATAGAAAGAATGAAATCTATTAGTCCGGTGAAAAAAATTAAAACACATAAATAATTATATTCATCAAATTATTCATTGATGTTATGGAATAAATAATATCCAAATGAAAAATGCAGTCCTTTTTTTTCTCAAAGGAAACTTTTATAACCCATACCAAGAATAGATAAAACATGTTAGAAACTAGGGGAATAATTTTCATATATGTGTTAAATATAGAGTAACACTCATTCCTACACATATAATAACTATCACATTTATAATTGGAGTAAACTTTATAGTTACACTTTAAATCAACCATCATGGTTACATTATGAATAGCTATCATAGTATATTCAAATCATCTTTTAGGAGAAATCTAACCAGTTAACTCAATCCCTTTTACCAATTATTTGGAGAGATATAACAGGCTAACCACCCATCTATTCATAATAGAACTAAAAATTATCATAAACAATTCCAAAGATTCATAACAAAAGCATAACACATAAAATCATGCAGTTTTTAAAATAATATCTTTACCCATAAGAAAAACATTTCTGGATACTGAAATATCCTTTCCTTTAAAACCCATTTGAAAAATAATATTTTCCAAACAAAGGGAAAGATAATTGTTTTGAATAAAACATGAAATATTATAAAGGAATTAAAATATAAAATAACATATACATTTGAGGTAAAATTAATTCTTACCTTATACATTAAAATAGAACATTCATTTTGAATTTTATATTGAAAGTCAAAATATTCATTAAAAATATTATTTTTGAAAACTATTAAAATAAAATCAAAATTTTAATAAAATTTCCTTTATAAATCAGTTATTTTAATATTAATACATCCATAAAATAATTTAAACAATAAATACATGAAATAAAAATAATTTTAACAGAAAATATTAAAAGAGTATTTTTAATAGAAAGTCCCTTACCTTGAGTCTGACTCATCACGTCCCTTATTTATATTCCTTAATAATAAACATAGTTTAATTATTTACTTTCCTGAGAACCTTTTTCAAATTTATTATTCTTTTTATTTTATCTCCAACCATGATATATTTATTTATTTAATCAATTATATTCATGTCAAATGTTTTGACTATAGTCATTTTATAAGACCAAAGTTGATTTAGTAAGTTGATTATGGTCAAAGAGTCATTTTACCATCATTTTCATAATAATAATAATTATATAATTACAATTTTTATACATAAATTATACTTTTAAACCCAATCATTAAGGATGGTTATGAAAAGTAACTACGTTATAATCATGGTGACGATAGACTCTTTGTACGAATGTGTAACATTTCCATTTTTAGCGATCATTATGGAAAGAATTTAACTATTATTTTATCATTCAAGAATGATAATAATATAATAACTATCATATTATTTATATAAATTTAATTATTTATTTCATCCATGTTATGTGGTGATGAAAACTAATCATATCTCTTGGTGGAGGTGGTAGTCTATATATACAAACGAACGATGTTATCATTTTTTTCATGAATGTAATGGTAAGAAGGAAACTGATATAATATATTTTCATAATTATAAAAATTTCATTATTATAATGTTTACATATTAATTCCATTATTATAATTAAATCTTGAGAGATAATGATGGAAAACGAATTATGTTGGTTCACGAGGTAATAGTCATTTGTACAAACAAGAAATGGTTTCATTTCTCATTTGATGGAAGAGGATGAAATTATATTTACCATTATAAAATATATTTATATATAGGGTATAGTTTTATTTATTTTACCTTGATTTATAAATATTTTAATGAGGTGTAAGAATAAATAAAATAATTTTTTGGTTAAAACTATACCTATATTTTGGAAAATCTCTTTTGTTTAACACCTTAAGAACTCTAATATTGTTATTATTTTAAATCTAATGAATCTATAATTTGGGTAGGTATGTTATTAAGGTATTTGGGAACATATTGGAAGAAAAAATAGGTTTTTATGTGTGTATAAATGAGAGGAAGTGGTGACCTTTTATAAGAGAAGGGAGGGGCATTCTTTAAATATCTGAAAATATTAATTTAATATAAATCAATTTTTGGTTAAAAATGTATGAAAATTTATTATATTAAAATATAACATTATTATGAGTTTAAATTATCTCATGAAATATTTTTTTTAAAATTTTTATATCACATTTTTACCCTTATATTTTGTTATTAACCCCCATTAACCCTTTTTAAACTTACTGTGAAAAAAATATTTTTTACTTTTTGAGGGTCATGATAGTTACTATAAATGGAAATAAATCACATAAATTGAAAATGGTTGATATATCAATCTGTATAATAATTAAATTTATAAATATAGAATTTTTAGGAACTTTATATCATTTAATAAAATATTATTTTCATAAAATATCAATAATGTAAATTTTTAAACTATTGATTTACTTTGACTTTTATATCACAAATATAACAAATTAAATTTAAATCCAATGAATAAAAACCTCTATAATATTTCATTTTTTTCTATTAAATTCTTATGTCACAATAATTCCTTCAAATTATACTACTACTAATAGTTTTCATATCATTTATTTTTTTCAATTATTTGAATAATTACTACATTAACATTGTGTAAGAATTTAAGTTACTTATTTATCCACTAAAAATGTAAAATAAACTAAAATGATGAAGATAAATCATTTAAATTAATATTTACTATGGTTATATCCATTTTAAAAATACTATAGTTACCAAAAACAAGAGTGTGGCATTTTCTTACTTTTCTTTAAATAAAATATTAAAAGGTTATAATCACATCTAAATGGAAAATCAGACATATTTTCATAACTTTGATAACTATGAATGAAATATTCTCATCAAATAATGTTTAGGTAATTTTTAGGGTCATTTTATAATCCCTGTCATTTCATTTTTAACTTTTATTACTCGATTTGCCCTTAATTATTGTTACAATAATCATTAAGGTTACTATTTATTTAAAGAAAAAACATTAAGGATCTATTTACAAAAATTGTTCCAATTTATTAAAAATATATATTATATTTTTTTAAAATTTAAAAAATATAATGAGTAGAATTTAATTTAAAATTAGACTTGAAAAACACGATGGAAACAACTTTTTAGAAAAATTATTTTTTAAGTATAATAATGTTATTCTTATAAATTTATGTATAATTTTCATTTCCAAAAACATAATTTTATTATTTTAAATAAAAATTAACTAGTGAAATATTAAAAATATTCCAAAATAAAATTTTACTATGAAAATTATTGAAAAAATACAATATACAACAAAATCAAATTTTTTCACTATATACTAAAAAATCATTTTCCTTTTGAAAATTCTCAATACATCATCCTATGATTATTTTTAAATGAATAATTAAAAAATTAAGTTCATTTTATAAAATAAATATTTTGAATTTTCTAAAGATTAATTATAATATTTACTCAAAAAATCAATTATAATCATATTTGAAGAAAACATATTTTTGAAGCATAAAATGAATTTTCTAAAAGTTGAGTACTTATTTCTGAATAAAGAATTAATAAATTTTCATTTATTATAAAATTTAAATGTATTTCATAATTAATATAATTTGATTCAAACCCTCAAATTCAACAGGTATGTTATAATGATCTTATTTAAATAATAATATTTCTTGGTTCATTTATGCTTAGTATCGTATATTTTGTATACTATCAACCATAGTCATTATTTTAAAATAGGAGAATATTAAATTCTCCATGATTAATAAATTTTATCCTCAAAATTTTAACATGAGAATCATAATCAAAGGATTATCAATTTAAAATGACATTGTTCATATCCCACATCATAAAAATGGTTAATAAAACATACTCTTAGAAGGGGGTAAGAGAAGTAAGATGGTCATCTAAAATAACACATAACTAGGTATTCAAATTGGATAACATCAGGGGGATGTCGAATGAAGTACCTGGAATAACAAAAACTAATGCACAAGGATTAATAGATATTGATAGAGAACATGGTCATGAGAACGTTACCCATCACAAATCTGTAAATATGTGATGGGTTAAAAGAATATTGATTTAATGATAAGTAAAGTAAATGATTTTTTTTGTATCAAGATATTTTTGAATGATTTATGGATTAATTTAAAATATATACTAATAATATGAGGAAATATTCTTAAATGAAAAGTATATTTTCATAATTTAATTATTTTCCACCATAATCTCATCTTTTTCTCCAAATGATGAGTATTCAAGATAAATTTTTCATGCCTAAACAACTTGAATCAACTTCCAATGGATCACATAATCAACAAAAGGATACAAATATATTCCTATTTTCTTTATAAATTAACCAAAAAAATGGTTAAGACAAGACAAGATAATTCCCAAATTAAATAAACCTTTATATGGAGAAATTAAACATTAATCTTCATAATTTTGTAGTAATATCAAAAGATCAAATGAAATCATTCCACAAATAACTATCATTAAAAATCATGAAAAAAACTCAGAATGTGATTGAAACCCAAAAATCAGAAGTATTTGGTCAGATATTATTCCAATATAAATTTAACTTTTATCTCTATATAATAACAACCAATATTAATATCTCATACTATAAAGTTTATTCTCTAATCATATAATATTCCTAATATGCTAATCATTTCCATAAATGACAAAAATCCCCATAAATCCAATTAAATATCATATATTCCCCAAAAATTTAATCCAACCTTTAATCCTCATTAAAATCCCATAATGTTTTATTTACCATAATCATAAAATATTACCAAAATAGTGAACTTACCATAAAGTAATATTTTTCTATTGAATTGTTTAAGTAAATATAAATAATGCCATACTATCGAGGATATAAAAAAGGTCACTGGAAGGTGATTCACCCTTATCACCCTTCAGTTGTGGGTTCAAGCCCCATGACCTTTCCGCACGAGACGAGTTTTACACCAACCTATAGGTTGTATTATTTATAAAATGATATAATTATGATAAAATTTCTATAAATATGATTAATATCCTCAAATTTTCATTAATTATAAAATCAATTTTTAACTTATATGGTTTTATATACAATATATTTTCACAAAATAAAATAATATAAAATTAATAGTATTTCTATACCCTAATTAAAATATTATCCCAATGGTTTATTTATCTCTTTATCATATGTTCTTAAATTAATGTATCCAGAAAACTATCATCACCACACCAATTTTCAAAGGTATTGATTCCACCTAAAATATGATTCTCAATTTTCAAAATAGAAACTATAAAGGAATAATCCTTTGGTGTTTCATGATACTCATAATTTTTTTGAATCAATCAAGATATAATTAATAAAAACAACCACAAACGTATCCAAAAGTTCATGAAAGACTGTATTTATAAAATTCATCAATATAACTAGGGAATTTTTCAACCCAAAGGTAATAACCAAAAACTCATATTTCCATTTTCTATTAAAAAATTATGTTTTCAAAATTTCACACTCCTTAACCTTTAGCTAATGGTACCCAGATTATAGGTCAATCAATGAAAAATATTAAGGTCATTAGAGTTTTTACTACTTTATTGGATGAACCAACATCTGTTGAAGTAGCTGCAAAGAATTTAACCACATAATTAATCTAATAGAATTGTTTATTCTCATAATTCTTGACATTATTCAGAGACTAATACATATATTTACCCATCTTAATAAATTTAAGAAACATTACTAGTTTCTTATATAAATTTGACTGACCAATAATAAGATATTTTTCATTTTATTTAGGAGACATATTCCCCATATTACGACATTGATAAAACTTTATAGAACCTGTAAAAAATTCCTTGAAATGTTTTTACCACACATGGAACATATTAGAGTAATACATCTAGAAATATTGGATGGTTTCTTCTTCATTTCCTTCCACCATGTCCATTTCTTACTATTTTCATCTCATGGAACACATGTGTTGGAAAAATCCATCTCAACTTTCTCGCCACAACAAAAACATTTTTCATAGTATTTAAAATATCATATAGTAAAAGATATTCATAAACATGGTTTTAATCTTTAGTAAAATCTTTCAATTTTACTATTAGTGTCTCGAATAAAATCTTGTATATACATGTCCAATCTTGTAAAGTTTTCTTCAAATGTGGCCATATAATAATAATATTTTCCCATTATTCCATAAATTTTTTCCCCATACTAAGTTGAATAATATTTGGGAAATATTTATATAGACAAATATTCTTAAAAATTTCCTATTCCATGGAATCAAGCTCATATCTCTATTTGGTATTCTTAACCAAAGACCACCATCAATCATATTCCCTTAAAAATGATAAATGGAATGAGTTACATGATTTTTTTAAACAACCAATGATATCAATTATATTTTCTAGGAATTTAATACACCCATAATCTTCCACTGGGTTAAAATATACATTATATGTAGGTGGGTGTTGCCTTATAAAATTTTCCTCTGTCAATATGTTCCTTTGTGGTAGATCTTCCTTCTCTCTAGCATGGATAACACCACAAATTTATATGATTCATCATCTAATAAATTAAAGAAATAAAATTTTTTGTTCCAATTACAACCATTTTGAGTTGCTAATTTGGATGGTTATTGGTCTTTTGGTTCCTTCCTAATACAACTTCACTATTTCCTATATTGAAAACCATTCTGAACAATCAAAATTTATATGAAGAAACATGTAAATATTCAAATTCTATATCATTTAAACTTAATCATTAAGTAAAAAACATTTAATGGTATTCTATTAACATTATCCTAATCCATAAAGTTATCTAAAACTTTCTCTAATACCAACTGAAAGGACTCGATCTTTAACAATACACCTTAAAATTATTTTTTTATTATAAAGAAAACACTTTTGAGAAAAAAGTGAGAAACCAAAAAAGTTAACTGGACAAAAAAAAACACCCAGAAAAATCAACCGGCCCTGCCCCAACCTAGCACATGTGTCATGAACTTGTATGTTTATAATTTTAGAGAGTTAGTTCATAACTTTTACATAGAAACCCCATATGTTACAAAGTGGATACTTCTATACAGTATCCGTTTTCCTCATAGAAAAAAACTTAAAAAAAAACATTTTTCTTTTTCATGAAGCATCTTCACCATTTTCATCTTGACCTCATCCTTGCCCTAAATCATCCTGTTAATCTTTTTATAAAAAAATGGGATGAGCACAAAAAGCTCAATGAGGTACATAAAATTAACTAAATCCATTAGTCTATTGAAAAAATGAAAACCCATAAAAACATACCTTTATCACATTATTCATTGAGTTTATTAAATAAATAATTTAGACATGAAAAAACACACTTTTTTATCAAAGGAATATTTTAAAACCCCTAGTAATCATAAATAAATCATGTAGGGAACTTGGAAAATCAATTTAATATCACTATTATATATGGAGTAACAATAATGATCACACATGGAATAACCATCACAATTATACTTAGTGTAACCATCACACTTACACTAGAAATAAATATCTCGGTTATACTTGAATAACCATCATAGTATATTAACATAATCTCATAGGACAAACGTAATAAGTTAACTCCATTCCTCTACCCAATGCATTGGATAACTATAATGGGCTCACAAATACTCGGGTTATAATTGAACCACCCATCATCATAAACAATTTCAAAGAACAGTAAAATAATCATAAAATAAAAATGTTTTTGGTTTTTAAAATAATATTTTCAGCCATAAGAAAACATTTTCAGATATTGAAATAATCATTCCTTTCAAACCCATTTTAAAAATAAAATTTTCAAAATGAATGGAATGTCACGAACCAACCCAGTTCGACCCTGAACCGGTCACCCGACCTAGCCCGCAGCATGCCCCAAATGATGTTACTGATCCCTATAGGCTATAAACTAGTGTTGTGCATAAAAATTAAACAGATGGGAACGATTTGTACTATAAATGAAAGATAAATAAATAAATAAAAACTTAACAATGAAAACAAAAACTAGCAACGACTGGAAAATAAAATTGAACATACTGCCTTGTGACCCTATGGATCACCACCAACCTCAAACCAATGTTGGACTACAGGGACCAAATCTAATCAAGATGAATCACCTGAAGCTAAAAACAAAGATAAAACTATATTCACGAGTATTAAAACTAAGTACAATAACTCTAAAATCTATTCTAAATGCACTTACTTTAAAATAAAAGAAACATTAATTTTCAAGTTTAAACTACAATATATAAAAATATGATTTTATACATGTCTACTCAAAAACAAATTACAACTAATTTCCCTTAATCATTTCCAAAACCATGTTCATTATATTAGTGTTTTGTTAACATTTTAGATAGGGAAGTGATTCTTTTCATTTTGGAGGGCATGATAGATTATAAAACACATTTACTTTAAAAAAAATCAAAATCTATTAAAAACCAACACATAGCATACAAGAAGACAATACATAAGAAGGCACTACAATATTCATATAACATGGGAAATGAAAATATACCTATAAGTACCACATTCACCACGACAAGAAACTAAGAGCTAATAGACACAGGTGAACCCAGAAGATCAAGAACAATCCAAAACATACCAATAAATGAGACCCCATCCTTGGTAGCATGACACACACTATAAAATCAAAAAAACCCAAAAGCATGACCACTCTAACTTAGGATATACTGAGGGGAACAATACCATAGCAATAAACCCAAATATATCCACTTGTTATGGAAAATTGGTCAGTACATGAACCACCAGTGTGACAAACGTTCTCCGATAATTCTCTCAATATACCAGGTTTCAATGTCTCATGTATATAATGGGGATGTGCCAACTTATGCCAATTGAGAATCTAATCAAAAATAAATATATGAATAACAGTTCACAAGAGGCCTCTCCCCGAGCCTCCTTAAGGACTAATCTCAAGAATTAAAATAATTAGAACACAAAGAGTTCCCATATAGGAACCCTAATAAAGGATAAAAAGGATTCCACAATGATGAAATCTCATCCATTATACATAGAAAAGGCATGAGAAACATTCAATGGAGGTTTATATACTAAACATATTTATCAATTTCATGAAGTATCCAAACATGATTTTTTGAATTTCACAATACTACCATTTATTAAACATACAATCCATATTTCAAAAAGAGGTGTAAACACACCATTTTCCATTACAAAACCATTTACACAATTTTCTTAAAACATTTCTGTTACACTTTGAAAACAACCCATTTCTTAAAAAAATGATAAAACATGCCATTCATCAGAAACACATATAAAACCCCCTAAAACACAATAACCATTCCATTATAAAACCCAAAATCAATTTGGAAAACAATAAAAGGAACCCAATACATAATTTCATATAATACAATCATGTTTACTAATCCAAAAAAGACACTTTATATCACAAGTGACTCAAAAAATCCAACCAGGCATTTAATCGAACACAATATGTGCGTTATCGATCACAACAATTATATTTATAACAAGTCAAAGAATAAAATACTAATTTACACACAAATGATTAAACCAAGTATAATACATAAATATTTATAAATTAAATAAGGTGTTAAAATCATGAAAATGACGGTTCATAAATTTAAAAGGCAATTTCATGGGAAAAACCTACCTAAGAGGATGGCCAAACCAAATCTTTCTAACTCAATAAGTAACCCGATCACATGCACACACTTCCACACACACACATATATATATAAATAAATATATAGACACACACACACAAAAACCAATGAACATGATCCCCATTCCATGAGGGAACACGCACATAGAAGATATATATATATATATATATATATATATATATATATATATATCCATACATGGGAATATGCATGCACACCTTCGAAACTGATCACAACTACCGCAAAACGAAGGTGGTGGAGTGAATCGACCCGAACCACCTCACCTACGGCAAAGGTTCCTGAATCATAGACCAATGATTATTGAGACACCTTCCTCACAAACCTAAAAATGGATGAATCACGAAAAAATGAATCAAACACTCACCTAGGCATAAGCAAGTAATTTCCTCAAAACATATTTTCAACAAATAAGAACATAAAAAAAAAACATTACAATCATTTAACCAATATTTATACTACTATTTTCAAAAGAAACATCAAATTCCACATCCACATTGTCACTTTCCGGAATGAGAAAAAAATGGACCTTTAATATATATCCAATTTTATCATAAAAACAAGATGAAACCTTTACAATGCACTTGAAGGTGTCAAATTGGCTTTTAATCATTAGGAAACCATTCTCTTTGTAAAGAACCAAATGGATCATCACTTCCCACACCATTTTTAAAATCACACAAGTCATTTGCAGTGTCAGACAACTATTTAATAATAAGAGGGATGATGAGATGATAAATAATCCCTTTTATTTTGAAAACCAAGGTTCAATAAATGAACCACTTCCAACACAATTATCATTCAAAGCCTTATCCATACGTGCATTACATGCACCCATGGATGTGCCCATGTCTAATGGCGTGGTTCATGTAGTCTCTCCCCAAACAAATTTTCAAGGAAAACGACACTTACCTTCCACTAACCCAATAAACCATTTCATGAAAACCAACATGTTTCATAAATCTAACCCAACACAAGCCAAAACATTTCAATAAAATGATTTTATGGGAAAACACTACCCAAATCATCTAACTTAACCATTTAAAATATAATGAAATTTAATAAAATATAATTGGATAGGTATACACATAGGCATAGATAGAAAATAACCTTAGAACCTATTTTTAGTAAATTCTACCAATAAGAAAACACTACCATGAACTATCATAAGCATAATATAGGAGAGAGATACATTTAAAAATTAATTTAAACTAATCAAGAACCAATGGTTTTCAAAAAAAAGGAAAGAACATAAAAACACATACCTCGGTGGGGTGTAGATGTAATAAAACCTCTATGGGAGAGAGAACAACACCCTACGAACCATCCATAATCCCTAAAACCCGCAAAAATTTGAAAAAATGCAATAGTGGAGGAGGGTGCCGAAAAGGGAGGTGCGGTCGTAGGTGTTTCCGCCAAGGGAGGAACAGATTCCAGAGATAGTGGTGGTGGGGGAGGAGGCAACTCCTAGAGATAGCGGTAGAGGAGAGGGCTTCTGGGGATTCAACCGGACGAGGAGGGCTCACTGGGAAGGGAGGCCTCTGGGGGTCGGGTCACATAGGAAGCAGACTGGCCAAAGGAGAGGGATATGGATCAAGGGAGATATCTAGCAAGAGAAAGGGAGGATAGAGGTAGGGTAGCGATGTGCTACGTCGGTAAGGGGGTTGAGGTTTCACTGGGTAAGGGATAAGGAACGAGGAGGTAGAGCCAATTAGTGTTAGGGAATGAAAAAAACCAAAGAAAACCAAAATTAAAATTAACAATAATAATAATGATACTAAAAATAATAATGATAATAATCATTTTATTAATACTATTATTTATAATAATATCAATAACCATTTTTAATAATAATAACAATTTTTTTAATGATAATAATTTTCTTAAATAATAATAATAATAATAATAATATTCATTTCAATAATAATAATAATAATATCACAATAATTATTGTTATTAAAATATTATTTAATTTGTATTTTCATAAAATGTTATTCATTTTAAATATTGGGAAATAATATGGTCAACTGGGCCAACCGCACGGTTACCACTAACTGTGAGGTGCTCGTGGACCGGCTCAAATCCCACCAAAATTACCAAATTTAAAAAATTTTAAACCAGCTCTCAAACCAAACCTCAATGAGAATAACCAAAGCCAAGAAATAATAAAATAAAATAATTTTAAAGGTCAGGGTATGACAATTCTCCCCACTAGAAAAACATTCTTCCCCCAGAAAGTCACCAAGCTAAAAGTTAACCTAAAATTGAGTCCATGCCTGAACACAACTAGAAGAAACAAAGAATTCTGGGGTGACTATTTATGCCCCATGCAACACCTGAAAAATCTAGATGAAACAAAAACCCAAAACATGGGTATAAAATGAGAGTGATATCCCCACCACAAGGATTCTACTAGATCATAAATTAACACATACACATACCACCCTAGGGAGGGGGGCCAACACGGGAACTACCAACCCAAAACTAATCAAAATTCCTTAGCATGAGTAAGAAAACACCTCCATAAAAACATGATACTCTAGAACTAGGAAAAAACCATCAATAATATGAAAAAACCATGATAAGAACTTAACAAAAATAGAAAATTGGAAACTGCACCCCTCAATTCCACAAAACACAAACATCTCCAAATGAGAAAAGCTAAACCGAGATCAACCCACACTAGGGTTAAACATACCTTAAGAAAATGATCTATTCTAGAACCCACCTTAGATAGAACAAGTTTAACACAATTTTAGAATAGAAAAGGTGAACTTACTAGGGAAATAAGGATAAAACAAGGAGAATTTAGATATTTCCATCCGAATACTGAAAATAGAACCCTGGCCAATGGTTTCACACACCTCGGTAACTCCTAACTATGCACAAGCTTCACCCGAGACCTGTGGTTAGGGATCTGATGGATAAAGTATCTCATGACTCAAAGTCAAGCACTAGAATCACCTAATCAAAAACCATTCATCATGCAGTGCTTCCTTTATAATATCTCCAAATGACCTAGACAACCACACCGATGGAACATCTTCGGTGGGATGCGACATGATGAATTTGAATACCTAAAACGACCACACTTGTGGCACACAAGAGGATGGAGTAATAATCCCGTAACAAGAACCATTGAATGAGACTAGTTAGAAATATATTCCTATGGTATATACATTTCTCTAGATAGAGAACCTTCATGAATATCAAGAGAAGACATATTTCCTACCCCCTGCTCTTCGGAAACCAACTCATCTAGGAACGCCTCATTTACCAGCTTCTTGAAATGATGGTCTAAAGAATAGGGGACCCGATACTTTATATCTATATAAAGTCCCCCAATGAAGAGAGAAGTCTTCATCAAATCCTTTGACACTACCTCCATAGAAAAGGAATATATTTCCTTATAATGGTCAACATAGGCCATCATCAATAGCTGGCCTTGTTGAATACCCATGAGCTCTTCCTTTTTCTTCATCTTCACCTCCTCAGGTATGAAAAATCATATGAAGAAAGACTTAAAAACTTCCCAATTCATTTGAATTTGCAAAGATGTCAGGGTGAACAAATCCCATTTTCCCAAAGTTGGACCTTCGAATAGACCTAAAACAACACGAACCCTAAAAGCCTCGAGAGTTCCCAACAACATGAAAACATGCTCTACCTCTTCAAGAAAATTTAATTCCTTTAATGAACCTTGATCTCTATAAATTAAAAGAAATAGTAAAAAAGAATAAAAAAATGTGCAGTAATCCTTAGAAATTTTGGGAAAATTTTTGGGAGGCATTTTCTGAACAGCTTGGAAAACACAAACCAAAACCACCATCAAATCAAAGTACAATCAAAACAACACCATGATCCAAAAACATCTAGCTTAGAACCCCAAAAATACAAACATAACCAAAAAATTCCATGAAAAATCCACCATTTTCTTTAAAATATAAAAATCATTTATTTCCTAGGACAATTTTCACAAACAAACCCACATTCTTTTAAATAAAACCAATTTTTGATATCATGTTCTTCTTTTAAATTCATTTTAGAAAAACAAGTCCAAGCCTCTATTTTCAGCTACCCAACCAAAGAGTTCCACGAACCATTGCACACGTTCTCAGTCATTCCTATCCATATTTCTAACAAGAACATTCCACATACATACCCTCACATGTGAAAATGTTCATAAGAAATACTAATGGGTCACCCAAACCATTTCCTTAACAAATTGTTTTTTGAAAAATTATCAAATCCCAAACTCTTTTAATTTTAAAAACTACTTTACCAATTAAATACCACTTAAGGAAAAACACAATCATTTAAAAAACCATTTTTATTTTTGAAATATGCTTACACCAACTAAAAATAAGACAAATAACAAATTACACCAAACTAGAAGATAAAGGAACTAGTATTTATGTCCAACTTGAAAACATGGTAGTGATCCATGCCCAAAGGAATCCATAACTCTAAGAGGAACTTGAAACATGAACTTGGAATCCACATGGGTCGCTACTCCATGTGTGATCACAATGGGACAACAACTTGCCTCTATTTTCATTCTCCACTCCAAAACAAAAACAAAATACTCAAAAACCAGACTACCCCTACTAAATCGAGTATTAGTTTGAGAGAGAGAGTTCACGAGGCTCTTCCCATACCAACCTATCGAGTCCTGAGAGTCCTAATATCCATCTATAATTCACCCTAAATATCAAGGAAGTCCTCTGAGATAATTTTTTCACAAACCAACCTATATCGACCCTGAATTGGTCACCCGAGCCAGCCCACAACATGGAACAAATGGCATTCCCAATCCCCATAGGCTGTTAACTAGTGCCAGGCATCAACATTTTATAGGCGGGAATGATTTGTACCATAATTGAAAGATAAATAAATAATAAAAACTATACAATGAAAATGAAAAATAGAAGTGGTGAGAAAATAAAAATATACATACCTCCATGTGACCTAGTAGTTAACCAATGACCTCAAACTAATATCGCACAACTGCGATAGAATCCAAGCAATACACATCACCAAAAGCTAAAAACAATGATAAATCTATAGGCATGAGTATTAAAACTCAGTGTGATATCCCGATAATCTATTCCCAATGATATTACATTAAAATAAAAGAAACATCAATTTTCATGTTTGAACTATAATGTATAAAATTATTCTTTTCTACATGTCTACTCAAAAAAATTATAACTCATTTCCCTTGATCATTTCTAAAACAAATTTCATTATATTAGTGTTCCAATAAAATTTTAGAAAGGGGTGTGATGATTTTTATTTTCGATGGTATGGAAGATTATAAAACACATTTAATATAAAACATTTTTCACAATATTTTTAAAACCAACACATCACTTCCCTAGAAGAAACTACACAAGAAGGTACTACAATATTCACATAACATGGGAAACAAAAATATACCTACTACCAAATTCATCATCGCAAGAGTCTATGAACTAATTGACATAGGTGAGACCAAGAGATCAAGAACAGTCCATAACATACCAATACATGAGACCCCATCCCCGGTAGCATGCCACAAAAGAAAAAATAAAAACTTCTCAAATTCCCGACCACCCTAACTTAGGACAGACTGAGGGGTCTAAACCCATAACAATAAATCCAACTATATCCACATACTATTGGCCATTGGTCAGTTCATGAACTACCAGTGCAGAAAATTTTATCCTCTAATTCTATTAATATGAAGGGTTCCCATGTATCATTTATATAACAGGGGTGGGCCAAACAATACCAACTGAGAATCCAATCACAAATATATATAATAATAATAGTTCACAATAGGCCTTACCCCAAATCTCCATAAGGACTAATCACATGCCTTAAAATAATTAAAACACAAAGATTTCCCACTAAGGAATATAGATAATGGATCAAGAGGATTCCACAGTGAGGACATACCATCCATTATACATAGACGAGGAATGAGAAACATCCAAAGGAGGTTTTTATATTAAATATATTTTTCAATTTCACGAAGTTTCCAAATGTAATTTTAAGAATTTCAAAAAACTAACATTTATGAGACATGTAATTCATCTTTTAAAAATGGGTTTAAACACACCATTTTCCATTCAAAAACTATTTACACCATTTTTATAAAAAATTTCAATTACACTTTGAGAACAACCCATTTCTTACAAAAATTTCAAATGTTTCATTTATCAACAACTCATATCAAAACACCTAAAAATCAATACCAATTCCTTTATAAAACCCAATTCACTTGGGAAAATCATAAAAGTAACCCAAGACATAATTTCATTTAATACTAACACATTTATAAATCCACACCAAGAACTTTATATAACAAGTTACCCACAAAATCCAATAGGGAATTTAATCGAACACAAGGTGTGCGTTATCTAATACAACAATTCCATTTATCATAATTCAAGGCATAAAATACCACTTTTCACACCAAATTATTTAACCAAGGATAATAAATTAATATTTACAAATTAATGAAGTCCCGACAAGCATGAAATTGATAGTTCTTAAATTTATAAGGCATGTGCATGGGAAACATCTACCTCAAAGGATGACCAAGAAAAATCTTTATAACTCAAGAAACAACCCAATCACATGAATAAACTTACACACACACACATATATATATATATATATCTCATTAAACTGATGCACATGTTCCCTAAAACATGGGGGAATATGCACATCAAAGATATATATATTTATATATATATATCCATACATGGGAATATGCGTATGGGACATCAAAACCGATCGCAACTCCCCTAAAATGATAGTGTCATAGAGAATCGATACGAACCTGCTCACCTTAAATGAAGGTTTCTGAAACATGACCCAATGGGTCCCGATACATCCTTTGCACAACCCTAAAAATAGAATAATCATGATAAACTAAATCAGACCCTCACATAGGAATAAGAAATAAATCTCCTTAAAAAATATTTTTAACAAATCAAATCATCAACAAAATACCACAATCATTTAACCAAGAAATCTATAATGATTTTCAAAATAAATATCAAATACCACATCCACATTGTCACTTCCAAGAATGCAATCCAAACAGTCCTTTACTCCAAATCAAATTTTATCACAAAAACAAGATGAAACCTTTAAAACACATTTGAAGGTTCCAAATATTATTTTAACCCTTAATAAACCATTAACTTTGTAAAACACCAAATGTGTCATAACTTCCCACACTATTTTTAAAATTACACAAATCATTTTCAAATTTATCTAACCCTTTAATGAAGAGATGGAAGAGGAGAAGAGAAAGAATCCATTTTCTTTAGAAAACCAATGTTCAAGAAATGAACCACTTCTAACACCATTATCATTCAAAGGATCAAACATGCGTGCATTCCGTGCACCCATGGATGTTCCCACGTACAATGGAATGGAACTTGTAGTCTTTCCCCAAAAAAATTTTAATTGAAAAAACACATACCTTCCACTAAACCAATAAACCATTTCATGAAAACCAACATGTTTCATAAATCCAACCCAACACAAGACAAACAATTTCAATATATTTATTTTATGGGAAAACACTACCCAAATCCTCTAACTTAACCATTTAAAATAAAATTACATTTAATCAAATCCAATTGGATAGGCATACACATAGGAATATATAGAAAATAATCTCGAAACATATTTTTCATAAATTCTACCAATATGAAAACACTGCCATGAACTATCCATAAGAATAATATAGGTGAGAACCATATTTAAAAATTAACTGAAACCACTGAATCACTAATGGTTTGCAATCTGAAAGGATAAAACATGAAAACAACTACCTTTTTGGGGTGTGAATGCAACAAAATTTTGACTAGAGAGATAAAAATACCACATGAATGATCCATAAGCCATAAAACCCCCAAAAATTTGAAGAAAAAACACATAGGAGGAGGAGGGATTTAGTGAGGGAGGCGCGACCAAAGGTTGCACTGATGAGGGAGGCGCAAATTCTAGAGATGGTGCTGAAAAGTGAGGATGTGGCTTCCAAAGATGGAGCTAGAGGAAACGGCCATTGGGGATTCAGTTGGAAGAGGAGGGCATGCCGAGAAGAGAGGCCGCTGGGGGTTGGGTCGCATAGGAAGAAGGTCGGTCAGAGGAGAGGGAGGTGGCACAAGAAAGAGATTCATCCATAGAAGTGAAGGCCAGAGGTAGGGGAGTGGCGTGCTGCACAGGTAGGGGGGGGGTCATTCTAGGTAAGGAGAGGTAAGGGGGAGGTTAACCCAATTAGGGTTAGGGGAAAAAATTAAACAAAAATTAAAATTAACAACAAAAATAATAATACAAAAAATAATAATGATAATATTAATTTTATTAATAATAATATTTATAATCATAAAAATACACATTTTAATAATAATAACAACAAAAAATTTAATAATAATTATTTTATTAAATAATAATAATAATATTCATTAAAAAAACAAAATAATGATAACAATAATATCATTATTTTTACTATTTTTGAAACTTTATTTAAATCTAATTTTCATAAAATTTTATTCATTTTAAATATTGGGCAATTGGTCGGTCACATGGGATGACAATACATTTATAGATAACCGTGCGATACATGTACACCATCCCCAAACCCACCAAAATTACCAAACATTAAAAATTTCAAACCAACACTCAACGCGAACCTCAATGAGAATACCCAAAGCCATGAAATAATAAAATAAAATAATTTTAAAGGTTGGGGTGTTATAGGAAATGTCTTTTTTGTATAAAACATGAAATCTTATAATGGATTTCAAACATCAAATAATGGTTACAATGGTGAGAAATGTTGTTGTCTCCGTATATGTTAAAATAAAATATAACTTTTTTTTAATGAAAATAAAAAACTATATTAAAATATTATTTTGCAAATTTTTTTAATGAAAATAACATTTTTCATAAATGTTATGAACATGGAAGAAAAATAGTTTTAAGGGAAAACATTAAAAGAGGATTTTTGAAAGAAAGTTCTTTACCTTGATTCCGACTAGTCACTTTAATTCTTTATCTTTAATGAGGAATAAATGTTGGATAAATATTTACTTTGTTATGATCATTTTTTCAGGTTTATTATTCCATTTATTTTTTCTCTTATCATGCTATATTTAAATATTTAATCAATTAAATTCACATTAGATGTTTTGATGATATTCATTTCATAAGTCTACAATGGGTTTTGTATGTTTAAAATGGTAAAATAGGTCATTATTCCAGAATCTAAAAAATAATACTCATTAAATAATTATCATTTTTATACATCAATTATACTTTAAAATCCAATCATGATATATGGCTATGAAAAATGATCAAGGTTAATATATATACCCAAGCTTGATGTACATGGACATTACATTACTTTTGTGGAATACTTAATATATGACACAAACAGACGCCTAAAGACCATAATAGTTTAGTGTATTTGGAAAATTGGAACATAATATTCTAACTTGGTGAAAGATCTTCAACATCTCCCATAAAGATCTTCACCTTTCATTTTCCTACCTAAAACCTTTATTTATATCATAAAAAAAAAACAAAAAAACAAAAAACACAAAAAAACATAAAAATGGTGATCTCAAATACTTAGTAAGGGTAATCATTGAGAACATAAAACAAACCATAAACATAAGAATGTAAAAAAATGAACATAAAGTTTAAATATCAATATCATGCATCATTAAATAAATATTTTTAGTTCGTAAGGCATAGGTCATAAAGGAACATTAACCATGATAAAATAGCATTGACATAAAACAAAGAATTGTTGAAAAGAAATAAGCACATAATATGATTTCCATAGTAGCCAAGACTTTACTGCCAAGACCATCATAGTGAAAAAATTCCATTACTAAAATGGGTTTACTTTTCATTACAACCATGTATTATTGAACCAAATTTACTTACTGTTCTAGCCCAGTATTACTGAACTAGATTTACTTTCCATTCCTTCCCTGTATTACTAAAATTGATTTACTTTCTGTTATAGTCATGTCTATCTCATGAGATATAAATATTTGACCAATGAATTTTAGGGAGATATATGTCCCATCCATCTCATAATAAAACCATTATTACATGTTCCAAAAAAACATAATGCATTCATCATAGCATAACCAAATAAATAAAATGGATTTATTGAACATCATTCTATCATAACATAATCCATGTAAGATAAATAGATTTTATAAAAATAATTCCATCATAAAAACAATAAAATAAAATTAATAATAGTGATAGAAACATAATCCTATGTCATATTAGATGGAAAATAATTTTGGTAAAAAACTTGAGCTTAATTCCATAGGAAACTATCCTTTCTTTTTCAAAAAAAAATTCTATTCTAAAAATGCCGTGCAATTTTAAAAGAAAAAAATTTAGTTGAAAATAAAATTTAAATATTGTATAGGAAGATTCAAGGAAATAAGGCATCATGAAACTGTAAAAATCCATTCATGTCGTATAATTTTTAAAAAAATATTCTCCTCATACTTTTGCTGAAAAAGTCAAAAAGTACCTTGTATGGTAAATAAAATAAAGTCGCTTTCCATACCATATAGTAAAATTAAAAAATGGGTAAAAATGAATTTAAACACTCATAAAAGAATAGTATACATTTTATGAAATCATTTTTAGAAGACATGAACATGGATGATAAATGTATCCTCAGTAAATACTTACATATAAACAATCTCAGATAAAAAAGAAATGAGATTGAAAAATTATACCTTACCTAAGGTATGATATGATTATTATGTGTCTTAACCTCCGGTATAATGTTTTTTATAATGTTATTAACTTATTACAGAATCATGGTCATCATATATGGTCATATTCTCCTTCGTTTGTTTGTAAAAATTCATTGTTACTCGTTATTTGGGTTTTAACTGCTTTATGGTGGTATGCGTTTTTTGTCGAATAAGTTTTGGTTATCCTTCTTAGATCATATTTATATCATTATAAAACTATATTAACATAATAAATACCTTATTTATTCATTCTTTACATTTATATAATCATTCTTGAGTGGTTATCATGTATAACGAATCACATCGTGTCGTGGAGACAGAAGGTCGTACGTACACATGAGAGACGATATCATTCCCATAATTGTTTAATAGTTTTAATTTTCATGGTGCACTATATTTAATAATAAATATAATTTTCTAATAGTAATATATAGTTATTAAATCCATTTTTATACCCATCCAAGTAAGGTGGTTGTGAAAAATAGATTACACCCTGGCGTGGAGACGGTAAGCCGTACGTACGCATGAATGGTGATTTCATATTTCTTAGGATGGATAGAAAGTTAAATATGGTTGTTTCATAATTATAATAACATATAATTATATAATATATACTGGAGTTTTTATTCTATAATTAAAAAACTCATGATGTAGAAGTAGAAGCAGATAGAAATATGAAATAATCGGTAGAGGAGATTTCCTCTTCTTTGACATGCCCTCTTTAGATATCCTCTTAATGGAACTAGAATCGGTATTTTGATAAGACAAGAACCTCTATAATGTAACTAGGTAAGTTGATAAGATAAATGGGTAGGGGATGGATGAACTTTAAGGCTTAATGGGTTGCAGAGAAATGAGGCTGGAGGTGTCCTTTTATAATTGTGGTGAGGGAAACTTTTGGAATTTCTGAAAATATTAATCTATAATAATTTTAAAATTAATTATACTACATACAAAATGAAATTTATTATAAGATAAGATATTATAACATTTAATTCTCAACAAAAAATAAAATTTAGACAAGTTTTGATGTCAATTTAAACAATATCATTTTAATTAACAATTAGTTATTCTATTTAAGTTTAATCAAGATAAAAAATGTTTTAATATTAAAAGGGTGAAATATTTACTTATTTTATTTCAATTACACCACATATTAATAATTTAGAACATTTTAGACTGTATCATAATTAATATATATTTTTTAAATTGTTTTAATATTTTTAAATAATTTTATAAAACATTATTTTAACAAAATGTCAGTTATGTCAATTTTGTCACTATTCATTTCATGGATTTTTATAAATATCCAGATAAGGTGTTATACTCTAAAAAAATATATTATTATATTACAAATGGGTCAAGTTAATCTATAAAATTGATTAGATAAATTAATTACCCAAAATTATTTTTATTTCAATATTTTTAATAACATTTATTTGATATCTCCATTAAAATAATTACTACAGTGATTTTGGTTAATTATTTAATATACTTATTTGTTGAGTAAAAATTCAAAATAAAATACTATAATTAAGATAAATTTAATATCATTCATGATAATATATTTAGTTGAATTTATCCACTATAAAATCAAACATAAAAATTTTATACTTATTAAAGTATGAATGTGATAACTTTAACATTACTTTAAATAAAATAATATAAAGGTCATAATCCATTATACAAGGATACAAATGGTCACTAGCTTGATGTTTGGATGATTATGGTCTAGAAAAACTCGACCAATAATATTTGGTCATTTTTTTGGACATTTTTATGGTTATTAACATTTTAAATAAAATAGATTCATTGATTTCTCATAAATTAATTAATTTTTACATCATCAAAGAATATGATTTAAGGTAATTATTTATTTCCTAAAAATTAAAAATATATTACGATGATATAGTAAATTCTTTTATCTTTCCATTTACTATTTATGATTTACTATATCACTTAGTTATTCAAATATTAAAATTATTATACTTATAAGAAATGTGAGTTCGAAATTTTGTCACTTTCATTGGTTTTATTAATATTTTTGTCATTTTCATTATCAAGTGGCCCTTAAATGACTAAGTTTAGAACCTAAAATATTAAGGGTATAATTTTATTTATCTAATAATATTTTTATAGGTTTTAGGATAATTATATTGTCCTTATGACATTATTAGTTACACTAATTTACCCGTTTTACCTTTAACTGTGGTAAATAAAAATTATCGTAGTTACTTTTCATAATATCCAAAAATAAAAGTAACCTATTAACATAATTTGGAACCACTTATTCCAAATATGGAATTAATATTTCATAATTCAAAACACATAATTGGAAGAAATTAATTTATGATTAATTTCCTATTGTCAAAACCAAATAGCAGGTTTTTAAGAAGTGAAAACTTATCAAAAGATTGTCATGTGTTTATGTCCAATTTAAATGTGAAATTACTTCCAATGAATAAAATAATATTAAATGATAAAAAAACAATTCAATTAAACTTTAAAACAAATTAAAACTATGATCTAACTATATAAATTAATTAAATTAAAAGATAGTTTTGAATTAAAATGTAGTATTTTTCACTATTCATTAAAATATGAATTTTATCAAAAAAATAACAAAAAATTCAAAAAAAGTAAATTTTTATGTACCTCTTCCAAAGAAGAAGTTTTTTTGTCAAATTGAACTTATAAAAGTGTCAAAAACTAGATTTAAAATGCGTGTGCCATCAAAAGGCAGAAAAACTACATTTTTTTGGAAAATACTTATTTTATCCAGAAAAATGATTTTTTTCTTATATCATGTTCTAGAAAATATGAAATATGAATAATAATTTTATATAAAATTAAAAATTTTGTTTATACTATTCATAAAATCTATTTTATATCCCTAAATAATAATATTTTAATAATATATCGTTTTTAGTGGAACTCAGTATTGCGTACAACACAAATTATCAGGGAAGGTCGCTCTTGCACAATCCAAGTCAGTGTTTCATGTAGTAAAAGATTCATTTAGTGCTGAATATATGATAATAAAAACTTTATTCATTTATACATTGAATGAAATATATACTCAGTGTTGCGTGAGATGAATTATATCAAAAGAACTTGAAATTGTGTGTAACAAAAGCCAAGAATAGTGTTGCGTATAATGAAAGCTAATACAGTGTTGCATATAGCACAAGATAATATTGGTGTAGAGTAGAGCATAATAAATCAAAGAAATTAAAATAATCTATCTCATAAAATCTCATGGTGTTACATTTTACCCCCCAAAAATTGAATTTCGCCCTCGAAATTTATCGGAGTTATAAATGGTTTGATACTTGAAAGTTTCTTTCATGGAAACCCACATCGTAAAAAGGGATACTAAAACATCATTTTAAAAAGGAAAGTTAGAAACATAACAGTTACCCAAAGTATCTCATCACTTGGTTTCCATGTAGGAGAACATAGGTGGGGAGTGAAAACATGGATAAAGAAGAGAAATTTAACCATCATGTTCTGATGGATAGTGATAGAGAATAAGGTTTGTAGAAAGTTAACTACCAGAAATCCATAAATCTACGATGATTTAAGGGACTATCTGATTCATCAGATAATAAGGTACTAAGATAATATTTTTGGTTTTGAAGATCCTTTCCCTAAATTTGAATAATTTTTCATGAGAATAAATTCTTACTTGATTTTTGGTACAATCTCACCGATTTTCGTGCCTTGAAAAATTTCAACTTCATATCTTATTTAAAGAAATGATGTTGAATTTTTCATTCATAATGTGTTAGCAGATCATGATATAGAGTTATAGATTATTCTATCTATCTCAACAAAAAAGTTTATCATAAGAAATCAAATATGCATAATTCCACCTATAGTGAGATAATACATTAATCTAAAAAACTTCAACCGAAATATAACTTATACTATCCATAAATGGATAACATTACAATCCTTACAAAAAATAAAAATATAAAACTTTAAAAAGAGGTGAACTAAATCGAAATAACATTTATCTCCCATATCTCATAAGGGAGTTCTTAGTTGTCACATTCCAAACATGTGAATACCTTAATCATGTATTCTCTTGAGTCACAGTAACAACCTAAATTATTAGATATCCTTATTGAAAACATGCACGTTTCCTTATTATAAAACCTTATTGGATATTCCTTAAGTCCCAAAAAGTTTTATACTTCATCCATGATATCATAACTATCTTTCCAATAAATCCATAATTAGATTTTAAGAAACAAGAATAATACAATTTACTAATTCAAATCTAACATATCTTAATCCAAACATTAATATCTTAACATAATGGATATATTAAGGGTTATCTTTCCCTTAATCATGTTTTCTACAAGTATATCACCTTACCCTTAAATCACTTTTATACCTCCTTATAATTATTCATCATATACTTTCCAATCCTTAATATTGAAAACACTTATATATTTCATGATTCATGTTACATAATCTTTGAATTCTGAAACATATACACCTCAATCATGCAACTTTATTCTTAAACCATTAATTAGGATCCATAAACTTCATATTTCCTAAAATATGAATCATGTATCTTCATTTATCAACCTCAAGTCTCTTTGGTTTAATGTAAAAAATACTATAAGAACATCACATACCTTTCACAGATCATTTACAATCTCTTTATCCTCATAAGTATGACCAATACTCATACCATCATCATGATTATTTTCATGATATTTCCACTTAAGAAATCAATCTTAATAATTCCCATAATTTCCACATCTAAAACATTCAATGGTTAATAATGTTATATGTAGTTCTGGCTATTGACTAAGATAAAAAATTAACGTGTGATAAATACATATCAGAGATTATAAACACATAAGTAAGGTAAATTACTTATAATATTTCAATCTATAATATCTTCGATTTAACCCTAGGTTAGTCATGATTATCATAAAAAATATAGGTTTTTAACCTATACATTACTTATCCTTAGGAAATCCCTAGACATATCGTTATAAATATCTCTAGGAATCTCACTAAAGTTTTCACATCCTAGTTTCCAAAGTTTGACTAAACCTTCGTTCTGATACCAACTGTAGAGACCAAAGCTTGACGTACATGGACATTACATTACTTTTGTGTAATACTTAATACATGACACAAACAAACACCCAAAGAACATATTAGTTTAGTGTATTTGAAAATATGTAACATAATCTTATAACTTGGTGAAATAGCTTCAACATCTCCCATAAAGATATCCCCCTTTAATTTCCCTATATAAAACCTTTCTTTATATCCTGAAAAAAAGGGTGATCTAAAATGACCAGTAAGGGTAATCATTGATAACATAAGAGAAACCATAATTATAATAATGTAAAAACATGAACATAAAGTTTAAATATCAATATCATGAGTCATGAAATAAATCTTGGTAGTTCGTAAGACATATATCATAAAGGAACATTAACCATGAGAAAATCGCATTAGCCTAAAAAATGGAATTGTGGAAAAAATAAGCACATAATATGGTTTCCATAGTAGCCAAAGAATTTCTTCCAAGAACATCATAGTGGAAAATGTCCATTACTGAACTAGGTTTATTTTTTGTTCCATCCATATACTACTGAACTGTATTTACTTGTCGTTCCTGCCCTGTATTACCAAACCAGATTTACTTTCCATTCCATCCCTGTATTACTGAACCATATTTAATTTTAATTCTAGTAATTTATATCTAATGAGATATAAATATTTACCCAATGCATTGGAGGGTGGTATATATCCCACCCATCTCATAATGAAACCATTCTTACGTGTTCCACAAAAACATAAAGCATTCATCATAGCATAACCTAAAAAATAAAATTGGTTTCTTAAACATCATTATATCATAACATAATCCATGTAAGAAAAAAGGATTTAATAAAAATAATTCTATCATAAACACAATAAAATCAAAGTAATAATAGGGATAGAAACATAACCCTAGGTAATCTTAGATGTAAAATAATTTTGATAAAACACTTGAGCTTAATTCCTGAGGAAATTATCATTTCTATTTCAAAAAAGTTTTCTATTATCAAAATGCTATGCAATTTTAAAAGACAAGAATTTAGTTGAAAATAAACATGAAATAGTGTATATGAAGCTTCATGGAAATAATGCCCCATGAAACCATAAAAATCCATTAATGTTGCATAAGTTAAAAAAAATTCTCCTCGTACTCTTACTGGAGAAGTCAAAAAGTAACACATATGGTAAATAAAAGAAATATTCATTCCATACCATATAGTAAAAGTAAAAAATGGGTAAAATTTAATTTAAAAATTTATAGAAGAATAGTATACATTTTATGAAGACATTTTTAGAAAACATCGACATGGATGATAAATATATCTCTAGTAAATACTTATGTATAAACATTCTCGGATAAAAAAGAAATGAGATTGAAAAACTATCCCTTACCTAAGGTCTGATATGCTTCGTATGTGTACTAACCTCCAATATAATGATTTATATAATGTTATTAACATATTATAGAATCATGGTCATCATATATGGTCATATTCTCCTTCGTTTGTTTGTAACAATTTATTGTTACACATTATCTGGGTTTTAATAGCTTTATGATCATATGTATGTTTTGTCGAATAAGTTTAGGTTCTACTTATTAGGTCATATTTATATCATTATAAATTGATATTAACATAATATATACCATATTTATTCATCTTGTAAATTTATATAATCATTCTTGTGTGGTTATCATGGAAAACGAATCATATCGCGTCGTGCAGATGATAGGTCATACCTACGCACGAGAAACGATATCATTACCATAATTATTGAATGATATTTATTTTCATGGTGTACTATATTTAAGAATAAATATATTTTTATAATAATCATATATAGTTATTAAACACATTTTTATACCCATCCAAGTAAGGTGGTGGTGAAAAACAGATTACACCACGATGTGGAGACGGTAAGTCGTACATACACCCACGTGGTAATTTTGTCTTTATTAGGATAAATATAAGGTTGAATATGGTTGTTTAATAATTATAATAATATATCATTATATAAGGTATACTGAAGTTATTATTATATAATGAAACATATCATGAATTAAAAGTATAAGTAGAAATAAATATGAAAGAATCGGTAGAGGAGATTGCCTCTTCTTTGATATGCTCTTTTTAGATCTCCTCTTAATGGAACTAGAGTTAGTATTTTGAGAAAAAATAAACCTCTAGAATTTAACTAGGGAATTTTAGAAGATAAATGGTCAGTGGATGGATGGACTTTTTGTCTGAATGAGTTGTGGAGAAATGAGGGAGGATGTGTCCTTTTATAATTTGGGTGAGGGACTGACTGAATGAAAATTAATTTTTTTATTATGGATAAGAAACTTTTTAGGAGAAAGTGAGAAACCACAACAGTTAACAGAAAAACCAAAAACCTCCACAGAAATCAACTGATCCTACCCCACCCAAGCAAATGTGTCAAGAAAAAAGCCTCCAGCGATGCAGACCCTCAACAGATAGTCCTGTGCAAATGCACGGGCACAGAACCGATGGCAACACCAAAATGAGATATATTAGAATATAAGATATTATAATATTAGAATATCATAAACCGATAAAATTTCGACAATTTTTTATGTCAATTTAAACATTATCATTTTAATTAACAATTAGATATTCTATTTAATTTTAATTAAGATAAAAAATGTTACAATATTAAAATGGTAAAATATTTACTTATTTGATTTCAATTATACCATAAATGAATAATTTATATCATTTTAGACCATATCATAATTAATCTATATTTTTAAAATTGTTTTATTATTTTTAAATAATTTTATAAAACATTATTTTAACAAAATATCAATTGTGTCAATTTTGACAATATTCATTTCTTGGATTTTTAGAAATATCAAGATAATGTGTTAAACTTGAAAAAAATATTTAATTATATCATTAATGGGCCAATAACATCTATAAAATTAATTGGATAAATTAATTATCCCAAATTTTATTTATTTTAATATTTTTAAAAACATTTATTTGATATCTCCATTAAAATAATTTCTACAATGACTTTTGGGTAATAATTTAATATACTTATTTTTTGAGTAAAAATTAAAAATAAAATACTATAATTAATTTAAATTTAATATATTTCATGATAATATATGTAGAATAATTTATCTTCTATAAAATAAAACATTAAAAATGTTAACTTATTAAAGTATGAATGTGACAACTTTAACGTTACATTAAATAAAATAATATAAGGCTCATAATCTATTATATAAAAATAAAAGTGATCACTGGATTTACCTTTGGATGATTAAGGTCTATATATACTCGAAAAATATGATTTGGTCATGTTTTTTTACATTTTTATGGTTATTATGATTTTAAATGAAAATTGATTAATTGATTTCGCATTAATTAATTAATTTTTTCATCATCAAAGAATAGGGATTTAAGGTAATTACTTATTTTCTAAAAATTAAAAATAAATTACAATGATGTAGGTAATTATTTTATATTTCAATGGACTGTTTATTTTTGAAGATATCACCTAGTTTTTTCTATATTAAAATTATTATACTTATTAGAAATGCGAGTTTGACATTTTGTCACTTTCATTGGTTTTATTAATATTTATGTCATTTTCATTGTCAAGTGGCCCTTAAGTGACTAAGTTTCAAAACAAGATGTTAAGAGTAGAATTTTAGTCATATAATGGGATTTTTATAGGTTTTAAGATAATTTTATCCTCCTTATAATATTATTAGTTACCCTAATTTACCCGATATACCTTTAACAATGGTAAATAAAAATTACCGTAGTTACTATTCATAATATCCAAAAATAAAAGTAAAGTATTAGCATAATTTAGACCCACTTATTACAAATATAGAATAAATTTTTTATAATTCAAAACACAAAATTGACAGAAATTAATTTTAAGATTAATTTCCTGTTGTCCAAACCAAAAAGCGGGTTTTTAAGAAGTGAAAACTTATCAAAAGATTATCATGTGTTTATATCCAATTTAAATGTAAAATTAATTCCAATGAAAAAGTAGGATTAAATTATATAAAAATAACCCAATTACACTTTAAAAATAATTAAAAAGATAATTTAACTATATAAATAAATTATATAAAAAGGAAGTTCTGAATTAAAATGCAGTATTTTTCACTATTGATTAGAATATGAATTTTATCCAAAAAATACCAAAAAATCAAAAAAAGTAATTTTTTATGTCTCGAATCCAAAGAAAAAATTTATTTTGTCAAATTGAAATTATAAAAGTGTCAAAAACTATATTTAAAATGGGTGCGCCATCAAAAGGTGTTAAAAGTTTATTTTTTTGAAAAATTCTTCTTTTATCCAAAAAATTGATTTTTTTTCTTATATCATGTTCTATAAAGTATATAATATTAATTATAATGTTATATGAAATTGAAAATTTGGTTAATACAATTCATAATGTCTAGTTTATATCCCATTAAATATTAATATTTTAATAATATATCGTTGTTTAGTGAAACTCAGTATTGCGTACAACACAAGCTATCGAGGAAGGTTGCTCTTGCGCAAGACAAGTCAATGTTGCGTGTAGTGAGAGATTCCTTTGGTGTCGACTATAACATAATACAAACTTATTTCATTTATACATTGAACAAAATCTAGACTCAGTGTTGCGTGATATGAATTCTATCAAAGGAACTTGAAATTTTGTGTAATATAAGCCAAGAATAGTGTTGCATATACTACAAGCTAATACAATGTTGCATATAACACAATATAATTTTGGTGTACTGTACAACACAATACATCAAGTAAATTAAAAAAATCCATCTCATAAAACCTTGGGGTGTTATCGTTACAATCATGGATATAGTAGGTTGCACGTACGTATGACTAACATTTAAATTTTCCAAACATCATTATGGATAGAAGGCATGTATTATTTTATATATAAATAATTATCATAATATAATAAATATAATATTATTTATTTAAATATACTGATATATATCATCCATGTGATGTGGAAATGAAGAACATATCACATCGCTTCATGGAGGTTGTAGTCTACTTGTACACACGTTCGACGTTATCATTTTTAATTGAATGGAAAAGTAATAAGGTAAATGATATATTATTTTTAATAATGATAAAATTTTTCATGATTGTTATATATGAAAATTAATTTCATCATTATAATCTAGCTATGTGAGACACTGAGGGAAAATGAATTTCGTCGGTTCGTGAGGCGATAGTTTTTCATACATACGAATGATCGTTTCATTTACCATTATATGGAACATTAGATGGATATAGGTTATGAAATTAACATAATAACGTATTATTTTATGTATTATAATCTTGTTAATATTTTATTATTTGGGATAAATAATTTACGGGGGTGGATTATGAAATATAACTAAAATATGCAGTTAAAACTATACATCTTCTTTGAAAACAACTTTGTTTAACACCTTAAGTCCTCTATTATTGTTATTATTCAAAACATAACGAATCTAGATTGTGTATAGGTATTTTATTAATATATTTTGGTAGATATTACCTGATAAAAATGTGTTTTTATGTGTGAAGATATTAGAAATATTATTCCCTTTTTATTAGAGAGGGGACGAGTAGTCTTGTATTTTCTTAAAATATTAATTTAATATAAATTTATTCTGATATCCAAATGTAACCGAATTTATAATATTATAATTTAATATGATTACTAGTGTAAATAATATGATAAAATAAATTTTTTACAATTTTAAATCACATTTTTACCCTTATCTTTTGGTTTTAACCCTTGGTAACGCTTTTCACACTTACCATGAAAACCAAGTTTTTTTACTCTTTGAGGGAAAAGATAGTTACTATAAATGTAAAAACGACCCATAAACAGACCATGGTTTATATTTTTTACTATATAATAATAACCTTCCAAAATATAATATTTTTATAAATTTTATGTCATTTAATTAAATATTATTTTCATAAATATCAATAATGTCAATTTTAGAATTATTAATTTACTTTGGAATTAATAACCCCAATATAATAATTGAAATTAGAATAAAATTAATAAAAACATATATAATATTTCGTGTTTATATATAAATGTTTTGGGTGATATTAATTATTTCAAATTATACTACTTTTAATATTTTTCATATCATTTATTTTATTTTTACATTATTTGAATAATTATTATGCCAACGTTGTGTTAGCATTTAAGGTAATAATTTATCCACTAAATATTTAATATAAATTACCATGATGAGTTGAAATATTTTAAATTTTAAAGTAATAATTATAATAAAACATATCCTATGGTTATCCCTATGTTAAAAATATAATTATTAAAAACAAGAGTGTGACATTTTGGACATTTCTTTAAATATAATACTATGAAGGTTATAATCTCATAAAAAGAGAAAAAATTCCACATATTAGGAATTTGGATGAATTTTTATGAAATAAAATCTTACAATAATATTTATAAAAGTGTTAGGGTCATTTTCTGGTCCATATCATTTTATTTTTAACTTTATTTACATGACTTACTGTTACAACTGTAACACAAATTACTAAGGTTAATATTTTCATTAACAAAAAATGAAAGAGATATGTTTAAATTTTTTGGATATAATAATTATAAATATATAAAACATTTTTCAAAATTCATCAAACAGAATTGGTATAATTTAATTTAATATTAAACTGAAAAAACACGATAAAAATAGTTTTTTAGAAAAATGCCTTTTTTAAGTACAAAATGTTTTTTATACTAAATTAAATTATAATTTTCAATTAAAAAATAGTAATTGGAATATTAAAAATAAAAATTAAATAATTAAATTTTAAGGCTATTCCAAAATAAAATTTTACTTTCCAAATAATCAAATAGAAAATACAATTTTCAATAAAATCACTATTTTTTCACTATTCATTAAAAAATCATTTTTTTAATTCTAAAAAATTCAACTTAAGATTATTTTTTTCATGATGAATTTAAAAATGAAGTTATTTTATCAAATACATTTTCTAAATCTTTCAGTGATTAATTATAATATTTACTCATAATAAGCATTAAAAATTATTTTGAGGAAAACATATTTTTGAAGCATTAAAAGACTTCTCTAAAAAGTGAGTGATTATTTATAATGAATTAAAAGTAAATTTTCATCGATCAGTAACTTCAAATATATATTATAATTTGGTTATTAGTATTCATATCTTCCAATTCAATGGCCGTGTTATTACGAGCATATTTAAATAATTATATTTTTTGGTTCATTTAGGATCAATGTCAAGTATCTTGTACGCTATATAACATAGTCATTATTTTAAAATATTTTGATATTACGTGAAATACTTCATACCTAATGAGTATTTAATATTTTACTTGAATTCTCCACATAAGAAACTATTTTAGATATTATATACTTTTCCTTATCTTCATAAAATGGGGAATGAAAACATTAGTATGGAGTGAGTTCTAACACCTAGTAAGGGAAAATATATCAAAGGACCATAAAGGTTAAATAATAAATATGTGAGAATAAATGAATTAGAAGAATCATAAAATGAAAAAATAACATGAAATAAAAAAGATTTTTCTATAAGAATAAATGATAGAAAAATAAAATCAAAATTTGAAACCTTTGTCATTGTAAAATAAAAACCAAACATGAAGCATAAATCATGATTGATGAAAAATAAGAAATACACATAGACAAAAGCATAGGTTTTATTATCTTTTTGAACCCAGATACCATCCAACTCATTCAAAAATAATGATTCAATTAGAGCTAAACACTATCACACTCACCCTTTATGAACCTAGCTACTCGCTAATCTATTCACACATAATATTATGTGTAGAGCTAAAGGCCAAAACACTCACCATTTGTTAACCTAGATACTCACTAATCTATTCACCTAGACTTTATATATCATGATATATATGTCTTTAACAAATTCATTGGTGGGAGATATAGGTCCCACTAATATCATAATGAATTCATTTTTATTCCACTTGAAAACAATCATCACATCATAAAAAAACCCATGGAAAGAAAACATGTTTCAAATAATTTTATATGAAATCACATATAAAAAACACTCATAATTTCATTAATAATCATAACATGATTTACCCAAGGAATATAAATGGTCATCCATATATATTTATTAGATCTCTAGGTAAATACCATTCAATAAAGATATTAGAGCATATGGTATTTACAATGTATAGAAAAAGGGTATGTGATTAAGAAAATAATTTCTCCCCAATTAATAAATGTATGAAATATGGGAGAATACTCTACAATAAAAATTATTAGAAATAGGGTCTTCATAGATGAAACGAATTGATAGAAAAATTATGGATGTCACTAATAATGATTAGGAAAGACAAAGGTAGTGATAGATCATTTCTCCAAAGTAGAAAGAAATTACACAAGTCATCCAATAAATAAAATTAGACGGATTCATTAAATCACATCCCTAATATTAAAAGAATGTGAACATAGATAAAAAATACACATACAAAATAAATGGGTGTCATAAAATCATATAAATGATATTCATTAGTATCATTAGTTAATAGAGAAAATATTTTGAGTTAGAGTTGAAAGTTAAAGAAAACAGATAAAAAAAATTGTTTTAATATTCATTTAATTATTTCATAAAACATAGTAATCAATCATTTTAGAAAAACATTTTATAAATTTTATAATGATAAAATTTTAATTTATTTTTTAAAATATCGAATCTTTGATATAGAGATGAATGTTAAAGAAGAACTTTAATAAAAGTATATCTCTGAAACTATTGTAAATTTATTATAAAAAAGGTATTATAAAATAATTTCCCAAAATGCTTTTATAAATTTTCAATGATATTTTAAAAAAATATTTTTATAAATAAATAACATTAAATGAATAAAATTATTTAATATGAAAATTTTGGTTATATGATAAAATATAAGATCTTAAAATTAAAAAACATTTATATCAAAATATTATACATCGGTTGAAACAAAAAGTATTTAAAGAGTTGATAAACATTTATTTCAAAAATGGAAATGGTAAATATTATGTTTAAAAGATATAAAACATAATATATTTATAAATAAGAAGGAAAATTAGGTGGAAAGGGAATATATGGTTATGGAGAACAATGGTTCCTTATAAAATATTTAAATTATTCTTTGCAATCTAACACATTATGAATGAAATCATAAAAGAACAATAAATGTATATAAAACATAATTCCTCATAAAATAAAGAGGGATTATATCATAGTATCATTATATGGATGATTATATCCATCCTTTAACAATAAGGTTCAATAAATAATATTACAGTCAGTGAAAGTGAATTGAGTTATTTAAACCCTTAATTCGTTAGTAATTTTTGAATCAAAAGTCATTCGAAGCATGAAAATCATATCGATCTATAAATACCTTGCATAAAATAATTATGTATTAAAAAATTAACCACCGAAAATTTTATACACCATATATATAAGAAATTATGTAAGATCCCTCCTTTTTCCTGGTACGCCCCTCTTTAATTTTGGTTGGACCTTGGTGATTGAGTCTTGTTGAGAGACGGAGAGACTTTTCTAGAAAAACTGACCTTAATTTAAGGTATGTATGTTTTTATAAATTAATAGAGTCTAGGTATAAACATGTTAAATGGTATTATGAGGTTTTATCATGGGTTTGGAAGGATTCAGAGGTGTTTTAAGCACTTTCTAAGAAGATGGGATGAAATAATTTCACAAGGCAATTACTCTCCATGTACATGTTAAACAACATGTAAATACTGCCAGAAGTATGTGGTGAAATTTTTACTGACATGAAGTGGTTATAAATTTTGAACCTAATTACCATTATGTAAATTATGAGTAGGATAAATAAAAACACAAGGTGACAGATTTTCAGTGTATCTCTTTATGTTTAAATAGACGATGTGTTAATTGATTATACACCATGTAATTCCCATGAGTAGTGGTTTTAAGTAGAATTATACACCTATGTATTATTCAACCATTTTGTATAGCCTTGTACTCTAACTATAGGTGAATATTGATGATTATAAGGTGATTCAATGACCAATGTACATTGCGGTTTAGTGTTTGATCCATGGTAGATATCATTTCTTTGGTCTTTTCCCCTATTCCTCATTCTTCCATTAAAGATGTGTTTTATTTTGATATCCACTATGGAATCACGTTGATATTTTGTCCTTGTGAACTGGGTTCCATATTTTGCACAACTGTACCTTTGTTCTTATTGGTTATTCCTATTTTATGTGTTGCTAAATCATTTGTTAAATTTAAGGGGTCTAAAACCCAACCCTATGATCTGTTTAATTTTCACATATGTGTAATATTGTAATTATTCCAATATAACTTGCACATTAATTAACTAAATGATCAATTTGATTATTCCCTATATCCATTTTGATTCAATTAATAATTTACTAGATTATAGATTCCCATTGGGTGAGAAAACCCTTGAATATACTTATATGAATAGAAAAATGACTTAAACTATGTTTTGCATTACATGAGATTCAGGTGATTATTTGATATATATTTACAATGGAAATGGATTTGTTTATTGAAATGGATGGAATGCCAATTGATTAATACCAAATGGATAAATGGAATATAAAATTAAAATATTAATGATAATATTCAGAATTAACCATTGATCCATTAGATGTGACATTGTGATATACTTATTTCCATAACTTGTGTTTTGATTCATACTGTAATGATTATATTTTGTAAGCTATATCTACTCCCATGTTGTAATGATTTTATTGGAAGGGTTCTACCTAGTCCTGTGATGTAATGCATATATTGAGAAAGATATTTATAGTCCCATGCTATAATTCTTATATTGGGATAGATATACCCAGTCCCATTATGTAATTCTTATATTGAGCATGCTCTACCCTATCCCATGTTGTAATTATTATATTGTGCGGGCTCTACCTTATCCCATCTGGAAATACTTATATTGAGTGGGCTCTATCTAGTCCCATTCTGAAATTATTATATAGTGGGAATGGCCTATATATTTTTGAATTTTCCATGGATATATAGTTTTTTGTTGCAATGGTTTTGCTATATGTTTAGATATATTCCATTATGTTACCAAAGAAGTTTGATTGTTATATTTTGTTAATGGATTAATTAATAGACCTATTTATCACTTATTAGATGCACATATTATCATACTGGTTATGTTTTTAAATTTTGATGTCAACCTACAATGTTTTACTCATATCCTATTTTGGCTCTATTTTGTACTTGAGTAGGTTACATGGAAATAGTTTTGAACAAGGGAAATGGACCTTATTTATGGTTGTTGTTTGCTGGATGGGATAAAGTTTTGAGGTGAGACCGACTTGGGGTTCGAGACTAGGGTATTTTGAGTTTCTTTTTTGATAGATGATTCTTTTATTTGTATTAATTTCAATTGAAATTTATATGCATCCAAATTATCATTACATAATCCATCATTATTGGTTTATCGTTTCATACTTTTTTACTTCACATTTGTGTATTTCAATTTTTCTACTATTTTTCATCACTATGATATTTATTTATATTTTTTATTTCCACTTTAATGTAACTCAATATCAGGGGTATAGTCTCTCCACTATACATGTCACACCCCCCTAATAGACGGTAGCCTCTAGAATATAGGGAGGTGCACTTGAGGTCCCATAACCCACCATTTTTGGTCATGATAGAGAGTTTCAGATTGAGGGGCGTTACAAAGTGGTATCAGCTCTCAACTTTTATTTTTCTATTTATTTACTATTTGGGAATGGTATAATGGAGACTAGGATATGTCGAAACTTTTTAATGAGCATAGGCATGTGAGTAGCTAACCCATGTATGGGTGAAAATATTAGTGCATAGGGGAGGAATTTATGGTCATGATATTCTCTTGTTATTGCTGATGTTATTTCACCCCGAATGATTCACATATTGTGTGATGTTATTATTTCTTGATATTTATACTTTTCACCTAGTATGGTGTGAAATGAGTATGCATTCATCCTTATAGGCATATAGGGATATATTTTGACAAGCATTGTTCATGATATGGACATATTTATTGAATGTGTTATATACTTTCCAATATGATCTATGAAAGGTGATATCTATTATATTTGATAAATGAAAGTGAATTTAATTTTTATGTGATTTGAAAAAAAAATTATTCCATGTTTAGAGAGACTAGAAGTTGTGGTTATCTATTTTTCACCTATTGATGTTGATCATATTGTTATAGTCAGTTTTCTAAGGAGTTTGTTTTTCTTATAGAGAAAATCCCAGCTCATCATCTTTGAGTTTATCTTTAGGAGAGTAGATATTAGAAACATCCTACTATAGATGATGCATATATTCATGTTTCTTCTAAGGTTATGATGGATGTTTATCTTTATGATAGATTCTTGAGGGTCATGTGATCCATGGAAGGGAGATTGTTCACATTGTGCCTTTGATGAATGAGTTGATGAGAGAGTTTCAGCCAAATCATCCACCTATATTCTCTGGGATGGGAGGCCCCCTGGTAGCTGAGTTCTGGATATATTCATTCAAAATTATCTTTAATAATTTTTATAAAACAAAAGATAGGATGGTGAAGATTTATGCATATATGCTCCGTGGAACTTCAAATTATTAGTGGAATATTCTAGAGCAGGCTAGGTAGTATGGGGAGATATCTTGGAAGGAATTTGAGGCTAATTTCTTGAGACACTTCTATCTAAAGACATTGAGGGATTATATGGTTCATGATACCATGTATCTGACCTAGGAGAGCATATCAGTGATGGAATACATTTAATGTTTCAATGAATTTTAGTTCTTTGTGACATCTTTAGTTGCAGATGGGATCTCCCAAGGGTGGTATTTTCATGGAAATTATTACACTGACATCAAGCCAAAATTGAATTTTTTTCATCTAATTTTCTTTTTAGACATGTTTAATCAAGCACTCATCACCAAAGAAAATCTGAGAGAGGACCCGAGTAGTGGCTAGGATGTTTTAGCAAGGAAAATTATAAGTTCTTTTTATGGTGGTAAGAAGCATCACTATGATAGTTATTTCCAAGGAAAAAGTGGGAAGTGCACTTAGGGAATTGGGATAGCATATAAGTATTTTGTTTCATTGCAGTTCTTTAAGTGTGGCGAGTTGGTACATAAGCGACCTTAGGGTTCATAGATACTTTGGAGTGTTGCTATTGTAGAAGGATGGGACACTTATAATGTTTTGTAGGGTAATGGATTGTTAGATTAGTGTAAGGGACCCCAACATGGGAAGGAATCAGATACTCCTCAGTAGAAATGTTAGTAGAGTTACAAAGAACATTGGGGTTGAGGCAGAGGACATGGTACCCTAGTACAGGAAAAATTATACTAGGAATAAGTAATGTCTCCAGGGAGTTAGAGTGGAACCTAGGGTAGAGGGTCTAGTCAAATAATTGAGACAAATACTAATTCGATTATCGTGGATACATGAACTTATACCTTCATATTTATGATTATTGTGTTATCTACTATTTCTTGCATTTTGTTTGATATAAGAGAATCAAATTCCTTTTTATCATTTATTTTTTTCCAAATAGTTTTGGATTCAATGTGGAATTCTTGGATTATTTTTTGACCATTGACACACCATTAAGAGTGTGGTCAGAAAATATTTAATATTTTAAGGAATGTTCTCTAGAAATTAGTGGTCACCATTTCTTTTAGGAACTACTTGTGATGAAAATGACAGGTTTTTGATTCGATTCTTGGTATGAATTATTTAGAAATTAATTGGGATCATAATGAATGTTATTAAAGGAGTGTTAACTTTATATCATTAGAAGTAGGTTGTTATTCTCACTAGGGTGAGTGAGATCTTTAGGATGGTCATGCGGGACTAATAAAGTGTAGATTGGATTGTCTCACAACTTAAATATAAATACTTGTTTTGGATGATAGTTGAATGCATCATGATTCATTTCATCCAGTGGTATAATTTTGTTTTATAACGAGTTATATGGCTCACCAACCAAGCGATTCGTTGAATCCATGATCAATTTGGCCCCAGGAGCAGAGCTAGTTTCTTTTTTTTCCTTATAGATGGAACCAGTAGTGCTTCTGGATATGAAAGTCTAGTTAAAAGATCTAGAAGATAATGGTTTCATACAACCTAGTATGAATCCATGGGGTTCTCCAGTTATTTTTTCCATGAAAGTTTATTGTACTTTGTTCTTATGTTTGGATTATCAGAGATTGAACCATATAATGGTTAGTAATCAATATCCCATTATGTGAATCAAGATCTATTTGATCATCCAAGAGGTTCTATGATCTTATAAAAGATTTATTTGAGATCAGGTTACCAATAGTTAAGGGTGATACCCTCAGATATACCTCATATTTCTTTTAAGATCATGTATGGATTATGAGTTCATAATGATTATATTTGGTTTTACCAACACATTGGTGCTATTCATGGTCTTGACGAATATGATCTTTCAACATTTTCTAATCAGTTTGTGATTGTTTTTTCGATGAAATCTTAGTTTACTCCCAATAATTAGATGATCATTCCCAACATCTTGACATAATCTTGAGTAGATTGAGAGAGAATCAACTTTTTCCCAAGATAACCAAATACAACTTCTGGTTTGATAAAGTATACTTCTTGGGCCATCTCATCTCAGAGGTAGGAGTGTCATTGGACCCAGAGAAGTTTGTGACCATGGTATCTTAGGAGAGGCTTAATAATTTATTTTATATTCAGATATTTTTTGGTTTTTTTGGTTATTATCATTTATTTATCTTGGACTTCTACCATATGGAAGTGATGATGTTTTGGATGACCAAGATTGGGGTGAGGTTTGTTTGGTTAGATGCATACAAGTATGATTTTCAGTAGATAATGATGAAGCTGACATCATCACATATCCTCACTTTACCTATGTATGGTAAATCATATATCATGTACTATGATACATCGAGAGTTGGGCTCAGAGTAGTTTTGATGCAGGAGGATTGATTGGTTTCTTGTGGACTTAGAAAGCTGAGACCCCCTGAGAGGTATTATCCAACTCACGATCTAGAGTTGGAAGTGGTGGTATATGACCTGATATTTTGGAGACACTATCTTTTGGGTGAGAGTTATCTAGTATACACAGAACACAATAGTCTCAGGTATTTTTTTCTTAGCATGACCTAATCCTTCGATAGAGGATATTGGTTGAGTATCTTAGTCATTCGAATTCATGTTGGATTTCTCATTGGGAAAGGGAAACATCATTTCTAACATATTGAGCTGGAATACATAGATAAAGGAAGTGTGGTATTTTTTTTATCAATGGAAAATGATGGAACTCTTTTCAAATATTCATTTAGATTTCTATGAGTCTTAGGGAAGAGTTGATTTGAATTCGACATCTATCATACCTCTATTTTTAGACCTGATCAAGATAAATAATTTATCTGGTCGAGAGGAAATAGTTCTAATAGAAAAAATATATGGTGGGGACACACCATCTAGATGGTTTCTTGGAAGAAAAAAAATTCCCTTCTCTTATATGGGTGAGTATGGGTTCTAATGGAGTTTCATGAGGAAAAGAGGAGAGAGTTTCATTATTATAGATGGAGGTATATCCAGGTCAAACATAATTTATCATTATATCCATAGATTTTATTAGTGTTCATGAATAATGAATGATTTATAAGAATTTTTGTTTATTTGTTTCACCTATCAGCAGGGGAGATTCAAGAATCAGAGGCTAGATGGGCTGTTGTAGCCTATATTTATTCTTGAGTGGAAATGGGATTATGTCACAATGGATTTTGTGGTAGGGTTACCCAAAGAAGACCATCAAAATGATGTAGTATGGGTGATTGTGGATCTACTGAAGAAGGTATCCCATATCTTTCCTATCAGGGAGAACTTCATAATAAATGATCTTGGTAGTCTCTAAATGTGTGAGATAGTGTGGTTTCATGGTATTTCTATGAGTATCATTTAAGAAATATATCGTTATTTTACATCATTATTCTGATAGGGTCTTTATAATGATTTAGGATCATAGGTTTGTTTGAGAATAACCTATCAAACTCAAACTGACGGTCAACCTATGGGAATTATATAGACTCTAGAGGATTTTTTATGAGTATATGTTTTATATTTTGGTGATTTAGGGGATATGAATATGGGACTCATGGAGTTTTCATATAAAAATATATTTTAGGAATCAATCCAGGTAGATCCTTTTGAGACTTTGTATGGAAGGCCATATTGTTCACCCCTTTGTTGGTTGGAGGTAGGTGAGTAAACACTTTTTGGACCTAGTCTCATCCAAGAGACATTTGAGATGGTTAAAATTACTAGGAGGTGGTTGATGACTACATAGAGCAGGAATACATCACATGCTAACCATCATAGACATCCTCTAGAGTTTGATGTTGGTCATCCTATTCACCTTCGAGTGTCGCTTGTTGGATTGAATGATTTTACACTGGCAATAAGAGGGGGTGGGGTGAATAGTAGTATAAAAAATTAACTAACAAAATAAAATTCCTATTAAGTTAGATTATCAGAGTCAGATGTCATCTTATGATTAGAGAGTTACAATTGTATTCATTTAATGTATGATTAATTCAATATAATTTATCAGTATCATAATTAATCTGATAAAACTAATATTATAATGATGGATTAAATACAAATTTATAAAATATATAAATAAGGGAAAATATAATATATAAAAAAATTAAAATAAAATATTATAATAGTAATAATGACTTACAAACATATAAAATATTTCACTGTTTAACCTTATGTGTTAAGGTATTCAGAAATCATGACTAATTATATCCATAGTTATAAGTAGGTATTATATGGGTTTTCATTCCTTACTAGGAAATCCCTCGATATTATAGATCAATATCAACTCTACCTTCCAATCTACTAGAATTCCTCGATACGATGATAATATTTATATATGTATTTTTTGACTAAGAATTCCCCCAATACGATGAATGATTTTGATATTCCCTGCCTCAGATTCCCTCGATCTGATGGATCAGTTCACCTCTATCTTTATATCCTAAGAATCCCTTGATTAGTACCATGAATAGATATGTGATTAAAAAAATAAAATATTATTAAAGGAATTTAAATCCATACAAGGATTCCTTATAACATTAAATCTATAAATAATAAGAATGTCTATCAATTATGTGTTACTGTAGGGAAATCATTATATGACATGATTAATGAATGAATAAACTACCATCTCTTAAAATAAACTTCTATTTATAGGAAATATCCCAACAATCATATTTATGAGTTGGTCACAATGACCTTAGATAAAATACACTTTGAATGAATGGTTCTTGATCTCAAATACTAAGTATGAGATGTAAAGTGTTTGTTTGATGTTATTTAGTTTGGAACATTTAAAATTATATTCTGTATTCTATCCAATAGAAAAAAATCTATATACTCCAATTATAAAATCTGGATAGGCTGATGGAATGACTTGTTGTTTTTCAATCCGATAAACTAAATAAGGGTCACTGCAATGTATCATTACCAATGTAAGTCCTATGGATTAAATTATTATCAGTATGATAAACAAGACATATGTCTAACCATTGATTAGAAAGAAAAGATCCGTTTGATTAATAGGATGCACCATAAGTCCGATGGATAATATTGAATGATAAAAGTTTATATTCATTATACATAAGAACTATTTTTAAGTTCAGTATAAAGTAATTATTTCTAAAAAAACATACTAAAACACTTTTCAAATATAAATTTAGTAAACATGGTTTTAAGAAAGTGTTTTTGATTTCCAAAAATAAAGGAATGGAAAAGTATAAACTAAGAAGTTTTACTCAACCATTTTTGTAAATCAATAAACACAACACTTAAATTAATAACAAAAAATTTTAAAACAATAAAAACCATTATTAATTTAAATATTTAATGATATAATTTATATCTTAAATTTCCCAAATTTTATGAATTTTGTATAATTTGATTAAAATTAATAAATCTTTAGATTATCCCCTTTATTAAAATTATTTATTAGAGATTTTCACCCTTTTAGAACTCTTCCCCTTAAATATATCTCATGAAACTTTTCCAAAACATTAACCCCTTAAACTTATGATTTTATAAATTTCTCCCCAATTAGAAATTTCTCCCCCTTTTTTATTTAAAAAATCAATAGGGAAATTATATAAACAAAAGTTTTAGAAACTAATAATATATAAAATAATGGTATATGAATTAACTAATCATCTAAGAAAAAAATGAAGTAAAATAAATCCAAAAAAATTTGGAAGAAATTCATACACAATACATTTGGATAAAAATTCATTAATGTTAAACATTCATTCAAATTTAATTGAAAATATTACATCATGAGTTCAAAAGAGAATGTTAATTATTTATTCATTAAAATTTTCACAATTTAATTCATTTTATTGAACTCATCATTATCATTATGATCCTCTTCGACTAAAGAGTAAAGATTCATGATCTGGTCCTCTATCACTTCCTACTTCTGATCCTATGAATTTAGTCTTTCAACTTCTTTAAAAATATTTTTATTTTCCTCGTTCACAAGGAAAATTTCATATTCACATGTTCTGATTATATTGTTATCCAACCCTAGTTTTTTATCTTTTTCATTCAAATTATTCACATCTTCATTAAGTTAATTATTCATATTTTTTAATTATTCCAAAAACATCACATGACTTGAGACATCTGTATAAAGGGTTTTGAGTGATTTAACCATGTCCATAGATAGTTTATTGAATTATAAAAATTTATCATCATGATACCTAAGTTCAATATCAACTTGGTTTGACAACATAACCATTTGATTATAATATATCTTCTGTTATTTGGTCTTTTCTTTAACACTTTTCAAATATGATTCAATCATAACTTGTCATGAACCAGCCCGAGTTGAAGCTAAACCTAGGATAGCCCACGAAAAGTCCCGAGATGCATAAAAATTGAACTAAACATTATTTGTACAAGAAAATGAATGTACATCTAAAACAAAAACTCAGATAACCAAACCTGATAACCAAATAACACCATGTTACCCCTATGGTCACTCTCCAACACAATGATCACACATCGCCCAAGGCGATTGAACTCAAGCCGCAACCTGCACAAGGGTTAAAAAAGAAGAAGACTATAGGCATGAGTATTAAAACTCAATAGGTTAGCCAATATTCTATTACCAATGGACATAATTTAAAATAAAATAAAAATCAATTTCAACTTTTAAATACAATATATAAAGGCATGTTTTCCATATGAGGTCTCATGCTATAAAAAAATTAACAGAAAAAAACTTGCATGTTTTATAAACAAAAATTCTAGTAACAATTTTAAAAGATATGAAAATTCAAAATGAAAATAGTTTTCAAGAAGGATGCTTTAAAAAATGTAAACTTTTAAATAAATCAAACACACTACTTAATTTAACAACCAAACACACCATATACTGACAGTGAGTACAAAATAGTCAATGATCACAAGTCACAGGAACACCCCTAGGCACTAGTTAGTTGTGAGCCCCAGGTACCTCGTATCTTAGTGAAAGTAAAAATAATAAATATCTATTCTTGTGCACATGATCCACTAGTAGGGAGAATACCCATAAAATAGTGGTACCCCAACATCATCATCATCATAGGTTAGTAAGTGTTATCATCATCAAACTTGCTACGTAAAACAGAGGCCAAACCCCACAGGATCACTAGCATACTAGTACACGTCCACCCACCTAGATACCTGGGATTACCTTCAGTACTCAATAAAGTTACACATATTATAAAATAAAATTTTAACCTCATAATTAAATTACCAAACTATAAACACACAAACATCCCACAAACATGCTTCACATTTTTTTTCACAAATCAGTAAACCACTAAAAAGTCTCGTAAAACAATTTCAAGGAGTATAATAAGGCCTTGCACATAAAATCCATTCAAAAATGATATTTTAAGGAAATAAACCCTTCAATAACATAAAAAAACATATTTTTAATCCCCAAAACCAATTAATAAATCACTTTCATGGACTATAAAATGTCCCCAAATGATAGAACATGAAGTACAGATGGAAAAATTTTTTACAAAAAAATGCCAAATGAGCTTTAAGCCTTTCTCAAAACTAAAATTTGAACAAGGTATGCATTTTAATTTTATTAAGGAGGTTTATAAAAACCCTTTATAGCATAAAAACACATTCATAAATCCCTTAAAACACTCAAGTTACATATTCAAAACACAACCATTTTAATAAGGATATGAAACATGCCATTTTCTAATAAGTTGGGCCAAAACATGTTGTAAACCAAAACCCATTTGTTTATAAAACCAAATCCAAATTGGAAATCCATATAAGGACCAAAAAATACCATTTATCATTTTTACAATTCATTCATAAATCCAAACAAATAATTTTTAAATCACACATCACACATAAAAGCCAACCGAGTAATTTACCAAACACATGACATACCCTTTTTAAACAAAACAATTTAATTTAAAGACATGACAAGGAATAAAACACCAATTTCATGAAATATTTTACTAGATATACTATAAAAGTTTCAAAATACCATAAATATAGTTTTAAACCTCACAAAACAGTTGCAAAATATAGCAAAACAATTAAACAAACACTTGGTGTGCACTTTTATGACAAAACAACTCTACCTTTCAAAAATCAAGGCTTAAACAACCATTTTTCACACCAAGAAAATTATAAAAAGGATGAAAAACAATAATAAACATATATATAATATTTTAACAATAATAAAATGATGAAACTTAAATTATAAAGGCATGTGCAAGGGATATCCTACCTCAAATCCTTAGTGTAATGGAAACTCACACCCAATATCACCATCCGAGGGTTTATAAACCCTAAACCAATGAAGACCATACCCAAAAGAACAAAAACCCAATAAATAATCATGGGATAATAGAAAAATAGTTATAAAATTACTAAGGGATAATACAAAACCAATAAATATTGAAAGGAGGAGGAAGAGGGAGGAGAAAGGAGAAGGAATCTCACCTTGCCACCTAGAAAACTATTCATATTATATTAGATATGTAATCTTAGAGAAAGTTTAATGTCTTTTAGATTCATAGAGAGACTCATAGGGTCTGGAATAACCATTTAAAGAATATTTTTGGGAAAAAGAGTATGAATTGAATGAGTTGTGGATGAAGCAATTTACCTTCTCAATTCAGGACGTTTTGAGGAAACCTGAGAACCTTGCACCTAATATGAGATGAAAATAAGATCCAAATAGGTAAAAGCGATAATGGGTGTGATTATATGTATGTGGGATTATAATGTGAGGTTGAATCACTGAAAAATATTAAAAAATGGGAAATATATAAAAGAAACAATTTATTTTTATAAAACTAGAAATGGGCCCACGACCTAGCCCAATGCCTAAACAAGTAACCCAAATTCACCATTATTATGAATTTATAAGAGGTTAAAAAGGATATGGTAGTTTTAATATGTCAGTTAAGGAAATGTGGGAAGTAGAATTAATGAAAAATGTTGAAAAATTAAGGAGTTATAAAAGAAACAAATTTGGGTTTTAAATTTGAAAATGGGCTCACGGTTGGACCAAATCATGAAATAACCACCCTTTCTACAGAAACTCTCAAAAAAGCAATGGGGAACCCAAATTAGGGTGATTATACATATATGGTAGTTTGAAACTCTAAATTAATCTCACCCAACACCCAATAAAAGGTTCGGTATTTTCAATGAACTGGATCAAAACCATGACATGAAAAGAAAAAAACCGAGTGTGACATAACTACTGATTTTGTAAGAATGTTCTTTGGCTCCATTTTTTTATTAAAACTATTTAGAATTGGTTTAAACCTTAATTATTTGTTTATAATACATGAAATTAAATCACATAACCTTATCAAGGTTTGGAAGCTGTAATAAAAAACATTCTTAGAAACTATTCTTATAGAGTCTAATGACTTTGAAAAATCATTAAGAGATTTTAGTCTAGAAGATTCGACATCAAGTTTTTCCTTTTTCTCTAAATTATCTTTACCATTTTTGTGAATTTTTTTCTTCTTATGATAATTTTACACTGTCAAATTTATTATATTATTTTACCTTTTATGATACATTCATGTGGGATTGTTGGTCTTTTTCCTCCACCATTTAGGATGACTTTCCCTCCTCATTTGATATTAAAATTTCTACATCTAATCCTACTAAGTATGGATCATTTTATGATTGGGAAGGAAATGGGGTTAAATATGATGATTAGTCTGATGTTTTATTCTTATTTAACTCTTTATAGGTCTCTATTTATTCATTATAATTTTATTCCTATCATTCCTCTTCATTTTATTCTTCTTATTTTTATGATTATTATTTTTATGATTATTATTTTTTTCTTCTTCCTTGAGTTATTTCTCTAACTATTATGTAGTTTTTATAGCACCATTAACAACCTTATTATAAACTTTTGTAAATTTTCTAGGACTATTCCTTTTACTTAGTCAACTATTTCTTTTCATTTACCCTTGTCATCCACTTATGTAATTACTAATGGTACAATTAAATATTCAAATAATTCTCTTCCGACATCAAGATGTGACTAATCAGAATAATGTGTATTTTTCAAATGAATATTTAGGTACATTATAAATAATGGATAAAATAATATAGCCAGATTTTCAAAATCCATTTCTACATATTTCAACAAACATTCTAAAAATTTATATTCTAACAATATCTTCTACTATTTATTCCTCTTATATTCTTCTTTCAAATCACCATCTATCTAAATATTCAAGGATAAAGACTCTTTCATATTACACCCAAACATTGTATCCCTAGGTTTCTTTTGTGACATATGAATCATGAGTTTCTTGAACTCATTATCTGTCATTTTATTTTCATTATTATGATTTTTATGGGGAAGAAACATCCTTTATTTTCCCTTTACCAATTTATTTTTCTATTTGAGTTTCCTAATATTTTTCAGGACCTGCATCAGACACATTTATTTCTATTCTACCAAAAAAATTATTTAACATTTTATCAAAATAATGTTTTATCCTCATTATGGTTTCTTCATTGATATGGGAAATATTTTACCTCATGGGATAAATCTAATTTTTTCTTTTAGAAAATTACCACAAATGGACAAAAAACTTGTCAATAAATCATAGGAATATAAAAATCACTGACTTCATGGAGTTCTTATTAATATATTATAAAATAGTAAAAAAAAACATAACAATATTGATCTATTTAATTTTAACCAAATTACCCAAAACAACTATATCTAAAACATTTAGATTGTCCCTATCATCATTTCTCAGTATGAGATAACGTTGAATCTATAACATGAATAATCTTTGATATATTGACCGGTAGGAAACCTTTATAAATTTCTCATAGGAAGTATATAATGACACCTCAAATTTTGACATAACAAAACATCCAATATTATCATAAAACTTTTGATAAGGAAGATACTTTTCTCCCTCATAAAGTACTTCCAAAAGATCTTCTACTTTTTGATAAGTATGATTATATTCTTAACCAAAAAGGGTGAAAAAAACCACTTCCTTATCGTCATCGAACATATATTTTATAGAAGCATACAATTATTGAAAAATTTATTGGAAATGAAAACTAAAATACTTATATATACTTTTCTATGAAATATTTCTCCCATACTTGAAAACAAATAATCTTTTTAATAATACATTCACACTTTTCATTCCATTATTTTTCAACAATTCTTTTACTGAAAACATCCATTTTCACAAAATCTTCAACATTTTCCATTATACTGAGAGTGGTTCTAGAAAATGAAAGAATATAAAAACATTATAATGACCACTTAATAGGGTGTTGAGATTCAAGTGAGAAATATATAGATATAAATTTGGGATATATGGTGGCCCGACCTTATATTGTAATGAGAAATTTTGATTCATATTCTAGAATAAATTCAATATCTTAGGATACAACTCCTTTTATGATCAGATTATTGAGATTTATTCAAAAATATTTTTAAATATAAATTTAAAAATTTATTGTTATTTTAAGTAATTTTTTTATTTGAGTGAGTTTCATTCTAATTATAAAAACATATGATGTTGGAAAGAAAATCAATGTATGAAAAGAGTATATTAAAAAAAATTATAAATTATATTAATGATTAAGTATAAAAACTAAAATAATAATACCTTTTGGTGTAGAATAGTTTAATCAGTATAAGTAAAATATTTTTCTTTTTTTTTTCTCTATGAAAACCGATTTCAATAGTGTTTATAAAAAAAGTATTTTGTGGAAAATTTTTAAAACAAATTTTGAGTCTGAAAATTTTTCAGTCCAGAAGTCAAAATAATTTTTCAGAATATTTTCTAAAAAAATACCTATCCATAAATTTTTATAAAAAAATTTGAATTGAAAATATGTGTATAATATATATATTTTTTCAAAATTGTTTGTAAAAAAATCGACTCAATAATTTTTTATAAACGTTTTTTAATTCCAATAAATTAAATATGAAAGCTAAAACGTTTTAGATTACTTACAATGTTATAAAAAAGGTATTTTTTTAAAAAAATATTTTAGAAAACTAAACATTTTAGGAAAAAATAATGATTTATAAAACCATACCACATATACCCCCTATGAAAAGGAGTTCATTAAAGTAAGGAGATTGGAAAACAATAAGTAGAGATGAATTGTCATGTAACATCAATTATTCCTAGATTATATTTAATATATACAAATCCATTGAAACTAAGGGGTTTTGTAAAAATATTATCATGTTGTTCTTTCATTATAATGAATATTAAAAATATATCTTGTTTCAAGTATCATAGATTCAAATATATTATCCTGACTTTACTCCAGTGGTAGATGTATAGGATGTTTAACTTTGTGTTAATGCGACCTTTAAGGTATATATAACATGGATTGTTGACCAAAGTGATATTTATCTATGGGGTATTACTATTCCATTTGTTTGAGTGTAGTGGAATTAAGTTAATGTTTAGAAGAATGTTTGGGAGGGGGAGTCTGATATACAAGCACAATGGATAAAAATTTTCATCGATACCCCACATTGATGCTTAGAGAATCTCGGAGATGATATGTTATATGATTGAGAGGTTGTAAGATCCCCCCATTTCTACATACATCCCCCATTGAGTTTTTCATTGGAATTTGGTGACATAGTTGTGTTTGGGGATGAAGATATGTTTTTGGGGAAAAGACCTAAATTTTAGAAATGTATGTTTTTCTGAATTAATAGAGTCTATGAATAAATGCGTTAAATGAAATTATGAGGGCTCTCCATGGGTTTGGAAGGATTTATAGGTAGATTGGGAACTTTCACAAAAGATAGGCTGAAAACTATTCGCTATAAAATTACAATCCATGTATATTTTACATGATGTGTAACTACCTATAGATATTGGTCATGAAATGGTTCATAAAGTGAAGTTATTACACATTTTGATACTAATTCACATTGTGTAATTTTAGATTGGGATAAATATTAAATCAAGGTAACATGTTTTTTGAAATATCTCTTTTTAAAGAAAAACATGATGTGTAAATGGATCACACATAGTGTAATTCTCACGAGAAGAAGTTTTAAGTAGCATCATACCCCAGATTATCATTCCATTATTTTTACATAAATCCTTTCAAGACCTAGGTGACACCCTATTATTCTGATGTGATTTCATCACCTTTGTACATAATTGTTTTGTTCTAGATCCTTAGTAGGTATTTTTTTCATCTTATCCCCCATTCCTTATACTTCTATTAATGTGGTGATTTCTTTTAACATGAATTAGGGAATCATGTTGATATTGTGATTGTGTGATATAAGTTCCTTCTTGTGAACATTCATGTTTCCATTCTTGTTGGAAATTCTTACTAGAAGCATTTATTAATCATCAGCTAAATGCAGGGGCCTAAAACTGAACCCTATATTCTAAATTTTTTTAATGTATGTTCAATATTAATATTGCACCAACATAATTTTGGAATTAATTAACTAAATGAATATTTGGATTATTACTTAGATCCCTTTAGATTGAACTAATAGTGACCTAGATTATGGATACCTGTTGGGTGAGTGAACCCCTGAATATATTTATATGAAATGGATAATGGATTTTTGTTTGTTCAGCATGAAATGAGATTGAAGTGATTTCTTGATATAGATTCACCAAGGAAATAGATTTTTTTATAAAAATGGATGGAATGTTAATGGTTTAAGAACCAATGCAAAAATGGAAGGTGAAATTTAAAGATTAATAGTAATTTAAAGAATTAACCATTGAGCCATGTGATATTATATTGTGATATCATTGTTGCTATCACATGTGTTTTGATTCATGATGCAATGTGTATATTGGGTGATCTCTGAACCATCCCAAGATGTAATGCTTATATTGAGTTGGATTAGCCTAGTCCCACACTATAATGATTATATTGAGTGGGATCTACATAGCCCCATAATATAATGTTTATATTGAGTGGTATCTATCCAGTCCAATGATATAATGATTATATATATATAAATATATATTTCTTCCTATTCCCATGTTGTAATGCTTATATTGAGGGGTTTCTATCAAGAACCATTTTGAAATTCTTACATAGTCATAATGGACTAGATCTGTGTGATATTTACCTGGATATATGGTTGTTGGTTGGAATAGTGGTTCTAGATACTCATAGATATTCTGGTATGGTGTCAAAGAAGGATGATTAATATATTGTATTAATTGATTAATTAATACCCCTATTTTTCCCTTATTTCATGCACCTATCACCAGACTAGTTATTTTTATACATGGTGGTGTTGATCTACAGAGTTTTACTCATACCTTATTCGGGTTCTGTTTGGTACTTGAGTAGATTACATGGTTGTAGGCTTGGACAACAGAAATGGGAATTATTACTGATAGTTCTTTTCAAGATGAGCTAGATATTGTAGGATGGACCAACATGGGGTTGGGACCAGGGATTTATGAGTTTATTTTGTGACAAATGATTCTTTTATTTTTATTACTTTCAGTTGAAATTTAGAAACATTTAGCTGGTCATTACATGATCTATTATTTTTTTTATCAGTTCTTACTTTTTTAATTCCTATTTTTCTATTGCACTATTTCCACTATGTTCTATTACTCTGATATTTATTTATATTTATGATTTCCACTATAATGTTACTCTATACTAGGGGGTATAGTCCCCCCATTATACATGTCACACCCCACTGCTAGGTGGATTCATCCTTTATATGGGGAGGAGACATTGAGGTCCCATAAACAACCCATTTGGTCCATGTGAGAGAGTTCTAGATCAGTGGATTTTAAAAATTAGTCCATAACATTAAAACATGTAACAATAAATAGAAATTGAGAATAAAAATATCTACAGGTTAAAAAATGTAATAATAAAAACACCTTGAAAGAGAGAATGCGAGATATTGAAATTAAAGATAAAATTACATGAGTAAATATAATTCATAATTTTATATATCCAATAAGTAGTTTTCACACCATTTAAATGAAAATAAGTTCATAAGATCATATGTGTCTCAAAGAAAGAAATTTTGAGATGAAACACTTATATCTTCTCAAACATTTGAAGAAAAAAACTATGAGAAAGAACGCATGAAAATAAATATTGAATATAATGAAATATAATATAATCATATTATTAAAATTAAAATGGTGTGGAAATAACAATATAAAAACCTAAACATGTAAAATAATACAAACATGACTCAATGAAAGGAAATAGAGATGGAAACCCATACCTTTTTCCAGATTCATTCTGTGCATGCACTTAAATTACTAAATAACAAAATTATGATTATTAGATGAATTATTAGGAGACTTATCCTAATATTTTTAATTTAATATTTACCACTTATTATTATATTATATTTATTAATTGTATTGTTTTTATATATGTTTGTTTTATAATTGAATTAGTCTTGGCCTATTTTGGTAATTTTAAGGATCAAAGATGTAATTTTAATAATAAGTTAAATAATAAATATTACAATTATAAAAAAATATATTTATTTTCTTATTGACATATAATAATAACAATATTTATATTCCCATAGCTATCATTGATATTGTTTTATAGCATCGTTCATGTAGGTGGTCAAACTGACCCAAATTGTAATACACTTTTACTTGTTGGGTTAGTATAGTTAATGAGGTGTTTATTTTAAAGAAATATCACTATAATAGAAGAATGGTGAAATTTATTTATTTATTTATGATAGTGAAACATATTTTACTTTTTTCAGATAAATAATGAAAATATAGACGAAAAGAACATTTCTTCATAGAGGCGGTAGTCTGGGCACACACACAATTGACGTTCCGTGGTTTTTCTAAGTTGATGGAAATGAATAAGTAAAGGTTGGAACATTAATATAAAAACATATCAGTATACTAATAATAATAAAGTTATAATATTATTATGGTGATAATATATTTGGATGAGTAAAATTAAGAAGAAAAACATAAGAATGAGAGAATAAATACATTAAAGACTTGATCTTTCCTTCGAATACTCATTGTAATTGAAGGGAATAGGGTAACTTAGTTGGACTAGGGTATTTGGGAAGTGTGAGTGGGAGAAAAATATATTTTCTTTCAAGGATAAATAGGATTGTTATGTGTAACTTTGAAATGGTGTAATGTGTATCCTTTTATAAGAGAATAAAATGTCACATTTGAGAACACCCTTTAATCTTTAATGAAATCATTACACTATTAAAGGGTCAAAGACTCAAAATATTTAAAATAATGTATTTTTGGGTGATATTGGGTTGATAATACCTCAAAAAATTATTTAAACATATGTTTTAAACATTTTGGAACAAATTTTTTATTAGGATTTTAATTTTACCATTTTTTATCATTGTAACTAGTTTTTTAACTAAAGGATGTATGTTTTACTAAAAAATATAAAACAAAACCTCTTCCAATTTTTTTTATGAAACTAAATTTAATCTCAAATTTATCTAATTCAATTTTAAATATTTTATAATTAAATTTTAAATTAAAACAGATTATATATAGAAAAACTCTATTTGTAGAAAAATGTTTCTTCAGCATTAAGTGTTCTTATTATTATTTATTATTAATTAAAAAATAAGTGTTTATTAATATATTTAAACATATATTTTTAAAAAATTATTAGTGTAATTATTTAAAATATTTTAATATAATGTATTAGATAAAAATTGCACATTTTTACTAAAATAATTGAAAACTAACCTTTTCACCATTAATGTCGTAATTAACCTTAACCATGGTAATATAATTTTTAGGATTAAAAAGTAAATTGTAATTTTTAAATAATTAGAACATGAATATATAAAAAATATATCCATTTTATCAAATTCAATTTCTATGTTTATGAAAATTAATTTTAATGTTAGTGCATATTATACTTAAAACTGATTTATAGAAAAAATGTATTTTTAAGAATAATGTATATTTATTTGAAAAAATTATCAGTGTTATTGAGTATAATTAAATTCAAATTCTTAATATTTTTCAAATAAGAGTAATTTAAAATTAAAATACATTCAAATCCTAATTTCTCATTTCATATATATAATTACTGAAATAAATGAAAAATAATTTTCATAAAATATTAATTTAATTTCTAAATTAATATTCATGGGTTTTATTAATTGAACATATTATTATTAAATGAATTATTTTATAAATATGTTTTTTCTCTATCAATTTTTAAAAACTTGTACGGCATATAAAAGTGATGGTATTATAAAAATCAAAATTTTCACTGTTTTCTATAAGATTTATTATTTTTTAAAAAACTCAAAAATTCATATTAAACCAATTTTAATTTAATGAATTAAAAAAAAATATTTTTTTTACTTTCATAAAATTAAAATAGTTAAAATTTTAGTTTTAAATTTTTAAAGAAAATTCAATATATAAGAAAATTTTATTTTTTTAAATAACCCTTTTCAACATTAAATCATTTTAATCATTTACCCTATGAATGTAACAAATTTTTAATTGATTACTATCATAGAGGATTAAAAATTGTTTTATTGATAATTATATTCCAATATGTTTTGGAATGTTTACATCCTGCGTTGTGTGTTACACATGTTATTGAACATATAATATATTTTAAAGTATCTAAAATATCAGGTCATTACAATCATGATAATGGTAGACAAATAATAATTTTATAGTGAATTATAAAGACACATGTTCTTTTAATTTTATTAATAATTTTATTAATACGGAGTATGTCTATAAATTGCTCATTTTAGTTAGTTTTACTGATAATAGTGTTGCTTCATAACAAATTTTAAATTTAATTATACCATTCATGAACCATAATAATAATTTCAATTATAATTATATATAACAAATATTCATTACCCATTTTTTATCATCCATAACTATAACTATGAAAATATGGCAGTATCATTCAATTCTGTGGTTGAATCGACCCAAATAAAAACGTACTATGAAGTTGGAATGATTATAAAATGATCAATATTTAGTTATTATACTTTTATTAAATAGTCATATTTATTTTAATTCCATGTTTTTAACATTTTAAAACATATATTTGAAGAGGTATAGGAAAATATTAATAAAATAAATATATAATAATATTATACTTATGTTGTTGAGTCAAATATTCTGTTAAGGATATTATTTATAATCAAACCATCAAGAATTATTATAATGATCAAAGGATATGTACAAGGTATAAAGGTTATAATAGATTTATTTTAGAAATAAAAAAGTGGGAAAATTAAAATTTACATGTGTTTTGTAAAGGGTAATAGTAGGTCCTTTTTATAGACAATGTTTTGTGGAATTTTTATAAATATTAATTCTTTATGGGTTAAAAAGTATGTTGCCTGTGGATAAAAAAAATGAGATTAGCTTTTATCAATAAATCCTTATCCACATAATACTCAGGATAAGTTTCTATGATTTTATATAAATTTCTAAACCAGTTTTAACAGTAAAACCCATTTTTTATTGATTTTCATAGTTATTGTTATAATACTAGTTTTAAATTATATTAAAAACTCTATAAATGATGTTTTATTATTTGAATAAATCATTACCTATAATTTCTATAATAAAATCCATTAAAATATATAATTTCTTTGAACCTTATTACTTTAAAAATATTAAAGCCTCTATTTTGGACTTTTCTCATGTTGAATAATCACCATATCAATATTGCATAATTTTTTTGGATAATTATCCAATTATTTGATATCAAAAATAATATATAAGGATAAAATTAACTTATCATTCATAATTAATATTTTATAAAATCATTCATAAAAATATTTATTTTAATTAATAACATGATAAATAATTTAATATAAGAAATTTTAAATTTATTACATTGCACAAACATTCAATATGTGTTTGGATAATTAACTTGTTAAATAATTTTAAAATTTAAAATTTCACATATAATTATTTATTAATCGTTATATTTATCTCAAAAAGTTAATCATATCCTTACCCCATAATAAATATTATATATAAGTCATTATTGTTTACTTTTCTATTGTTTCACAAGCACTACATCAACATAACCTAAGAATTTTAAATTTTACCTCGATTAAAAAATTAATTTATATTAGATAATAATTATATTTTTTATATATTATATATTTGAATACACATTCTAAATGTTTGTATAATTATCCATTTCAATTTAGAAAAAAATATAATAGTAAGAAGTAGAATTACACTTGAACTCAAACTCTTATTTGAAAAAGGAGTTCAAATGTTTTACTCAATCCCTATAAAATATAAATTCACCAGTTGATTTTGAAAGTTAATATTTTATTTATATTGATTATTTTAAAGTTTTACAAATATTAATTAATTATTATATATCTTTATAGACGCACATTTAATAATGGGTTGGGATGTTCGATTCGAACTCGAACTCTTATTTGTGTTAAAAATATTTTGACCTTATTAATCAATCTTTAATAAAGTTTAATTAGTAAAATGTAATTATTAGTAATAATTATATATATATATATACATATGATATTATATCATATTAAGTTTATTTATAAATTATTCTAAACCAATATAGATACTTAAAAATTAATGAGAAATTGAATTTAATTTTAATTCAAACTATTAGTTTTTTTAAAAGAAATTGAATTCAAGTGTGTCACTAAACATACAACTATATTTAATTAAAATATTTAATTTCTAAATCAACCAGTTAAATATTTAAGAAATTTAATTTAAAATAAAAATCTCCTTTAAAAACCTTTACAATAACTTTATCAAAAATAAATATTATACATAATGTTTAATAATTACTATAAAATCACGGTTTTTATAAATTTTTAACAAAATATGTTTCACCTAATTTTGACATGAAGATTCAAAATATACTCTTAATTTAATTAATATCAATCTTAAAATAGTAATGAATAACATTTTTTATATTACTCAAAATATATACAAATTTTATTTAAAAAAATAGGTATTTTTTAGTTGGAAATCACATTATTTTTTTATACCATGCCATATTATTATTCTATGATTGTCGCAATGACTATATAATTGACAAAAAAGTCCATCTTTAAAATGTCTAATTGTTTAATAATTTTTTAAATATATTAAAATAATAAATTTTATTTATAAAATATATTTAACTTTAATATAAAAGAACTTTTTTTACATGATGTATACATAAAAATTTTAAATGCATAATGGGTATCTAATTAATTATAATTTTTTTGAGAGGAAATACATATATATTTTTCAATATAAATATTTTTTGAATAAATTTAAATTCATAACATGAATATAAAATAAACTATAACAACTATATTTTCAAAAATAAATGGGTTGTTATTGTGTTTATACCTTTTTTTATTTATGGTCCCTTAATTTACTTTCATTCAACTTATAATTTTATCCCAGTTTAGCCAACATTTTTGTAGGAAAATGTTTGTTCATTAAACAAATTAATCTCAAATCTCTTCCTACCCAATTTAATTATGAAAATTATTTCATAGATTTATTTTTTGAGTTGGGAAAAATACCATATAGTTATGTTGTGATTCATACAACCAGAAAAATTAAATGTGGGTTAGGAAGTTTTCATCCCCATACATTGAATTTGTGCACAATTCTCAAAAACACGACCTACCCATGTACTATATTTTCAAAGTGAATTAATTATCCTCCAAAATAATGTCTGATACTCTTTATCAAAATAAAATTTATATTTAAATATAATAAATAATTAATTAAAAGAGTGATCGCAATTTTAATAGTCACTTTGGGGGAAAATGAGAAGTTTTTTTTTCAATAAATCATGTAAAATATTTGTGAAGAATTGACTCATTTTAGAATGTTGATTTTTAATCATTTACTTACCTTACTATTTCCTTATAAAATACATGGAAATTATCTTCATTTTTTTCTATATAATGTGAATGAGAAAATAGATAAAATTCATTCATATAGAAATATGTATAATCTTTTTAGTATTGAGAAAAAGTCAGAAAAATATTATAAGTGATATTTTATTAAAAAGATTGAATATTTTTAAGAAAAAGTAATATTATTGAATTAAATATAGAATAAATTCATGAGAAGATATAAAAAATATATAATAAGAACATTATATAATTAAACTTATTTTATGAATGAAGAAAATAAGTATGTATTTATGTATTAGATTTTTAATTAGAAAAAAAAATTATTTTTAGTGGGCATGCCTAAATAGTTTTTCTCATAAGTTCAAAATGTTCAAGTGAGTTGGAATTTTATACTATTAAATTTATTCTTACTTTTTATTTATGATTCATTTAAAAAATGATGAAAATTTCCTTTTATCTATGTATTTTAATTTTTTTTTCAATATTCTTTATAATTTTTAAAATTTATATATTATATGTAATAAATTATAATTTTTACATCATTTAGAGATGGTGAGAAAAATAATACGACAATATAAAAAATATAGAAATATATTTCATGTACATCTATATTCACATGTCATATAGAAGAGAGAATATATAACTAAACTCATTAAGAGTACACAGAATTAAACAAACTTATACCATATTCCATGTGTGTAGTGGTGGAAAAACCGTGTACCAAACTAATCACTCACAATATTGGTGGTTGATATTGATATTAACTTATATAGAGTTATTTATAGGTTTCAGTTCACCAACTACCCCACCCACCACCAATGGTCAAATGCTTAAATTCAGGGAGCTACATTATGAAATACTAGAAAAAGTGGTCATTGAACAAATACACATATTGTAATTATGTATAATTAATTTTATTAGAAATTTCTATTAATTACATATTTGTTAAATTTGGACAAGTTAGATTAGAAAAAACTATAGATAATATTCAATTATTTTTTATCCAATCCTGGATTATTTTAATTTTTTTCTATGTTCTTTGTTATTTTATTATTTTATCTCCCACCTTCACATTAAAAGATATTATTCTCATAATATGGAGTGACTCCACGCTCATATTTTTTTAATGCTTATGTGCATGAGAGGCTTAGAAGGTATGTAGAGTGTTTATGGAATTATTAAATATTTTAATAATTAAGTTCTCTTCCTTTATTATCATATTTTAATTTATCATTATTAGTTTTTTATGAAATTTTAAAAATGATTTATTCTTATTCATATAGGTCATGTTTATTTATGGATGATGAAACTAACATTTTCTCTCTAACAAACTTATATGATCATTATAGGGGCATGTTATCTGTTTTTTATGGAAAAATCATAACTTATTCTTGCATATAACTATTGTTAAACTAGGGATTAATTAATACTGGAAGTATCATATGATTTTATAACCATGATAATAACATAAATAAATATTTTATGTCTTAGGATAATAATGGTTTAAAATTACACCATGATAGTGATAAAATCATTTCTATTATAAAAATTTTATTTCCAAAAATCCAATACATTTTTATATGATTATTTTTATCAAATAAATTCATTATAGAGTTTCTAAAAATTCTTTATTTATTAATGAAAATAATCAAATTAAAAATTTTCAACAAGAAACTTATAAACCATATCTCTATGGAATAAACCCATTATATCTACAAGATGCCTAGTTATTTTAGTTTTTATGAAAATATAAATTCTTATTTAGCACAACATACAATGTGTGTGAGATATGTTATTGAATAAAATTGTCTTTCTTATTTTATACTACAAATAAATAGTGTTTATTAAGTTTTGCTTTATTATATGTTGAATTTATCTATGTGGTTATTTATTATACCATGAATGTAAATATAAATTTTTGATGTAATGGATGATGTATTTTATGTTTATCCTTTGTTTATAAGAGATAATATTGAGACTTTTATCTCTTTGAAAATTAATGTTATTGAAGAGTACACCTATATATCAGTATGATGACATATATCGTGATACTATTTAATTTTATTCTTGGATAATATGAAATTTTATATTATTTGGGGGGATTTATAAAAATTATTATGGATTCATTATTTATGAGATGGATTCATTAATTGGTTTATATACAATTATTAATAGTTCTAATTTATTTTAGAGATAGTTCTACAATGGATCACTAAATTATATTCTACTTAATGATACATTAATATTATGATTCCAAATCATTTTTCCATTCATCAAGGCTTGACTGCCATAAGTCATGACATCCCCATACATGATGTCATAATCTATATTAATAAATCATAAATCAATCATAACATGGTGTTAGAGAATATGTTTATTGTTAATATTCTGATAAATTTGGGATACTTTATGATGGGGTTATAATAGGTATTTACATTAGAAGATTCTCCATACTATAATAACTTCCCTAATGGATACAGTTTTTGTTATTTATTCCTTATTTTTTTGTTTAAATCAAAATGAGATTTTTATATAGGTAATTATAATGATGATCATCTTGAGTGTAGAACCCTGTTACCTTCTTTAATTTACTTCTTAACCCTTTTTTGTTCATGATTTTTTTTTGGGTATTTTGTTTGTCTGTTTTGGTAGTTTTCAAAATTTTTGGAATCACTTGGGGCTGTACACGATTAGTGCATGGTTAGGGAAAACTTTTTTGTTTTCCCCAATAAACACTACACCCTTTTGTGATCCACTAGAATGGGGTTAATTAATAGTTTAACTATACAAATAGATCCTCCAAACCATGCACCCTTGGAATGTGAGGTTCTTCACAGTTAGTGTATGGTTAAACTAAATGTGCTACCAAACCATGCACCACATCTATAATTCTATTATGGTGCATAGTTATGGATAACAGTTACTACTACCCATGAAACCCACCCAACAAAAAGTTCATAGTGTTCTTAATTCCCCTGTATAATTTATTAAAAATCATAGATAAACCGTTTTAGATAATAAACACCACTATTCAACCCTAATATGATTTCTTGGTCCTTTAAGGCCCTCAATAAGTGAATTTCAATCCTCCAACAACTTATATTTTCATAACTAATAACCAGTGATCGAATTGGATCTCTTTCAAGTTATTTTTATCCAATTTTGAGGTTTCTTATAATATTATCTTCTCTCTTTATTAGATTAAGATATATCATCATATTATTGATGGATATAATCTCTATTTAGATGTATATTTATTCTAGGATTAATTTTATGATCTCTTTCACCTTGTTTTAATTAGAGTTCCTATTGTTTGTGTTATTTTGATCACTTGATTAATAGTTGGTGATTTTAGAAGGGTTTACCATAAAATGAAACCATAAATTGCATTATTGATTCAGAATGAGTTTTTAATTGGCATAAAAACTTTAATTTGATATGATTTGAGGCTTTATTTAAAATGGGCACGTGAATTGTGAAAAACCTCTCAATTTCAAAGTAATTGAAATTATTGGGTGGATTTTGTGAATATTTATGGCTCTAAAATGAGAAATGATTTATGTAATTATTTTATATTGATCTTTTATAAAATTTGAATAAACTAAAAGATGATTTGAAAGGAATTATTTTAATGAAGAACGAGGTTTTTTTAAATGAAATAGAGTGTGAAAATAGATTTTGGGAAATTGAATTGTGAATGATAAAATGATTTGAAATGAATTATTTTCCCATGATGATTGATTGATTGATTGATTGAAGAATAAGGGATCCTTGGTAGTTAGTGGGTGACCAGAAAAATAATGCTAGGACCCTATATACCTATCAATGTATTAATAATGACAACTCTTACTAAGAAATGTTCATCATGATTTCCCTTGATGGGTCCCCTTACATGGTTTATATTGATTTCCCATAATGGGTAACCTATTTGACTGTAGATTGAGTATGCAGACCAATATTTTGAGCCATGATCATAGATGAGTAGTGTGGGGATTCTATAGCTAGAAACTAACATACTATAGGGCATTTAACCATGGTGCTTTTTTTTCATAATTTTATTACACATGTCTTCTATTATATAACTATTTTTTTGTTTCCAAATTTTTATCTAAATGTTTTATATAATATTTATATTTAAGTATTTATTAATATATCATCTATATTTTGACATTAAATCATGTTTTGTTAAAAAAATTTAAATTCCATTCCATTGATTATTTTATTTAAATTGAAAGCATAAATGGTTTAATTTTATAGAATTAATTAGGGAAAATTTGGTGGTATCATATTGGGATATTATTACCACACCCTAAATTTTCCCATCAGTGTTTTTATATTATCCTATTTCAGTGTCAAGTAAAGGGAATGTTCCTATGTCGGAGGTAGGTGCATTTGATTCATAGGATAAATATTAATAGAGGTGATGGGAATTTATGTGATCCACCCATTGCATGAGTTTTATTTGAGATGTATCATTACAAATGTTGTGTATATGACAATGTACTATTTTTGGTATTTATTTACCCATTTTATTATGGTAAATTCTCCTTGAGGAGTGTTGATACATCAAATTGTATCTTTTATCTTCTGCTATTTTATGGGAAAATCTCTCCATCATGATTCTTTTATGATACCTAGTGCTTGTCTCCAACCCATGGGGATTTGGACCACTATTCTTTCCATGTCAGTGATGGACTAGGTAATAGGGTACTTGGGTATCTTGTCTGGTTCAAGAAAAAGTTCTTCTAAATGGTGGATTTGTGTCATTATTTGATATTAGTATATAGTTTGAGTTTTCTTGGTATACAAGAGGTACGATTTTTAGAAAAAAAGAGGTATTTTCTTGAGAGTTCCTAAGAAGATATCACAATAATAATCCTTAAGTCACTGTGTGTGTTTAGGAGAAGTAATTTTAAGAAATAATTTGGTCTTATTATTATCTTTTCCCTACTTTTTATTTGAATATATAGAAATAATCCAAACCTTGAATTCTATTTTATGGAATTGATATTCTTATATTTAAATTTTTTGTTTTTTATCTGAGTATCCTTACTTCTATTTTAGTGTTCTCAGTTGATATTTTATCACATAATGCCTTCGATAGGTCATTTGAATTGGATAAAAGATGAGAATTCTAGTGAACCACAGTAAGAAAATCCAAAAATAGACCACAATATTGAGATTTTTGTGCATGTAATCCAATTTTGTTGATATGTACCTAAATCCATTTCCATTCAGGCTCTAGTTATGTAACATTAATGTGATGAATCAAGAGGTCATTCTGAAGAGTTTATTCATAAAAAAATGTCATCTTTTCCAATTCTCTAATGATCCTCATGAGGTTGAGCACCAGTTTAATAATATTTGTCATCTTTTTTAGATCTTAGAAATTCATGATTTGATTATGTTGAAATGTGATACCTTTAGGATCGAGGGACCTAGTAAGAGTTGGTAGGATTCAATGGTAATAGTTAAGAAACAAGAAGTCTCAGAATAAAAAAAATAGTAGATTCCTTTTCACTGATCAGTTCTATCTCGTGTTTATGGTCATAGAAAACTATATAGAGTTTCTTAGCCTATGACAGGGTGATATGACTGTGACATAGTATGTAAACTACTATACCACGTTTGTTCCATTTTCTCATAAGGTATTCATTAATGAAGAAATGAAGGATCAACTATTTGAGATAGATCTTAATTTTCATAACCAATATTAAATATTTATGTTTAAGCTCACTTTTAATATCTATATACAAGATAAAGTATTGATGGATGAGATTTAACTAGATGGTGAGTCAGGGTTTATGGGAGTTCCCTTTCCCCTAGTGTCAATTTTGTGAGTTTGTTTAATGTAAATAGAAATATTGATGATTTGTGTGGTGTATATTAAAAGTAGGTGTCAAACAAACTTCCTATAGCACCTACAAAAGGCCCTATAACTTTGTTCCAGTGTGGAATGGTTTGGAATTTGAAAAGTGTTTTCACTGTAGAAATCATTATTTCTAGGATGTGTTGTAGTTTATGCCACTAATAAATTTTTGGTCATATATTTTCTATTCCATGCAGGGGAATGAGATCATATGATCTTAAATGTACAATGGTTAAATTAGATTCTTCATGAACTAAGGGGTTCCAACCACATGAATATAGAATAAGGCTTCTTCACAAAGTAGAAGTGTCTCTAGATGAAGATATTTAAATTACTTCAAATGTGAAATGTATCAAAACTATTTCTCAATATTTTGGTACCACTTTATTTTATCCTAGTGCATATTACTTATTTATGTCGACTTATTTTGTGAAATTTCTAAAGATTCATATAAAATATTATCTTTTGTGAAGGATATTATTATACTTATTATAATAAAGAGTGAGTAGGGTTTTCAGTGTCCAAATTGTGTTTTCCCTTCACTATAGACTGATCTTACCTAGAGTTTTATGGTTAATGACATAAAACGTCTTGATATTATTTTTTGGATGGATTGGTTGATTACTCATAATGCATGAATTGATTGTTACCTTTGACAATTCTCCTTTACTACACTTGATGGGGTGTGCTGTGTATTTCATAGAGGAGGGGACTTGAGGTTGAGTAGTATCTCACCTTCTTTTCTTGAGTTTTAAATGGTAATATCAGTTTTTTTAACTTAGAATAAGAATCATTGAGTGATGATATCCCTCTCGTTTTCATCGAGTTTCCTGATGTTTTTACTTCTGATTTATCTATATTAACACCGGTAAGATAGGTGGAGTTTTATATTTATTTAGTACCTATTATTCATCCAATATCTATTCCTTCTTCCCATATGGAACCAACTAAGTAGAAAGAGTTTAAATATCAATTGGATGATATTTTAGAGAAAGTTTTTATATGCCTGAGTGTATCACTATGGGATAAAACTATTATATTTGTTAAGAAATCTGATGATACACTTCTTTAATGCGATGATTACCAAAAAAATAATTGAGCTACGATAAAGAAAAAATATTTTTTCCAAGGATTGATGATATATTTGACCAGTTGAAAGGGGGGAAGTGGTTCTAAAATATTGATTTTTGGATTGGTTATCACCTATAGAGAATAAAAGAGTATGAAATTCAAAATACCTCCTTCAGGAGTAGGTTTGGCCATTATGAGTAATTTGTTATGCCTTTTGGTCTAACCAATGATCCAATAGTATTTATGTATATGATAAACTTGGTATTCCATGAGTACCTTGATATATTCGTGGTTGTATATGTGGAAGATATTATGGTTTACTCCAAAAATGATGAGGATCATGTGAATCATTTGAGATCAGTTCTATAAATCCTAAGCGATCATAGACTTTATGTGAAGATTTCAAAATATAATTTCTAGATTTAGGAAGTTATTTTCTTGGGATATGTGGCCTTTGAACAAGGTATTTCCATCGATCCTGAGAAGGTTAAGGCTGTCATGATATGATATAATGATTAAGATAATATTTTAATAAATTTATACTATAATTCAATTTTTATAATCCCACCATAGAATCAATTTCTTGGAAATTTTCACATTTTTTGGTTTTTGTAGTATTTTTTATTTAACGGAAAAATGTCTTAATATTGGACATTCATTTTTTAACATTATTTAGAATTTTGGACCAAAAAATTTAAAAACTAATTAAAATTATGGAAATAATTTTTTAGGATTCCATACATGTTTTTATTCATTTTATTCTTCTGAATCCAAATATAAATCTATCATTTTATGTCCCAAACCATCTCAGATGTCAAGCCTTGGAAACTATGTAGATATCTGGATACTTTTAAAGAGTAGACTATATCTTGAAGATGGATAGTCTAATGGATCTCAAGTTTCCAAATAAGTTTTAAAACATCTAGGGGTATAAGATCAGAAATGATAGAACCATCCTATTCATCCACCATAATGGTCATAAATTCATTGGATTTTGGAACCTTGGAATTGGAAAAATCACATAAGAATAATAATTTTACAGAGTAAAATATCTATAACTCATACATACGATATCCAATCAAGTTGAAAATTTTAGGGTTCATGATAAATAAATTGAAGAAAAATAATTATGAATATAATATTTCAAAATTCAGTAATTTATGAGGTGTAACATATCCAAAAGTTTGGATGAAAATTCTAGAGAAAAAATTGAACCCCTCTCCCCTATAAAAAATATCAAACTTTTATTTAAAGGGGTTGGGAACATGGGGTAACCTTATTTTTTCATTTTTTAGTATCTTTGTTGGACACTATTTTATATAATAGTGTAATAATTTTAATATATTTTTCTTCTTCTTCATATCTATTTTATCCATTTCTTTTAGTTTATATTTTCTCCTACCATGTTCCCTTCTCAACTCCAATAAAATTGGACTACTAACCTTGATGTTTGTTTGATGGATGAGATAGTGCTCTAATTGAGTTTTATTATGATTCATTTTCAATCTAATTATTAAATTCTATTAATATTAGTGGCAGTAAAATCAATTTTAGTTAGAAGTCACCCCATTTTCTCATCCTTCAAGTGATGCTTCTCATTTATAAATCTTCCCTCCCTTCTCTATTTGATTCATTCATAAGGTGGAGAATGAAATGAGTTGTTATTGAATATAAAGAGGTATCCTAGATGAAATTTGGAAGAGGATTGCACTGTATTTAGAGGTGTCTATATGGGGTAATCACATTTGAATTGGGGGTCTGTAGTGTGACAGGTCTAGATCACTACATTGAATTGAATATTTAGATTCATCTCAGACAATTATATCAATCACCGTAACCTCCCAAGAACATTTTCCTTAAATCATTATTCCAATATCAATCTATTTTACATTAAATATATTTATATGTTTATTTTTATTTAATTTAAAACCACAAATCCATTTATAATATTTTAATAGTTTTATATTAGATAGAATTTATAATGGTGGAAATAGAAAACTCAATGTGTGTAAGAGGCCTCAATGTGATCAAATCTAGGATGCGACACTATGGTACATTATTAGAAAAATAATAATTTAGTTTTATAATTTTTGGCGATAAATCACTATATCTTAGCATCACTGAAGTCAACACATGATTCAAATCTTCTTGGATTTGGTGGGATATTATCATAGGTTTGTTAAATATGTATCAAAGCTAGCATATCCAATGAATGATCTCATGCAGAATGTAGTGAAGTTCTTTTGGGATGAAATAATCAAGAGTTATAATTTGAGTTGATACATATTCTAACTTTTTTGTCAGTGTTGACTCTTCTAGAGGCCGATTAGGGTTATATGGTCTTTTTTTATGCATCAGGTTTTGATTTGGGCTGAGTTATTATAGAGGGTGATCACGTGATATACTATGTATTTAGAAAGATTATGACACATGAGAAAAACTATCCGAACCATGTCCTTGAACTCTCAACCATGATGTATGATCATAATAGTTAGAGAAATTAAATTTTTAAAGAAAGGTTTATTATTAATTATGATCATAGAATATTTGAGTTATATATTATCTTAGAAATATTTGAACCAACAGTAGATATTTTTGGTAGAGTACCTATAGTCATTAGATTTTGACATTACATACAGCCCCGGTAAAGAAAATTTCAATGATAATTCATTGAGAATAAAAATTCCGACCGAGGATGTGAATGAATCTTTAGAAGAGTAAAATTATATAGCTCTCTTTGATCAGTTTTTTTTGGGAGTCTAGGGGGTGAGATTGGGATTTTTATGCTGAATGTTCAGTAGAAATATTCTCTTATTTAGATTATTCTTATTGAGAAGTATCTTAAAGATAAATTCCATAGATTTAGGTAATGTCTTTATGGAGGGAACACAATTTTTTAGTGGGAATTATCTATAGAAGTTATATTATGTTCTTGAAACCGGTCTGTTGTGCCTTTTCCAATGAGAATGGTTGTGGTGGGGTATTTACATAATTCCAAGTGGTTGGTGAACCCTGGATCCATGAAGATGTTCTATGACATTAGATGAATATTTTGGTGTCTAGGTATGAGTTGGGATATCACTGACTTTGTTTCTCATTGCTATACCTACCAAAAAGTCAAATCCAAGAATTAGAAACCTTTGGGTTTTATGAAAACCCTTCCCATGACAACTTGGATTCCAGATGATATTTCTATGGAATTCTTCATTTAGATTCCATGTAACACATAATGGAATAATGTGATATGGTTTGTGATCAATAGACTGGCCAAATCATCATATAATATAACCCTTCAAGATAAAACCAATGTTTAAGATTTGGTAAGACATTATGTGAAATAGATTTTATATTGTCATAGAGTGCATGTTAATATTTACATTGACAGGGATCATAATTTTACTTATCTCTTTTTGAAAGGACTCATTGAGGTATTTGGATCTGAGGTATGTTTGACCATGACATACCATCTGTAGATGATGTCTAGATAGAACGAGATATACATATTTTGTGGATGCGATTCATGCTTCAGTTCTTGACTTTAGTGGATATTGGGATGTCCATTTGGGACTGGTTGAGTTTTCAAGAAATAATAGTTACCATTAAATAATTATAATGGATCATTTTATGTAATTGTATGGAAATGAAAGTAAATATTTTCTGTTTTTATCATAGATAGGTGAAACTTCTATGGTTGTGCCAGGTTTTTTTCCAAGAGATGATGGTGATGATTCATTTGATTTGTCATAGAATTGTGATGGTGGATATATAATATAAATATTATTCATGTCTTCTATATAGAACATTTGAGTTTTTTATTTTTTATTGGGTGTTTTGGATATTTACACCTAGGTTGGGTCACCAAAATCATGGGAAATATGGAAAACATTCACTGAGGTTTGTGGTTCCTTTTGAGATTATTGAGTGGGTTGGTAATTGGATCACCTGTTATACTTAAAAATTAATTTCACATTGATCCAAAATGATTTTCATTTTATATAACTCATGAATTTACTTTTTGACCATTCTCATGTCCTGATATAAGAATATCTTGACATTGAGACTGAATTATCTATGACTGAGAATCCAATCAGGATTGTTGATTCTAAGATGAGGGTTCTTCATGAGAAAACAATAACATTGTCTAATGTGTGATTAAAAAATGGTTTTGATTCATGTGATAAATATAAGCATGGACCACTGATGAGAGAGTAGTGTCCTAAACTATATGATATCGAATCTTCTTGATATGAATTTTTTGGACAAAAAGTGTTTATACTGGGGAGGTTTTAACATCCTATTACCTTATTTTAGGTAATTATTGAACCATTTATTGACAATTATTTGGTTGGGTATTAAATTGTCATAAATTTATGATGTTTTCAAATAAAATTCATCCAATGGTATTTTGCATAATTGAAACATGGTTAGTGAATACCCTACCTTTTTTACTAAACAAATGCATTCTATTACGAGTGAATGGAGAGGGGAATGAGTTGTTTAACCATGTGAATAGCCCCTCCAAACTATTCATTCTTGGATAGTTAGTGTTTTCAAAATTTATCAATGGATAAAAAAACTGTATACAAACTATTCACCCAATATAAAAGTATAGTAGAGGTGTGTGATTAGGGAAAACAATTAATACTAATTGTGCGGGTAACCAAGAAAACCTTGTGCATGGTTTTTAATTCCACTATTTTTTTACTAAAAACCTATAGAAACACTTTTAATATTACCTACAACCCCATTAAATCATAATATAATTCCTTGGACCTTGAAGGCTACCAAGAGGTGTTTTTTGAATCCTGCAACCCCTTCTTGGTACGGATAAATGCACTGATGTTTGTGATAGATCTCTTTATGATGAGTTTTTCTCCTCTCATATGGATTATTATAATATAATAATGTCTAATTATTATATATTGATATATTTTCATGTTATTTATGGATATAATATCTATTTTTGTGTATCTTTATTCTAGGTTTTATTTCAATATCTCTATCACCTCCGTTATCATTAGCGTTCCTAATGCAGGTGTCATTTTGATTGCATGACTAAAGGTAAGTGGTTGCATAAGTCCTTACCCAAAAATTGAAACCCTAAATTAATTAATTTATATTAAATGAGTTTTTAATTGATTTTAATACACAAATTTTAGATGATGTTATTCATGGTTTGGAAATGGCATGCGAATTGTACAAAACCCCTCAATTTAAATGGAATTGAATTTTTTGGTAGATTTTGAGAAAAATGATTTCTTTGAAATGAGAAATTATTTTATGAAATGATTTTATATTGAACCTTGAAAAAATTATATTAAATTTAAAGATTATTAGAAAGGAATTAATTTGATGAAATACTAGTATTTTGGTTTTGAAATAAAAATTCATAAGAAAAATGATTTTGGGAAATTGAATTGGAAATGATGAAATGATTTGAAATAAATTATTTTTCCATAATAATTGATTGATTTATTGAAGCACATGGGGGACTGGGTTGTTAGTGCTTAACTAAGAAAATCACACTAAGACTCTTTCTCCCTATAAATTTATTGATGATGATTACTATAACTAAATTAAGTTAGGAATGATTTCCCTTAATGTGTCCCCCACCAAGGTTTAAATTTATTTCCAATAATGAGACCCCTATTTGGACATGTATTGAGTTTTTAAAACTATATTTTGAGACATGATCACTATTTAGTATTGTGAGTATCATATAAATATAAACTAATGCACCACATGGTGTTCGACCATGGTGCATTGTTTTGTTTTATTTGATTACACATGCCATTGATTTTAGAAATGTTTTAATCATGCGATTTTTTTATATAAATGGATTATATAAAATGTTTATTTAATCCAATTATTATATATATTTCATTCTTTTAGTTGGAATAATGTTTTTTTAATATATTTAAATTCCAATCCATTACTTATTTTATTTAAATTTAATTAATGTATTGGGTTTTATGGAATTTCTTAAGGAATATTTTGTGGTATCCTACTAGAATCGTTTGCTTATAATCTATCTTTTCCTTTAATATTTTATATATTATCTTTTTTATATTTCAAATAATGAGAAATCAAATCTTAGTGGAAGTGTGTGGACATGATTCATTGGTCCTAGAGTGATGTAAGGGACTAGTTGAGATGTGATACACCTATTACATGGGTTTTATTTGAGCTTTAACTTGATAGATGTTGTGTCTTTGATGATATACTATTTTGGGTATTTTTTTACCAGTTTGATTATGGTATATTCTCCATGATAAGTTTTTATATACCAAATTTTATCATTTAAATTACTATTTTTGTGGTATAATCATTACCTTGTGATTCTTGTATGATTCTAGGTGCGTATTTCCAACTCATGAGAATCAAGACCACCCTTCAATCCATGCTAGTACCGTCGTAGGTAACAGGGTACTAGGGTATCTAGGTTGGTTCATGAAATCATATATGGTTTCTTAATAACAGGGTACTATAAAATATCACAAAAAAATACTTGAAATACACCTAATACATATAATATATCATATGATACCTTATGGATGACATAGTTTTCTAAAATAGGGTTTACCTATATTACCCCTAGGTGGTATTGAGTTTTAATGTCACAAAAATATTTAATAATTTCAAATGATTTCATTATTATTAATGAATAATATTTAATTTTTAATTTCATATCACTTAGGAGGTCCTATGGTGTAATTATAATCACCCTTTCATGGGAAAAAAATTGATACATATTTTTGGTTGTGATGATTTCTAAATTTTTAGTATATCACAAAGGTTGTAGATAAATTATTATCTTTCAATAAAAGTGATTAATAAATTATCATGGAGGTTTCTTGGAGGAGGACTATATATTATTTGGTCAAGTTGATTAATCTATTTTTTTTAATTTGTGGATATGTATTGCAATCTTTTGGTTACTACACTGTAGTAATTTTTTATTATGATTTCGATAATGTTGTTTATTTTTCATCATGATGGATGTTATGTCATATATCAATTCCATTATAGTTAGATTGAAAATGTTCATTGTATATATCTTTTTATATATCATAGTTTTATGTTTCATGAAAACATTTATTATGGTATAATTTCTTTTTATATTGGTTTATATTCCCTCTTGCTTCTTATAACTAATCCATGGCATATTAGAGGTAGACATGGGAGTCACTTTAGGCATTTTTAATAACTAGGTTTATGCCCTAGTGTGGTCATGTCCTATCAAAGTTTTACCAGAGCAGTCATATATTAATATTTTATTTTAGAGTTATGTGTATTTGACAAACAATTTATAAAACTAGGGAAATTGTGCTAGTGGAATTTTTGTTCTGTCTATCAATCCAAGGAACCCATCCAAAGGGTATGGTAGTGGATTAATTTTTATATAAGGACTAATATAAATTTATAACTGAATTTAGAACATAATAAATTATTTATATAGTATATTTATGCTAGTATAATCATCATATAGATATTATGTCATGTTTTTTTACATGATTTCTTATGACAATATAGTTATTCTGGTGTCAAATGTCAGTAAATTACAATCAAATCTTGTGAAATGATCCCTTAATTTTGATATACATAAATAATGAATCCTAAAGATTTATATATATATTATTTACCATCTTGAGAAACTCTTATGTGTAATTATGTGGTAATAATGTTGAGGTTTAAAATATTAATGTTTTATTTTTGGATGTTTATGATGATGATGAGGAATTCATCCAAGGACCTTATTATAAGTCCACTACACTTTTTTGGAATACCAGAGATATATCAAACTATGGATATAGAGATAATTAATGATTAATATATGTTTTATGAGTATCAATTCTTGATTTTATGAATCTTATAAGGTGATCTTGATATTAGGTTACAGATCCTTTATCATATGAGAAATGTTGGATGTTTCATTTAGGTGAGAAAATTTGTATCTAAAATGATTATTTTCAAGATGAGCATGTTTTATAGTGGGTTGTGTGGTGATATTTTTTCTCAAAATAGTATAAGGGATGACTTGGAGTGTCCTAAAATTTTCTTGGAAGAGATTTTTTCCATGGAATTCATGGTAGTCAAATTTCATAAGTAATGTGATTAGTGAAAGTATTAAAATAATAAATTTAAGAAGGTTTTTTTATTTGAGGGATAATTTAATTATATTAAGATTATTAGTGATAGAATTTTTATGACTAATCAATATTATAATTAATTGTTAGAGGAGATCAAAACTATGATATTACATATTTACTTACTTTAAGGTTTTTAGATACGTTTTCCTAAATGAAATCATATACATTGAAAATGTATTGATAATGGAATAAAAATCACTATTTTTTGGTTGATACATCAAGAATGGATTTATATCGATATTTTTTATTATAATGTACAAGGATAAGACCAATATGATCCAACTTGGTACAATTTTTCTATAAAGAATTATTAAAATATATGGTTATTTTTTTATGGTGGAATTTTATCCATAGTGAAATAGTGTTAAATGGGGAGACCGAATGGTGAAATCCAAGGGTAGATAATCAAGATATAGCTCAAATATACAAATAAATATGGATAATAGTTACATGTTGTGTATTCTTATTATTATAAAATGTGGGATGTGTTTTTTTTGAAGTGAATATGAAATTATCAACTTCAAATGATGGTTATAGATTGACATTAGCATCGCACACATTATGGTATGATTAGGATCCATTGCATGGAAACATGAATTAAAGTAATAGTATTTGAATGAGACATAAGTTTTATGACTCATGTGAATAATAATCAATTTATTTATTATTTACGATTTTGAGGTAAACCTTCACTCATTGTTTGATGTAAATGACTAGGACTCTCATGAATCATTTATAAGGAGCTATATTAGTATAATGAATCTATAAAGGGTTAGGATAATAATTATCAATGATTATTTCTTATTGGTTATTTTTTCATTGAAAAAAATGATAAGTATAGTATTGTTTCATTATAAATGGATTAAAAAAGAAAACCATTCTTGTTTCATTCCATGTTTCTTAATTATTTAATTTTTATACAAGTATGAGGTATATTTTTATGTTCACTTAGTTACAAACATGTTTGAATTTGGATATGGTTTTATTAGTCCTTGGTAAATATTTTTCAAATTTGGAAGGATATATTTAGTATCATAAAATTTGATATGTTATAAAATTGTATTTATTATTAGTTAGAATAATTCCTTGATTGGAGAATCCCAATTTGTAGAAACTATGTCCAAAACATTTCCCATGAAAAAATATGATTAAATTAATAAATGTTTGAGTGTATTTGAACTAAAATACTCATATTATAGAGATTATATATTGTTAATATTTTTTTATCACCAATTTATCCTTATTTAGTGAGACTAATTTGAGTAATGTGAGAATAATGACGTTTTCCCTCCTAAAATACATTATAATTGTTGACGCAATCACCCAATAAGGTGATTATATCTGTCTTCTTTTTAGTGAATTCACACATACTCATCAAATATTGTGGATTCCATTATAATATGTTTATATTGAACTATATCTGAAGAAAATGTTTTCAAAAGACCCACATTATGTTTTCTTATAAAATGTGTGGAGTTTATTGTTCTTCCCTAAAACTAACTAGTATTAATATTTGTGAGGTGAAATGAAATTTTGGGACGAGTTTCATGTCTATACCAAGTGTTTTTTAGTAATATTTTGAATTGGAATAAGATGGTCCACTACATTTATTACATAATTCATTACCTATTAATACTAAAAGGTTTATAAATATTATTTTAAAGAAATAATGAGTCAGTAATTTTTTTCCTATGATAGTTTTAAGATAATTATGTGATGAATTTTTTGATACATGATCCATATTCTGTGAATGAATACAACATTATCATGATGATCATTGAATGGTTGAGGTAGTATACTAATACAAATTCTTCAAAAATCCGTGTTCAATATTATTTATATAATGATTTTAAAAAGTAGATAACATTATTTTTAATGGATTAATATCAATTATTATTTTCAATCTATATAATCATTTAAAATATTGGTTATGTTGGAGTGAACTGAGATTTTGGAAGGCCCTTATTATTTAAATTATAATTCTACATTTTAAATATGACAAAGAGGTAGAGTATACTATTAATGTTTTTATAAATATATTACAATCTTTTATTTTTTATATTTTATGAAATTGGATGGCCTATGGGTCCTTTCATATCAGTGATGAAATATATTCATTAAAAAATTAGGAAGATTTGGAGGTTTTTTGTATAATTTCATGATTTAGTGGTGTAGGAATGGGATTAGTCATTCAATCATACTTTATTTTATAGTTGTATACATGGTGAATTCAATAATAATTTTCTCACAAAATTCACATATAGATAATTTCAAATGACTAGTTGATATGAAAAAAATTGGAAAATAGAAATACGTGATCCATAAGTTGTTATTATCATAAAGTAATGACATAAAAAGGGTTTATCATAAGTCTAAAATTTAAATTATGAAAGTTATATGGAGGTAGGATAACATTCGTTATAGTAAAATGTATTTTGAAACAAGGTAAAAATCTCAATAGCCATTCCTCCTGATTATGATTTATCTTTTTTGGTGAAAATATTTGAAGGAATGGAGGTTAAATATACCAATTTTTTTAGAATTGTTTTCCCAATGTTTATAATTTTTGTCTTGTTTTAATTATTTTATATTTTAAATCCCTATATATACCATATTCTGCATTTGTAATGTTTAATGAAGAACTATGAGAAATTTTGAGAAAAAATACACAAAATGAAATTTTATCAAGAAAGGGCCCACAGAAAAATATAAATACCTAAAAAACTATGAATATTATTAAAAAATTATCCAGAATAGTATTTAATAGGGTTAAGTGATTTAAGAAGTTTCTTTGTTCAGTTTTGGTGGGATTTGGACTATATACATGCCCATTTTTTATTTAAATTGACCAAACCCCTCCCTTAAAAATGCTAGTTAAAAAAGTGTAATGATGAAGGTGACACAAGGAAGGTTGTTAATCCCATAATAAGTAAGGTTCCAAGACACCATTATTAATTTATGTACACATATTGATCTTGGTTATAGAAGTTTTTATATATAGGTTGACGATATATGATAATAATAATAATAAAACAAAAAAAATATTTTATATTAGTTTTATTAAAATATCATGGTGTACAGAAAGAAATCAAAAACCCATTATTCTTTATTACATCAAGGTGGCCTAAAAACCATGGGTCACACCATTATTCATGGTCATGGTATGACCTCTCTTTGAGATTACACTAATGAACTTCCACTATTATTAGACAGTGAACGCTCACTAAACAACAAGGTTAAGAATCCTTTAGGAAGGTAGGGTCATCCATGGGGATTTGAAAATTTTATGTGTGAAAATTCTAAATCTTTGATTTGAAAATGTGTGATATGAACATGTAATAACTATACTAAAGGATGTGGTGATGTGATATAGTGTTAGAATCAACATAGGTAGTGCATGATGGCGTAAAAAATGGGGGAAGGTTGAACAAGAAGTGTTTTCTAAAATTTATTATTAATTAAAATTTAATATTTAATTAAAAAAACAGTAAAAAATGTTAGTCTTGAAAATATTCAATTTTATGTTCCTAAAAATATAATATAACATTAATAATGAGGGTTTAATAAATGTTAATTTCTTTTAAAAAATTTATCCCTAAAATCAACCTATGTTATTTGATAAAATCTAGATCCTATCAATCTTTATATCTCCCATTCATTTATATTATACATAACTAAAATTAATATAGAGAACACAATATTTTTGCAAGGTTACCCTCCAATGTGGCTGATAATATCCATACTATGATTTGTTTGATTACGAGACATATATTTTACAATAATATCACTAAATATTATCTCTGGTATAGAAAATTATCATCCTTAACCAAAAACTATTTACCAATAGTTATAACATCCTACTGGTTTATTGTAATGACTCCCCCCAGTTTACAAAACAATTCAAAACTATATGAGTATGATCAATTTGTCTCTAGAATATATCTACAATAGATATATGATCATCATACGAGTCTTCAAAATAACCATAAATCAGAATAAGATCACTTCTTTTGGAACTTCAACTTTAAGAATTTATATTGGTTTTATAATATTTTGTCTTTCTCACTTATTTCAGAACACCATCATCTAGATTCTTAACTTTAACTATCTAAATATTTGGTATTTACTATTTTTTATTCTCAAATATGAACTTTTAGAACCATCAAGATGAACTCTCATGATTTATTCTCAATATTTCAACAACAATGACCTTTGAATATTCACTCTTCTTTTTAGATGTTGTGATACACATTGGAAACAATAACCTACTCAACAAAAAATCCACTTAATTTTTTAATCTATTACCTTTATGAATTCAAACTTTTAGAGCGGAACTTATTGTAATTTCTCTATCCAAAATTACAATATATTACATTCAAGTCAACATATTTTAAAATTCAAAAATAATCATGTAATTTAAAACAAAATCATTTCTACTTTTGACATGGTATGAATCACAGATCAACCACTATCATCATATTTTTTTAATCCATGAAGAACATGTTAGAATAATATGATTTAGAACACTAGATATCACACATTTTATCTACAACAACAACCTTTACCAAATGATTATAATTTTTTTACATTTATTGCGTAATTGTTTACCAAATATTATTTCATTAAAATAATAAACCCTTATTTTAATTATATTTTTAATGGGAAAAGTTCCATAGTTTACAAAAAAATAATTTTATATGGAATTTATTTAATTTTTTTCTATTATTTAGAATACTATGTCAATTATAACATATATATACCACTTGAATAGTTGACTGGAAAGCACCTTATATAATTACATCTTTGGGATTTTCCCAACACCAATCCTTTTTAGATTAATAATATTTAGTTAATCTAGATAGATGTATCCAAAATTTTACATTAGATATAAGAACCTTATTTTATTAGGGCCACACATAATTTTCTTTCCTAATATAAAATATTTAACGGGAACCCAAATTTTCCATTATTGACCTATTAGGATGATTGAGGTCTTTGAATGTCCTTGATTTAGAACAAATATCACAATTATTATTTTTAGAGGTAATTAATTCTATCTCACCATATTATCTCATGCATTCCAAAAATGTATACACACCATTAATGATATAATTTTACAGATATTACATTACACTAAATTAATATAATCCAAACTTATTAACATATGATAATTTATACAACCGATGATTTGTGTTACTCTTCCAAAATAAAAGTTAATCTTGTTAAAAAATATCCAAATGCCTAAAACGCATATGGAAAATAAAACCCCTTTATGTTAGGTTATAGAATTATATAAATCCAAAATCATTAGAAAGTGTATGTATGGTGTAAAAGGTAGCTTTATAATCAACTTTTTAATAGAACTGATGACCCAAAGTGAGTGTATCTTCATCTGAAGTCCCATTATCAATAGAAAAATAATGAAGACAGATATAAATTCCAAATAAATATTCAAAAATAATATATAAAAATTATAATTAATGATCATTATTGAACATATATCTTAAAAAAATCATAGTCTCATCTTAAAATAAACTATATATAAGATGAAACCTAGCATGTAACTCCTTATATACATGGTAAAACATTTATATTATTAAGTTTAAAAAAATTTCATGAAAATATTCATGAATTTATAATATAAATAAATACGTGAATATTAAGTAGGTATTAAATAAACAAATTAACAATTAAAATATTTATACATGATATAAATATTTAAAATGTTTTATAAATAATACTATTACTCATAAAACATTTTATTAGAAACATGTTACACCGTATTAATTTTAACACTTCTCATTTATTTTCCAATATGAACTCTGCAGATTATGTGTTACATGTTATATAATAAGATCATTTCAAATTATTAATATATATAATTAACCAATAAAGATAATCATTTAATTTTTTTAATATATAACCATTTCAAATTAACCATGTAAATACATTACATAATTATATATTTTAATATCATAAAAAACCACTATAAATATTTATATCTTCCTCAAGATTTTTTTGTATTAACATATTCCCCTTTCAATTCAGTTTGGGACCATTGACCCCGTGATATTAAATATTTGAATGATATTTAATATTAACACTTAATATTAAAATATTTATTTTGATTTTGTTTTTTGAAACATTCTATATCACAAACAGTGTTATCCCCGTAGCATTGTTCATTCTATAGAATTACTCTATGACGCTACCCATGAGACCAAATTATATTTATATTTATGTCCTTTGATAAATGAATATAGTTATCCAATAATATTTTCCACATTTTCCTGATGTGAGATATTATCTCTATAATATTTATTATTGTATTTCAAAAAATAGGATTTTCTATATGATGTGGGAAATGTTATCCTCATAGTAAAATAAATTCATGATGATCTTTTTTATTGAAAGAATGACCTAAATATGTTTTGGGAAACAATATATTGTAACATTATATTTTATGTCACAATGTGTGGTTGATGTATTTCCATGTTAGCCTTCTTCTTAACATTTTGAGCAATATTTCCTTAATTATATTCTTATGAAGCATATTTTTCATATTTTTAATGAATTCTCCATTCAAACACAAATATCATGTTTGTATTTTCAATAACAAAATTTGTGTTTTTAGGGTATAACCATTTTCTATTAGAATTCAAAACTATAACCAAAACAATGACAAAAGATCAATACATGAGAGTTTTGAAATAAAAAATGAAATATAAACTTAAATAAAATACCTTTTAGGGTTTGATTAATCTAAACATTACCTCCTAGAATTTTTAAAGATCTATTAATGGCTTCTAATAGACTCCCACCACCACATGTATCTATATAAAGGATAATAACTAAAAATATATACTTATAATTCCACACACTCTTCATATATTCTTAGAGAATATCTCAATATAGATGGAAAACATTGAGTGATTTGAAAAAAAAGTTAACTATAGTTTATGTCCCAATTAGTAATTAATGCATGATTTTGTGGACTAAGACTTTTTTATAAACATCATGGAAACTCCTTTAATGTTTTATCATAATATATAATATTTCATAAATATTTTTATTACGAATTACATTATGAACACTTTGTAACATTTAAACTTTCCCATGACTAGACCATTTAAAATTATAATGCATTCACATATTTATTATTAACTCATTTTGTACATCATAACATGAAGTATATGTTATATAATATACTATTATAGTTATAGGGTATTATAATAAACTAAACAACACACACATTTTGGAACCTAGTGGGTCAAGCCTAAAACCACCCAATAAGAAATGGAGACCACCCACCAAACCTATTTTAAAACATATTATAGATTACAGTCCTATTTAATAAAAGTATATTACATGAACCGAAGGGTTAGTGGCTCGAAGGGACAACATGTGGCTGGAAGACCCAATAAAGCAGCCTGCCTCATGCTGGGTCACTAGCCTACATCATGACATGTCACTAGTTGAGCATCAATATGTAATATTTCATATCAAATATTATAATTAATTCCATAAATATTGGAACACCCACAACATTAGTTTCAAGAAAAGAATTATGTGGGGAGTGATAATCCCATTATGTGATTCTTTTTATGATATTGATAATATAACCACATCATTTAAACTCTTAGTGGTTGTCACCAGCCCCTCAACAATTGTTGGTGTGATTGGAGAGCTATTCCTATCCTTGTTGCTATGCCATGATAGGTTCCAACCATGTCATATCATGTAAAATATAATTATATAAAGTTTATTATTAAATAAAAATAGCATCCTCAATATTGAAAAACTACTGCATTATTAAAAGATCTCATAATATAATAATCTGATGGAAGGATTCCATATAATATGGATCTAACAACATTCCCTCCTTTAGTATAACGTTACATAAGAAATAAATATGTAATAAATAAAACTAATACTTCTTATATTCCATGTAAACATTCATTTTTAAAGGTATTGAAATATCATTATTATATTCTCAACATTACTCTTTAATTTAAATGAGTAAAATGGAATATCATTATTGAGAACCAACATTAATTGGTATAAATATTAATTTATCATCTCATTCAATAGATTCATAAATTGTATTTCTTTATTAGTTATTCCAAATGGAATGATAAGAAATAGACAATTATTATATTTTTATAATGATGTTTTAGGTACATTATCTAATATAACCTTTAATGAAAGGTATTTAGATTGAAAATAATATTTATTTGAGAATATAATTTTTAATTTTAGATTATATAATATATCACCAATCAATATAAGAGGATATTTATTATTAATGGTCAATTTATTGATATATCTATAGTCCAGGGACAGATACATATTTTTATCCTTATTAATTTAAATAAAACGGTTGTATCCAAGAAAAACTATTGGTAAAAAATAAAAAAATGATATAAAATATCATATTATTGTTTTTTTTAATTTATAAATTTTGTAGGGAACCATTTGATATAATTATTTAGAGAATAAATGAGTCATAGATAATAAATCAGTGGATAAATATATCTATATATTTATAGGTAGTCGATATAACTATTTTATAAACATATATTAAAACTCTTACACTATTAGAACATTCCCAAATATTATATAATTCTTATTCAATGTTAATGATAAAGGCCACACATTCTATTATATAAACCATAAAACAGTTACAAAAAATATTAAAAAGAAAACGAAATGTCTTATAACACATTACAATGGTTTGGTTTCTAGCCTTTATCTAAATAAATACTTAATGGGTTTTGATAGATCAAAATATTTTTCCATTTTAAAATATTATTTTTGATATTTAAATAGTGAAAATAAATCCATAAACACAATTATGTGAAAATTGAACATGCATAAAATAATCATATATATATGAGGATCTATTGGATTTGTCTAAAATAATATTAAACATGACATGTTGACATTCACAATATTTTGGTTTGTGACTGTTCATAGTTCCTGAAACCATGTTATGGTGTATGTAATGAATGATGTTGGATGTCATAATGTCAATAATATTATGATTATTATCTTGATCAATGAATTTATTTAAATAATATCTAATGATTTGAAGATATATTATTGTTTATTAAAGCATATTTCCAATCACATCACTAATGATGTAGTTATTGTAAAGAGTTACATTGATGTAAATACAAAGTTTTTATTTTTATAACATGTAAAATTTCAGGAATCCAATAGGATTATTTATTCAATAAAGGAGATATATAAATTGGAGTTTATAGAACTCATTAATATAGAATATATATTATTCTTTAAAATAAATATCTATTTAATATCATATCTTCATTCACCTTTTAGGAGTATGTGTTAACACACCATTGAAGTATAATGGGTTTTATTAATGTTTTCATTGATTTCGGTGACAAGTGGACACCTTGGGAGGAAATAACCCATTGATCGTAATGAGGGAACATGATAAAATCCATTACTATAAAATAATTGACATGAATAATGAGGTATAATTTGGTTTAATCTTTTTATTTCGTTATATATATTATTTTCCTAATTGATTTTATTATTTGTGTTATGTGTTTTCTTATATGAATTATGGTCTTAGAGATATTTCAAAAAAACCTTCATTAATGTCAGAGTAATTATTAGTGATGAATCGATAAGAAAACAATAGGAATATTTAAATAGTTTGTTTTTTATCAGGAAACATTAAAATGGTTAAAAAAACATATTTTGGAATTTTATTTTATAAAATTATTGGTTTAAAAGAATGTTCTTATTTATAAAACATTCTGAAAATGATATTTTTGGAAATAATATCATTGTTTTCATATAATAAAATAGGGTATAATTGTTGGATAATACTATGTCAAGATTTCTTTAAAAAATAGGTGTGGTTTAGGGAAAAATAATTTTTATATGAAAAAAATTGTTATGGAAAATGTTGATAGTTCATGGTTTATTATATAACTATAAAAAATAATCTTGTTGTTCTATGATTTCTTTGAAAGTGAACATGGATAATAATACCAAAATATCATTATATTACCATTTAATTTATCCAAAATTATGGTTTTTAGATTAAAATTATATTTTCTTTATCATTTGATGAAAATTTCCAAAAATAGGTCTGAAATACATGAGATAAATGAGATTGTAGTGTGAGTGTTCCTATTCCAAAAGTAAACTATTGAGATACATAACCATTAATAAAGTGAATGTATTTTTTATGGAATCAATAAAAAACTAATAAATAATATTTATAACCACCCTAACTATTATTATTATTATGTATATAGTATAAGTATTCTATATGAAACCATGAAAAATACATCCTAAGGAATGAACTTGTCCACATAATGATTCCCATAAAACATGAAATCATTGGGTGTAATATAGAAAATTTGTAGTGATGTGTAAAATTATACTACCTCAAGCATGAATATGTAGTGTGTATGGGATTCTAGGCTATACATTTGTGGGTATTTATGCCACATTACCTTTTCTCAATCCATAGTGTTCCGTATTTTAGTGACTATTATGAACTTAAAATCTTATTACTTTACTCAAACACTTAAATCTACCCTATAATGTATTGATGGATAAGAGTTAAGAAAAAAGAGGATGAACTAACTCACCATAGGTTTAATAATTAATAAAAACAATCAAATAACCAAAATATATTTCAATTTAGTTTCATTAATGAAAAATAAAAAAAATCAAGAATCAAATATAATAATTAAGTATAAGAGGAAAGAAATATCAATAGATTCATGTGGGATCATCAATTAAATATCTTCCTAATCATTTATCAGGTTCCACCATCTATATCAAAACTATCTTAGGATTATATTTGTTTAGAACCTCTTCAACTTGAGCTTGTATGCCTATCTATTCCAAGATACAATGAAATCATTTATATCTTTTTTCCACTATGATTTTTATACAGCTTTAGAATTTTCATTTGAGTTCATATTATGATTTTTAAACATGTTCATTAGTATCCGGGATGAAATACAAGTATATAAATTTTATCCTTTAATTCCTAACATTATCTATAAAAATTCATAATCTCCTAAACTAATAATAAATCCATGTGAATATTTTCCCCCCATTCCTAATTTTATGAAACAACTTATATGAGGAACCCTCATTATTGGGTATGTCATTCATTTATGTATGAAATCATCATAATATCTCAATTTTAGTTATCGAGTTCCTATTCTTTATTCCTAATCCTATATGAACTGATGGTAAATTTTTCATATACAATGGTTGAGATGGATGGATCCCATGATGGTACCAAGGGATTAAAATCCACTGAAAGTAGATGTTGTATGGAGTGATGGTGTCACAATTGGAAAAATTTAATTGTCACAATTTTGTGTTGGAATTTTATTGTTATTTATAGATAAATATTCATAAAAAATTAATTCACATTACTCTATAAATAAGTAGTTTTATAGTGAATTATGTTCTATTGATAATATAGTCATGGTCCACCACAAATAAGGTATAGTCCACTGTGAAAAAGTTATGGTCCATCATCACTACCTATGTTAAACTTATTTATTCATACCTTATGATATTCTATGATAATGGGTTTATATTAGATTCATATCACTAGTTAAATCATGAAAACAAACTTAATTGTTTTTAAATTTTACTATTTACGCAATAAAAATGAATAACTAAGAAAAATTTACATTATTGGTTGATTAGAAAATTATTTATAAAAAATGTGCTGATTTTCTAAATAGAAATATTTTTTATAAATCTAAATATTTTTTTTAAATTTTCATTGATTTTTAGTGTAAAAATGTATTCAATTTTATATAATTGCTTTTCCCCACACTAAATATGATACAATTTTGGGAAATACTAAATAAATTTCAAAAGAATAATCACCGGGATAAGTTTTAACACATAAGACAATGAAGAAGTAAACTAATCCATATAAAATTAAAATTTATTATGCCTCTATGATAAGTCATTTTCCCAGCTTCTATTCCCTTACCACATGTTTTTTAGCTATTTATTTTTCACCTACACCCCAATGAACCACCTTTCAATAAAAATTTACCTTTTATTTAAATTATCCTTTAATATTGTTTATTTCTAAATCCTTCAGTAAATTCATTTTTTAATAAGATTTTAAATTTTATAATTTATCTATTTTTAGAGGCATGGTCTGCTACTCATGTGGAATTTTCCAGTGGTTGATATTGTAATATGGGTTGGTTGGTAAATAAATTGAAAATAAAAATACCAAATGAGTATATTTTTATCTATAAAGTAAAACACCTGATATATTTATGAAAAATAGTGAGTATGTTTCTCTAATTATAAAAACTGAATCACCCACTTCTATTTACACATTTTTAATGGATAATAATCCATTATAGTGAATAAAAATGTATTCCTTTTCAAATAATCTCCAATTTTTTTTAATATTTTCATTATATATGCACAAATATTTTTCCCATAAATATATAAATTTTATTGTTTAGAGAATAAGAGGAAATGAAAATTACATTGGAATACAAACTTGTGACCTCATTACCCATAACCAATAAAAGTATCCTTATATTATTACCATTTATAATAAAATTTTCCCCCATGGGATTATAAAAAATTAACCCTCTAACCTAAAACTAGATGAAAATATATTTTAAAATGAATTAAAAGATAGTTAATCTGGTGACATTGTATTTTAATATAGTTTACCTGACAGGTTTTTCATTGTATCTAAGGATTAAAGGATGTTAAATTTATATTTGTACTTTAATAGATTTAATATAGGATTTATAAAACAATATCCTCAATAATTTTTAATTCAAATCACCTCTATAGTGTTGAACAAGAATCATGTAGGGTTTTGGTATACTTTATTACCAAAAACCCTAAAAAAGTACTCTATAAGAAAGAATATTTGAATTATCATAATAATTCCTCTCATGAATTCAATAAAATCATTATTCAATCAATTTAAGGAAATATAAAATATATATATTGTTATATATGTTTATATAATTTAATACAAATAATTCAATCAAATTAGTAATTTCATAGTAATACTTTGTTATTATTTTTCATTATTTTTTTCAGTTCCTTTGATGTGTTTTCTATATAATGATTTATTTATAAAACAATAAATAAGTCATTTTTTAGTTTAAGGGGATAATTATTCCAACTCATCCAATAGTGATGAATTCCATGAAAAAATACATATTCTTTGAATAAAAAATAATGGATGAGATTTTATTATTTTTTATGTTTCACGATGTAGTGTACCTAGTTGTTGAAGAGAGAATTGAATATATCAAAGGTTATTTCAAATTCACACAGTTTGCCTCAAGAGTATGTTAGGAGACCAATTTATTATTACACTAATAACTAAATGACCCCATATCTCCATCATTTTAATAGAAATAATATTTGAGAGTTGAAATTTTGGTTTGATAGCATATTGGCTTGTGTATTTGGAAGCTACCAAGGTGTTGGGATAATTAACATGGGATGATAATCAGGTATATTTAGTTATATCAGGTTCTGGAGATTGTTCACTACAAATTATTATTGGATGCAGTATTTTAAATATGTCTAAAGGATGTTGGGAAGCCTATATGCATTTATAAATAATATGGAAATTATTTGGTGATACAAATGATTCTTTAAAAATATATTTAAGTATAGAATATATATTGTTACTTTGATACATAGAAATAAAATCATGTAAATATTAATTACCCACACATATGGGCATATATATCATTTGGAAAACTACTAATGTCTTTATAACTAATGGTTACCCTATCGCGTGTATGGGTTACTTATGATAGGCCAAGAACTGATTATGTATCAAAATGTGAGGGTCAATATATAATTATCACCTAGATGATATGCATGGTATGATCGATACTAGTAAAATGGATAAGTATTTAATACATAGGTATTTAAAAACTTTTCTTTATAAGGTGAATGTGTATCCTGATGGAAATGAAAATACATTCTGGTTAACTTTGGATATGTAAGAATCTATAAGGAATGTAATATTTAACAAAGTACAAATCATCCCCTTGATATGTAAGGGTATGATATGTAAGGGTTGTTGACTAAAAATGTAATTAATAATGGTTTGTAGAAAAGGGTTTATGGATTACCCTATGATCTATAAGGGTTAGATGATATGTAGGCATTCTAGACATAACCAATTATTGAGTGCTACGACTTAGAAGGGGGGATCATATTGTGAGAATGGGGGTCATTCTATGGTGCAGTATAATGATTTTTAGGGGGAATAACACTGTGAGATAGGGGTAATGTCATGATTAGAATTATGTATAATTATTTCTAAAATTATTAATTAATTTGTTAAATTTTGTATTTAAGGGGGGAATTCCATTTCATTTAATAGTATATTGGTTACCCATAAATTTAATATATCTCTTCCTCTCTCTATCTATAATTCCTCCTTTCCCCCTTCATAGATATTAATCTATTTTTATATGTTTCATGTTTCATTTTTTTTTCAATAAGTAGTCATCGATAAGGCTAGAAATTCTTGGGTTCTTATTCACAGTTTCTCTTAGTGTTTTATGTTTTATATTTCTTTTAACCTAAATTAGGTTTTTATATTGTCTAATTTCATCCGATTGGAGATATATTGACTATGGTTTCTTTGTGATTGGATTCCTTCTACCTCTAGGTAGGTGGTGAGTTGATTTAACATGTGTTATATGTGTGTTTATGTTCCATGTAGTAATCTAGTGTGGGTAGGGTTGTTCGAGAGACCAAGAACATAACTACTTGTGGTCTCCTTTATTCATAAGAGATTCCTAGGGGTAATGTATTTTGTAAAATGTTGGGTTTGGTTGGGAAGGGAATGGTTTTTATGGTGGTGTGGGATGATGTTTTTATGGTAATGTTTCCACATGTTTTAAGTAATGTTTCTTGGGATGTTGGGATTGATGTGATTCATTGAGAATGTGACGGGTGAAACTTTTTTTACTATGGGTGATATTGATAATTCGGAATGTGGAGACTTGGTTTAATAGTGTGATACACATAGTGTTGGCCAATGTCTCAGGTAGAGATGGTGGTTTACTGATTTTTGGTCATATGTCAATGGTTATTTCTTCCCATTGCGTGGATGAGTCTTTTTGGGTAATGTGAACACAAGACATGGGATATGAGATGGTTTTGAACCTTTTTTATTAGTGGTATCCTAAAAATATTAAGTGGATTAGTGGTTATAGTGTTTAAAATTGTTATGGAGGAGGATACATCGTATATATCCATTTGATATCGGGGGTGGTTGATATTTCCACATGGGAGTGGGATGCTCACTATATATATGATATATTTTGAGGCTATTTGTCCATTCATAGAAATGTATGAGAATTAAACAAGCCCTTTATTTCATGGATATGTTGGATAAGTAGTTGGTAAAGGGATTAAATGATCATGAGACTTGACATATGATATATATATTTTCCTTTAGAGAATTATGGGTAACTCAGGATGGTTACAATAATTAATGTTGGAAAGTGATGTCGTGTGGTAGAGGATTTGTTTTGATGGATGAGGTAAAGTTTGATATAGAAGATTTGGGATGCAATGTTCCACTTTGACACTGGTCACGACATGACAAGGATATTTCATAGTCAAATGATCATATGTAGTGTAGGTTGAGTGGTGTGTCAAGATACTATTATATCAATTTTGATACACTTTTATACACATGGATATTATATAGGGGAACATTTGATTTTGGCCCACTGAGTTTATACTCACACCCTCAATGGGACCTTAGGGACACACAAAAATTTTATGTCTCATTGAATAGGTAAGGGAAATGGTTTGTTATTAGGATTGTAGTGGATATGGAAGTGTAGATGGTTAAAATAATGATCATTATTGTTTGGAATATAGGGTAAAGTGGTTCCTTGTGGCTATTTATTTTGGTTTCATTGTGTTTGTATATATGTGGTTATTCTATGGGTGATCTTTTTTATTTTTTTATGACTTATATGGAATTATATATGTTTACATTTCTTATCTTATTTAAATTCTGGCGTGTTTTGTCTAGTTATTTATAGCTTCTTACAATGTTGGTTTATTATTATTATTATCATTATTTATTTTCATAGGTTATGGTATCACAACTATCACCCCTTAAACCATTTATATAAGTATTCATCCTCTAGTGTATAGGGAGGCATGCCTAAGGTCAAATTGTGATCTGGTCTGGTTATTATAGAGTGGTCTGGGTTTAGAACTTACAATTTGAAATCAAAGAGGGTTTTTTGATATTTTTGTTTTGGTATATTGTAGAATTATGAAATTTTTTTTAACACATAAGAAAAGGAACAATATATGGATATCTTTTTTTGTTACCTATCAACACTAGTATCCACTAAAGTGTAATTTTCTAAGGAAACTGGTATTCTTGTTTTGTTTTTTATGGTTATTGATGAGTTATTTTATTTGGAAAAATTTTTATTTGATTTTATTGATTCATGATTTAGACTCTTGTCCTACAGGGGAAATAAGTTGTACTCATGCATCATTTTAGGTAATTAAGGCTATCATGGAATGCATGGGATTGTATGTGATTATCATTTTGGTTCTTGAATGGAAGGGGATTTGGTTGATTAATGTGTTAGAAATAATATACATGATGCTTCACATATAGTTTCTTTGTGGAATTCTAATCATCAAGAATCAGGATGTTATTCTTGGTGTGAAAAATTATGTAGATACAGTTTTTTATAGTGTGCGTGGTACCTTACCCTTACATAGGTAGGCAAGGACATGATGTCAGATGGTATGGGACTTGAGTGCTATATAGAATTATAATGGCTAGGGAGTCATGATTTATGTTACAATTTTCCTCATTTATGATATTGAGATGATTATATCTATAATATTTATGGTATTTGGTTCTCACTAGGATTACACATAATAAACACTATAATATCACTTGGGAGGGGGATATATGGTTCCATCGAGGCATGAACTAGATGAGGGCTGCAATGTAGGTTGTGTGAATGATCCACAAATATAGGTTCTGAGGTAGTCATGTTATTCACAACATATAGAGGATTTAGGGTAGTAGTTAGATGAGCAGTTTAGGGAAATACCATTATAGTTTATCATGAGAATTTATGAGGGATCTAAAGGAGATAAATTTTTTATTACATACATGAAATGGGAGTTCCAGTCATGGAAAAATATTTTTTTTGAATATAGGATGTATTTTAGGTAGTTTAGTAATGTATTGATTTATTATAGATAATATTTTATTATATTGAGATTCCAAAATGGTTAAGAGTGAATACAACAATGTATATTATACAAAGATTAGTGAAATTATAGTGGTATGTACACATACATGATGTTAGATATTAGGGGGTAATGTGAAATGAATTTAAGGTGGGGTTCTTTGAGAAATGATTCCACCATGATATTGAATGAGGATAAAACCTGTTTGTTTATACACCTCATGTAGGTAAAGACATGGGTCATGAAATAAGCCATTCTTTTCAAAAATTAGTTATGGTTTACACTATTTCTAGTGGGAAATGAGATAAAAAATGTGTGGTTATTCAAGGAAAATTTATGGTATACTATCATGGTATTGGTAAATATATTCATGTTGACATCAATTTTAAATGTGGTAAACTAGGAACTGATAGTGGAGTGAAACCTGGTGAATGGGAGTATACCAAGATAGATAGTGGTTTTAGGGGAGAAAAGTATCTCAACTTTGGATAACTAGAAGTGGGACCATGGGGAGACCCAAAAGGGTAGTCAATGTTGTATTTTGATAATTCTACCGTGGAGTGGGTCATTAGTGAGTTGTTTCTAATGTGAGAAGACATGGTATAGTTGATCCCAATTATATGCAATATCCAAGTATTTCTAGGCATATGACATGATGGGACATCATTATAAAATATTTTGGATGGCCACATTATTAGTTTTGGGTCATGGATCAATTTAGAAACAAGAATCCTAAGAAAGATAGGGACTTTTACTTGGCACTGGTATCTATAATACATCTTCATGTGTGTTTCAAGGGAAAAAAAGAGATACCCAGTAGTGGGGGCAGTGGTTTAATGTGAGCATGAATCCACGATAAGGGAATGTATCAGGTAGTCAGGATACAAGTCATCTAGACAAAATCAATTCGACTCTTCTAGATTATGATGGAGAGCTATGGACTGTTGGAGGTACACCATGAGTGTGTTGGTTTTTTTCATGAAGGGTATCTATGCATGATGTTCATATTTGATAAATACATTGAACATGAACTCTTGGATGAGTGAGTATCACATATTTTTATTGATAATTATGGGATACGTTAGAATTAGATAAAATATGAGACATCATGTATAATAAAAAATGATTGAGTGTATCAGTTATGATGTGGGATGATTGTGGGCATTGGTTATGGTGAAAAACAATTATGAAAATTTTGTATGAGGTCGTATTATTTTAAGTATCGAGATAATCAATAAGATTAAGGATGATGATGGTTAGTGACAAGTGGTTATGTGTGGTTGGCCGTTGAGAGAATAAATCAGGATGATGGATGGGTTTGATAACCTCATCATATGAGTTAGTTGATTGTGATGATATGGTGTAGGTGAATCCTATGATGGCGATTTACCATGGATGAAATATACCAATTTATGACGATTATATAAAAAGTAGGTAGTTTTGTTTGGTTTCATCTCAGTGTTATGAGAGTGCCATTAGTGGCACACTAGAGTTTTGGTAGGGGTTGGTCAGTGAATGTCTAGATATACCTCAGGAAAGATCTATAGTATGGTTGGTAGGATGTAATGGACTATGTATTTTAGATTTTAAATTTGGGTTGTATTTTGGAATGAATGTATGTATTTGAACACTGCAATGATTTTAGGGGTGTTAGTATAAGACTAAAATCATGTCTCTAGAGTTGTATTTGGATTAGGGATGCGTTTTTTTGTGAATTTATCATGAAGGAAGTGTATGGATTAATTTTAAAAAATTTACAAAATTTTAACTGTGTTTGGAAGGAATCTTGAAATGTTTTGGTGTTTCATTATGTTTCTGAAAAAATTTTAATGTATGGGATACATAAGGACACTCTTATATAAGGGATTATTATTTATGTGTTAGGGTACATTTATCATTAGGAAAATTTGAAAAGTTATCTTATTTAAACCTCACCTAGTATTGTGTAAGTGTTACATAAGTTGTGCAAAAAAGGGTAAATTATTGGTATTTTAGGTTTGATAAGTAAAGGTCACTAAGATGAAATATAATGGATTATATAGATATGAAAAATAGATTTTTATGTGACTTACAAGGGTTACTAGACATTTTTTATGGTGCATAAGTGTTTCCCTAGAGTAATGTAAATATATAAGGGTTAAATATGGATATGTATGGGTCTCTTATAGTAGTTATATTTAATAATGTACTGGTCTACCCTATGATATGTATGCTTATGATACCAAAGATTATATCTTTTACCATATGATGAATAATGATTATTATATAAGGGATAATAGATTACCTTATGATGAGTAAGGATCAGAATATATATAAGGGTTCTAAACATAGAAAAATACTGAGTTTGAAGATTTGGATATGGAATCACACCATTATCTTTGGGTCCACACTGTGAGGTAGTGTGATGTTCTGTAGGTGGAATCACACTATGAGCCAGGGGTCACACTATGATGTACCTTATCCACTATTTTTAAATCAATTTTTTAATTGGAAAAATTATGTATTTAATGAGGGTTGTTTCATTTTATCTAGTAGTATAGTGGGTATACCCTAATTTCCCCCCACTCTCTCAATATTCATTAACTCTTAAGATATTATCTAATAATGTTATCTACTCTATGTGTTATTCATTTAAAGAACTATATATAGGTAAGGCAGGCTATCCTTGTGTGGTTATTTCTTGTTTCTCTCATTATTTCATTATTTAATATTTCTATACACTAAATTAAGGGTTTTTCATATTATTTATTTTATTTTGATTAGAGATACATCAACTAGAGTTTATTAGTGAATGGTGACATGTTGTCCAAATATAGGTGGTTCTAGGATTCATTCTATATCATGCATGTAATTATCCATTGTTTGGTATTCCTTTATGGGTAGGGTTGTTCCAGTGACCAAGAATGGAGAAAATATCTCTATATATTAGTTTTAAGAGATAAATATATGTAATATCATGTGGTAATTAATGATTGTTCTCTATAAGGGTTTTTAGTTCTTAGTATTTTGGTTTAAAGGTTTTATGGGAATGATGTTGTGTGTTGTGGATAAAGTTTCATGAGATTTGGTGATTAATGTGGTTCCATAAGATCTTGATGGGTGTAACCCATGTGACTATTAGTGATGTTTATCATCAAGAATGGGGTGATTTATTTCAATAGTATGATGTATATGGTGTTAAATATTATCATGGGTGGTGATGGTGGTTTTCCATGTTGTTTCTATAGTTTTTTAGTTATTTTTGATCACTATGAGGTTGGGGAAATTGGGGTGATGATGACACGGGACATGAACCATGAGGTGGTTTTTCCCACATGTTTTTGGTGTAAAACTATATTGATTGAGAAATGTGGGGGTGGTGGTGTTTAAAATCATTATAGAGAATGATACATTGTATATTTCTAGAGGATATTTTGTGTGGTCGAGATCATTAGATGGGATTAGTATGCTCACTATATTTGTTGGATATGTTGGGTATGCTGAAATTTTGTTGGTAAAGGACATGTGTTATCCATGCCTTTGGATTCATTAGGTTATTGATCTCATAGTTTGTCAATGGTTTGGATAAATGTGGTACATGTGATATGACATGTGGACATTCCTTCATGGAATTTTGGATTAATTAGAGTGGTTTCATTGGTTATGGTTGGTGTGTGTTTTCATGTGGTTTTAGATTTGGTTGGAAAATTGAGGGAACTTAAATATGATATATTTGGAATTTCACTCCAGAACTAGATGATAAATATAAAGCCTCACTAGAGGATACTCATGAATGAATGGATCTAGTAGAGTGGTATACCTGGTTGTTTTTATTTTAGTTTGAATACACTTGTATATGTATTAATGTCATCAAGAGAAACCATTGGAGGTGTCCTACTAAGTTCATACTCACCCTGCACAGACCCTCTAGGATGAATGAAGACTTTATATCTTAGGGTACATGTAAGGGTAAGGGATCATCATCAAGAGTTTATTGGAGATTGAAGTGAAGATGGTTCTTGGTCTGAAAAATTATGGGTTTTCAAATTATTCAGGTGGTTCCTCTGAGATGGAATTCATATTTAATTAGGTTACATTGTGCATGTACACATTTGGTTAGCCTAGGGTAAATCCAATTTACTTTTTATGGCAGGGATGGAATTATTGATTTTTTACTTGGCTTATTATTTTTCTACTTTAGTTTACTATTACCTATTATTTAGAGCAACTTATACTATTATTGTGTTATTTTAATTATTTATATTAAAAGTTTATAGTCTCATCACTATCATCCCTTAGACCATAGATTCTAGTTAGATACCTCATGAATAAGGGGATAAATTCCTAGGGTCTAGTGGTACTTTGATTTGGTTACTATAGAGTTATTTGATTTAATATAATAAAAATTAGTCCCAATATGTCACATGAGAAGGTTTTCATACCCCAATGTATTCCATGAATACTATAAATACCCAGATTTCCTTGTAATTTTTTAATTGTATGGAATTATTACGAGTTTGCGAAAATTGACAGCGCGTGATTCCGAGGCCCGGAGTTCTCGGAATGAATTTCTAAAATTTTCTCGGGTACGTTCAGTAAACACATGAGTGGAATTTTCTAACTTCTGAACCGTTGCTCGGATTAAAAATCCGAGGGCACCATTGAATCCACAACACTGGGATTCACTCAAGGGAGGATTTACTTTTACTACAGTAGGTATGGAGAAAAAGTTAAGTTTTGTAAATTTTTAAAAGAAAAGAAAATAAATAATTTTATTATTTTATTTTCTTTCATATCCTCCAATAGAGAGAGGTAAGTGGGGGTAGTGATTTTTCAAGCCAATAAATGGAATGACTTTCCAACCCTAAGTAACGACCTCATTAGGGAATTAGGAAGGTTACAAATTTATGAACCCCCATTATGTCCCCACATCGTTACTTACCATCCCCCTCTCTTATATATATGGATGTTGGGAAGTGGTACTGGTACAACTTCACCAAGAAACAAAATGATGAAGGAGCGCTACGACATTGGACCCTTAAAAGACGGAGCCGATCCTAACATGAGGTGATGGGTGACACTGAACTACAAACTGGAGGACGACGTACGAGAAACATCGTTGGAAGCCTATTGCGGGAATGAAGAAAATCATCCCACCTTCAAGCATGAGATTTCCTCTGACAATTCGAGGTATGAGGTCTATTCATTTATGTTTTTTAAATGATTTCCTCTTCCCAATTCTTGAATAATATGTAAAACGCGGACCAAACGACTAACAGGTTGATCTGTGATTCATTATTTTTTGTGGGAGGTTGATGTGGGGTATTTTTCAGGGTTTTGATTGTTGTTTAATTCAATTGATTATTAAAACCGTAATCCCCATCATGTTTACGAGCTAATACGGAGGGTGAGGGCCTAACGAACCTAACCCGAACCCTCCTCTATCTTGCTATCCTTTCACTTCCATGGAATACCGACAACGCGGCGATACTGACCGGCTACGTTGGGGATAGTACGTCAACACATGCCAAAAGAGGAGGTTGTGGAACAAAGTGGTAGTCATCAGAGCGTCCAGCACCGGTTGGCCATGGAGGAGGTGCGACACGCCGTCACGTTCCACTAATGAGCAAAGGGGGCCTTGGATTGTCAGTCGTGGCAACTGGAGGAAGGTGGATGGAACACCAGCCAGCCACGGGTGGCGGTGCAGCGTGCCATCATGCGCCACTAGAGAAGTCAAATGACATGCCGACCGGCCGCGATGGGGTTGGCAGGACCCACTCCAGTGGGTCCCATGTGCAACCTGGCAACACCACGTGGCGTCGCCGTTGTGAAGAAGATAGAACGGCCTTCAGATGTTCGAGAAAACCGTAGGGTCGCTCACCTGGTGGCGGCCAGGGCGGACCCCCTTGCGGGTCGCACCTCATGGTGCCGACCCAGTGGCCCGCCAGCCTAGCGGGCCGCCACCCAAGCAAGCCGCTGCCCAAGAGGACCTCCGCCCTTGCAGGCCACCGTCCGAGCGGGCTGCCCCCTCACGGGCCTCACCCTATACGGACCAGGCCGTCCCTTATTGGTTGGGCCTCCCCTTGCGAGCCGGGCCACCCCCTTGCAGGCCAGGTAGGACCTCGGACTAGTGGGCCAAGCCCGCTATGGCCCAACCCAGACCAGGTCGGGTGGGGTCTGTCCGACTAGGTCGGATAGGACCCGGCCCCAATAATACCCAGAATCACATAAAGGGACATATCATGAGAACCAGGCATCCACTTGATGAACCATCTATGGTGCTGGGACCCTTGGATTGATATGGTCCATTTGGTATACTCTTATTGAGTTTTGATGATAGTTGGATTATGGTTGGGTTGAATCGAACCAGAATCCAACCGGGCCCCCAGAGCTAAAACGCTTATAACTCACATACCAGGCGTCCGATTGATGCACCGTCTATCACGTTGGAACCCTTACGAAATGGTGGTCTTTTGGGTTACCCATTTTTTGGAGCTTAGTAGTGGTCTGGTGTAGATAGGCACCTAGAAGTCCTATGTGGATCAGCACCTAGTGGTCTTGTGTGGATCAACACCTAGCAATCCTATGTGGATCTTGACTCTACGGAACTCGAGCACACCGAGTGCGAGGAATACAATGGCTGGCAGTGAGGCAGAGGTTGGAGACAGATCATATGGAGGTTGATACTGAGTGACCTTGTTTGGGTCAACACTTAACAGTCCTGTGTGGATCAACACCTAGTGGTCCTATGTGGATAAGCACCTAGCGGTCCTGTGTGGATAAGCACCTAGCGGTCCTGTGTGGATCAGCACCTAGCGGTCCTGTGTGGATCAACACCAACCCGTCCAGTGTGGATCTGCACCTTGCGACCCGATGAGGACCAATACTAGAGCGGACCATAGTGGTTTAGCCATATACCAATCCTGGGCAGATCAGATCCTATGTGGGTCATTGTGGGGGTTAGTTACCTATCGATCCTGTGTGGCTCAGACTGCGTATGGTCAGAATCAGTGCCTCTTGACAGAATAAGATGATCTAGCTTTGAGAATAATCATTTGTACTTCTATACTTCACTAAAAACCTAGTTTTTTCTGAGACTCTTTTTGAGTTATGTCTATTTCTTTGTGATTTTTGATTGAGCTTTGTGGTTTTCCTTTGTGGAATTATGAGAGACCTTCGGGGGTCTGGGGGTCCCTATAGAGTATTGTTATACTCACCCCTACGCGGGTTTCTACCGCACCTTGTTGTGTCTTTTGTAGACGATGAGAAGCTGGGATAAGGTTTGAGGGAACCAGGACTAGGATGTAAGCAGAGGATAGCGGCGGAAGTGGAGTGCTGAGGTGGAAATCTGTACGCACCCTTCAGGTGGGATCCTCGAAGGACGACTCAATAATTGTTTTCCTTTTTTCAGTTGTATAATTCCTTTCAGTTGTACTTGTACTTTTTTACAGATGGGCTTGTATTCCAGCCCCCTTTACTTTCAGCACTCTTCTACTACACCAGTTTACTTCATAGTTTCTTCTTGTCTTGTTGTCAGACCATGTTTTTGTACAGGTTTAAAGGTAATGTCTTCCCGTTTTAGGGAATATGCCTTTTGGTGCTAGTCACCATCCCCTAGACTATAGAAGGCGGGATTGGGGTAGTCATGGCACTGGCCCTGGGGGATGGGTTGTGAAAAAGTGGTATGAGAGGATTCAACACATGAAAACATTGATTTCATGTGTTTTGAAAAGTTTTCTTTGTGATTTATTTGAGTCAGCTCAACAGGTATAACTTATTGACTGTGACACACCTGTATTCTTTCAAGATGCATCCACATATATAGCCAGCCAATATTCTTGAGAGAGTACGTGATTACAGCCCACCGAGTGAGGAGGCCTCGGTGTAGGGCCCTCTTAAGCATTATGACCTTCAGGTGGTGTACCAGCAGCACCACTACCCGTTGGGCAGCCATTGCCACCAGCCCCACCAGAAGAGGGTGCACGATGACTGAGCACATTGCACGAGTTTCAGTGGTAGAGGCCTCCAAAGTTCTGAGGCGAGAAGGACCTGCAGGTGACTGATGATTGGCTGGAGGTTGTGGCCAGAATTTCTTTCTTGGTTGGGACACTAGCAAACATTATGGTGATCCTAGAATCCAGTATCTTCTAGGTAGAAGCCAGGAGATGGTGGAGCTTGATTCTCTAGATACTCAACAAGGAGACCCTAATCTAGGAAGACTTCGAGGGACTTTTTAGGGTAGAGTTCATCCTAGTGACCTTACACTCTGTGCGTATACATGGGCTACTGCACCTACAGCAGGGCAACATGACAGTAGCCCAGTACTCTTCAAGGTCCACTGATCTCTCCCGCTACTCCACCAACATGGTACAAGACCCTTTATTTATGGCCCAAACCTTTGAGCAGGGTCTCTGATGGGATATTAGAGTATCGATGATATCACTCAGCATTCTGACGTAGGTTGGGGTGCTAGAGTGAGTGCTATTGGTGGAGATATTCCTAGCTGAGTAGGAACCCACAGTGAGGGCCACCACTGGACGTCTGGTAGCAGAGTTATCTTCATCAGGCAACAAGAAGATGACATAGAGGTCTAAGCAAACCACACCTTCTGGTGGATGACCCCAGGATGCAGGGATGAAGCTGTGGGGCTCGCGAGGCAGAGGAAGTCAAGTGAGTGACAAGCAATGTTACACGTGCGGTGGCCAGGGTCACATGGCATGCGACTGACCGAACCGCCATACAAATGACTAGCAGATGGTCGAGGGACCACCGAGGCAGAGGAAGAGGTTCGACCGAGGAGGTCCATAGGGTGGAAGAAGTGGTAGAGGATATGTCCATGCAACAAGCGGTGGGCAGCGATACGAGGTTCTATCGCCACCACCGCCAGGTGGTCCACCATAACCACAAGGAGTCAATGGATAGGGACAAGCTCATCTCCATGCATCTAAGGCCTATGACCATGACTCTCTAGAGATTATTATAGGTACGATTAGTTTCTACTACACCTTAGCTGCAGTACTTATAGACACATGTTCCAGTCACTCTTTTATCGTCACGACCCTCGTTCAGATCTCGGAGATTTTGGTGGAGCCGTTGGCTCGATCCTTATAGCTAGAGACTCCTACGAGAGATGATTAGATGATTACACACTAGTGCCAGTAGTGTGATCTTACTCTATGAGGAAAGAGATTTGACTAGGATCTCCTAATAGTGGAGTCGAGGCCTTATGATGTCAGCTTAGGTATGGACTGGTTATCCACAGTCCTTGCTTTGATTGACTGTATTAGGAGGAAAGTGCAGTGTTTCCGCACATATGGGACCAGGTTTTTTCGTTCACTGGTAATAAGGGAACCTTTGCAGTATAGGATGGACTTAGCCAGAGGAGGGTGCAACTGATTACTCATCATTTGGCTGGCCTTACCCTCAGAGTAGCAAATTTTGAGAGTCTAAGCTATCCTGTTGTGGTAGATCAGTATGCTGATGTCTTTCCTGATGATGTTCTGGGAGTACCTCCATGAAGAGAGGTAGAATTTTACATCAAACTATACCCTGGGAAGGCACCGATATCTAAACCAGCATACCAGATGGCTCCCGTGGAGCTTCCTGAGTTACAGATACATTTGGAGGACCTATAGGGAAAGGGGTTCATAAGGCCCTATGTTTCTCCATGGGAAGCCCCAATTTTGTTTTCTAAGAAGGAAGATAGGTGTTTGAGACTCTGCGTGGACTATCGGCGCCTGAACTAGGTGACAATGAAGAACAGGTATCCACTTCTGAGGATTGATGATCTTTTCAATCAGCTAAAGGGAGTTCGTTGGTTTTCGAAGATACACCTCAGATCAGACTATCATCAGCTCAAGATATGAGATGAGGATGTGCAGAAGATGACCTTCAGATGTCGATATGGCCACTATGAGTTCTTGGTTATGAGTTTCGGCATGACCAATGCCCCAACTATGTTCATGGGACTCATGAACATGATATTTCATCAAAAACTAGATCACTTTATAGTGGTGTTCATCGATGACATCTTGATATACTCAACGATGGAAGAGGAGCATGCCTATCATCCAAAGATAGTTCTGGATACACTCTGAGAGCACCAGCTTTATAGTAATCTCTTGAAGTTCCAGTTCTGGATATGAGAGGTCCACTTTATAAGACACGTTATCTCGGAGGCTGGAGTTGCGGTGGATTCAGCAAAGATAGAGGCTGTGCTTTCTTGGGAGCCACCCAAGAGTGTGACCGAGGTGAAGAGTTTCCTAGGGTTGGCTGGTTACTACCAAAGATTCACGCCTAAATTTTCCATAGTTGTGCCACCCTTGTATACTTTGAATAAGAAGGTAAAACCCTTCGTGTGGATGGAAAGATGCCAACAGAGTTTTCAAAAAATGATTTAGAGACTGACGAGTGACCCTATCTTTAGGATACTAGAATAGGGCATTGGGTATGTAGTCTACTATGACGCTTCAGGGACCAGACTTGAGTGTGTCCTTATGCAGGAGTGAGTAGCGATCGCTTATGGGTCGCAATAGTAGAGACAACATGAGCATAACTATGCTACCCATGACCTAGAGTTAGTAGCAGTGGTATTCACCTTGATGATGTGGTGACATTATTGATGGGTGAACGTTTTACAGTCTAATTTGATCACAAGAGTCTCAGGTATATCTTCTCTCATAAGGAACTAAACTTGAGACAATGATGATGGCTAGAGTTCCTCCAGGACTATGACTTTGAGATAGTCTATACTCCTAGGAAGGGGAAAGTAGTAGAAGATGTGCTCAGTAGGAGGTCCAGTCGACAGTTTCTGAGTGAGGCGACAAAGTAGCTAGCTGCATTGCATATATCCTTTATTGATAGAGATGGAGTAACTTACCTTCAGTCTATGACAGTCACCCCCCACTCCTTCAGCGAGTTAGTGAGGCACAACTTGGGGACATCAACCGTGAGGCTCGACGTGCTCAGATATCCTTAGCATAAGCACCTGATAGATTTTATGAAGGTGTTGATCACGTCATCCTCTTTAGAGGATTTTCAATGGTACCAACGGTGCTATGAGAGGAGGTGATGAGGTAGTTCCATACATCCCCTCTGGAATTACACCCTGGTGTGGTGAATATTTATCAGTACCTTTGGCGTCGGCACTAGTGTCCATGAATGAAGAAGGTAGTGGAAGAGTTTGTTTCACGATGCCTCACTTTCCAATAAGTGAAGGCCGAGCATCAGGTTCCAGCAAGCTTAACTCAGCCACTAGAGGGGATGGAGTGGAAGTGGGATGGTGTCTCCATGAACTTTGTGACATGGATTCCATGTACGTCTAAGGGATATGATTCCATCTGGGTGATCATAGAATGACTCACCAAGTTGGCCGACTTCCTACCTATCTGAGAGCAGGGATCAGTAGAGGGATTGGGACGCCTCTACATACAGGAGATTGTGTGACTCCATGGGGTGACATTGGTGATCGTCTCTAACTATGGAACACATTTTACATCCCCATTATGGAAGGGATTATAGGAGGAATTTGCGACTCAGTTATGTTTGAGCACCGCCTTTCATCCTCAGACGGATGGTCAGACAGAGCGGACTATACAAACGCTAGAGGACATGCTTCAGCATGCGTGCTAGATTTTTTCTGTAGTTGGGAGGATCACTTTCCCTTGGTGGAGTTCTCTTAAAACAATAGTTATCACTCCACCATCAGTATGACACCATTCTAGGCCTTGTACGATCAACCTTACAGATCACCTCTATGCTGGACAGACCTAGGGGAGTCAGCACTTATGTGTACAGAGTTGGTATGGGCTACAATTGAGAAGGCCCAAATCATCTAGGAGTAGATGAAGATTGCACAGAGAAGACTGAATTCTTATACTAATAGGAGATAGAGACCTTTGGAGTTCTAGGTGGGAGACCACGTATTATTGCAAGTCTCTTCTCAACGGGGACTATGGAGATTTGGCCGAGGCGACAAGTTATCACTGAGGTTTATTGGTCCTTTTCTGATACATCGGAGGATAGGCAAGGTAGAATATCTCTCGGCACTTCCACCACAGTTGGATAGGGTGAATGACATATTCCACATATCCCAGCTATGAAGATACGTTCATGACCCATCTCACATCATCGACCATGGTGAGCTGGACTTTGATGATGGGGAGACGTTTATAAAGGTTCCAGCAGAGATTGAGGATCGAAAGAAGCGAGTCCTTCATGGGCGGTCGATACCTTTGGTGAGCATTTTCTGGTAGCATGGGAGCCTCTCGGAGAGTAGATGGGAGATGGAGGCTCAGATTTGTGCTCAATACCCCCATTTGTTTTCCTAGTCTATGATGTGACTTTCGGGGACGAAAAGACATAATGTGGAGAGAATATAAAGACCCATAATTTCCATGTATTTTTTTAATTGTATGGAATTATTACAAGTCTGTGAAAATTGACGGCGTGTGATTCCGAGGCCTGGAGTGCCTGAGATGAATGTTTGAACTTTTTTTTAGGTACGTTCAGTAAATGTGTGAGCGGCATTTTCAAGCTTTTGAACCATTGCTCGGATTAAAAATCTGAGGGAACCGTTGAATCCGAATCCCCAGGATTCCCTTAAGGGAGGCTTTACTTTGACCATAGTAGGTCTGGAGTAAAAGTTACATTTTGTAACATTTTAAAATAAATGAAATAAAATAATTTTTTATTTTATTTTCTTTCATATCCTTAAACAGACAAAGATGTGTGGGGTCAACATTGTGTCAAGCCAATAAATGGTTTGACCTGCCAACCCTAAGTAACATCATTATTGGGAAATTAAGGAGGTTCCTAATTTATAAGCCCTCATTAATTTACCACGTCGTTAGTTACCCTACCCCTCTCCAATATATATGGAGCTTGGGGGGAGGTACCGGAACAGATTCACCACGCAATGAAGTGCTGAAGGAGCACTGTGAAATCAGACCCTTAGAAGATAGAGCCGATCCCAGCGAGAGGTAACAAGTGACACCAAACCAAAAAACAGAGGATGAAGTACTAGTGGCATCGTTGGAAGCCTATTGCGGGAATGAAGAACACCAACCCACCTTCAAGCGCGGGCGTTTCTCCGACAATTCGAGGTAGGGGGTTTGTTCGTTTACGCTTTTTAAATGATTTCTTCTTCCCCGTTCTTGAATAATACGAAGAATGCGGACCGAACGACTAATGGGTTGATCCATGATTCATTCATTTTTGTGGGAGGTTGTTGCAGGGTATTATTGCAGGGTTTTTATTATTGTTTAATTCAATTGATTATTAAACCCTTAATCCCCCTCATGTTTATGAGCTAATGTGTAGGGAGCAGGCCTAACAAACCCGACCCGAACCCTATTCTATCTTGCTATCCTTGCACCTCCATGGAAGACCGACAATGCGATGATACCGACCAACTACGTTGGGGATAACATGTCAACGTATGCTACAAAAGGATGCCACGACACAAATCCACTATGGTAATTGGAGTGGCCGACACTGGATGACTGTGGAGGATGCGTGGCACACCGCCGATGAGCAATGGGGGCCACGACTCATCAGCCGCAGGGACCGGAGGAAGGAGGCCGACACATCGGTCGACCCCAGGTGGTGGTGCGGTGCGCCGTCGTGTGCCACTGGAGAAGTCAGCCGGCACGCCGACCGACCGCAACGGGGTCGGCAGGACCCACTCCAGCGGGTCCCGCGTGCCACCTGGTGGCGCCACTTGGTGCCCCTGCTGTGAAGAAGACTGAACAACCTTTGGCCATTCGGGAAAACTAGGAGGCGCTCCCCTGATTGTGGTTAGGTGTACCCCTTGCAGGTCGCGCCTCATACAACCAGGCCACCTCCCAAGAGGCATCCGCTTGAGCGGGCCGCCACCCTTGGGCCGCCGCCATACCAGGCCGCCCCTCGTGGTCCACACACAATACAGGCCGGGCGACCCCTTATGGGCCGAGTAGACCCTTACAGGTTGGGCAGCCCCTTGCGGGCCGAGCCTGCCGCGGCCCAACCCAGACTGGGTCGGGCCGGGTCTGTCCCGACTAGGTCAGACTCGACACGGGCCCAACTGGACTGAGAATCACATAAAGAAATGTATCCTGAGAACCAGGAGTCCGCTTGATGAACCGTCTGTGGCACTATGACCATTTGATCAAAACAGTACTTTTGGTATACTCCTGTTGAGTTTTGGTGAAAATTGGAGTACGGTCGGGTTGGATCGAACCAGAATCCAACCGGGCCCTTGGAGCTAAAATGCTTATAACTCACAGACCGGACATCCGATTGACGCATCGTCTTTCACGTTGGGACCCTTACAACATGGAGATCTTTTGGGTTACCACTTTGTAGAGATTATTAGTTCTCCTATGTGGATCAGAACCTAGAGGTCCTGTTTGGATTAGCACCCAATGATCCTGTGTGGATCTTGACCCTACAGAACTCGAGTAGACCAAATGCGAGGAATCCAGTGGCTAGAAGTGAGGTGGAGGTTGCAGACAGATCATACGGAGGTTAGTACTAAGATAACCTGTGTGGGTCAACACCTAGCGGTCCTGTGTGGATCATCACCTAGCGGTCCTGTGTGGATAATCACCCAGTGGTCCTATGTGGATCAGCACCTAGCGGTCCTCCGTGGATCAGCACCTAGCGGTCCTATGTGGATCAACACCTCATGACCTGATGAGGACTAGCCTTATAGCGGCCCAAAGTGGTTTAGCGATATACCGATCCTTGGCAGATCAGATCCTGTGTGGGTTATTGTGGGGGTTAGTTACCTATCAATCCTATGTGGGTCAGACTCCATTTGGTCAGAAGCAACGCCTCTTGACAAAATAAATTGATCTAGCTTTGAAACTAATCATCTGTACTTCTATACTTCACTGAAAACCTGGTTTGAGATGAGAATATTTTTGATCTATGTCTATTACTTTGTGATTTGTGATTGAGATCATTATTTGTAGTTTTACTTTGTGGAATTCTGAGATACCTTCAAGGGTCTCGGGGTCCCTACTGGGTATTGTTATACTCACCCCTGTACAGGCTCCGCCCTCACCTTGTTGTGTCTTTTGAAGATGATGAGTAGATGGGATGAGGTTTGATGGAGCCAAGACTAGGCGGTACATGGAGGAGACAAGAAGACTTGGAGTGATGAGGTGGTGATCTGTACCCCTTCAGGTGAGATCCTCAGAGGATGACTCAATATCTATTTTCGTTTTTTCAGTTGTATTGTTCCTTTCATTTATACTTGTACTTTTACAGTTGAGCTTGTATTCTGACCCCCTTTACTTTCAGAACTCTTCTACTACAGCAGTTTAATTCACAGTTGATTCTTGTTGTATTCTCGGACTATGTGTTTGTACATGTTTAAAGGCAATGCCTTCCCATTTTAGGGAATACACCTTTCCGTGCTAGTCTCTAGCCCATGGACTATAGAAGGTGGACTTAGGGTAGTCACAACACAGGCCCCGGGGGACGGGTCATGACAAATACCTTGAATGTTTTCATATTCCCAACATATCCTAGATTATGAGCCTTATTTGGTTCTACAACACTAATACTTCCTCGTGAATACTTACCCTCACTACATTGATGAATTAGTAGAGTCTAATAGAGGGATCTTAAATTTTTCCAACACCAATGGTGGATACATTGAATCCACAATTCTTTATTCTAACACAAATTAAATATTATCGCTCAATATGATATATCAATTCTCTATAACATTATTTATATTTAAATTCCTTATTTTGTGCAATGAATGAATACAATAGTGATTAAAAATGAACTAATGAAAATGTATAATCAAGGGAAAAATGATTTATTATACTAGAAAATTTATCCTAAATGTCTAAAGTGGGGGTGATTCTTTCAGGAAATACAGTCTCAAAATACAATATACAAGATTTAATAAGAAAATATTGTATCAATATATAGAGATCCTAGTTTAATCAACCATGGTCATTATTGATGAAGCTAGATATATGGTTTACATACACACCCATATGTAATTACAAACATCCCCATATACCCATTTACTAAACAAATATAGAAAGGTTTTAATAAATATGCCATGTGAATCTTGATCAAGGAATGAAAAGGAGGAGGATCATGGGAAATAATTCAAACTCATTTATTTATACCAATGAATACATATGTTAACTATGTTGAAGAATCTTATCAAAGACCAATATTCACGAGGTTTTGATCCCAGTTCCTACACTATATAATTGTGGATTTAAATTATAAATGGGGGATATAGAATAAGGTTTCCCATATTTGAAAGTATTATGGTTTAAAATTTCTATTTTTTTCATTCTATACTCATTATCACACTCTCTATTTATTATTTCCATATAAACGGAGGGATAAACATATATGAATGGTTTATGGGAGACATAAATTGTAGGTTATTATGTTCTTTATACAATATTTTTGTATACTTTTGTTATTCTTATTAATCACTTTTCAATTGCACATTTTTGATTGATAGTGGAATGTGTGAAAGTATCCAGCCATGGTTCCTTAAAGTTATTTAATATCTAAATTTTGAAACTCTAAATGAATTAGTTCCTTTATCATAATGTTCAATATATAAACTATATGGTTTAGGATTGAATGAATTTTGATAGAAAACAAGTTAAATAAAGAATTATTTTCCCTCACACTTATTGATTAATACCTTGATATAAAATGATGATAAGTGAAGATAATGTGTCTATAAAACACAAGGATTCTTTTGAATATTTCCCAAGAATAAAGGGATTAATTATATACAAGAGTGGGGCACCAATAGCTTTAAATAGACAATTAAGATAATCCAGGTGACAAAGATCCACTAGGGAGAGTAAGAATAAGTTTTCAATCTATTAAAATACAATGATAGAAATGAAACTATGATTTAATAAGAAATACTATAGTTTCTCCATAACATTTCATTAATTTTCTTTTTTGTTTCAACCCTTCTAAAAAATCACATATCACCCCTATTTTTCCATGATTCCTTTTATATAAAATATAATAAACATTATAAGATACTAATAGACATTCATTATGTGAGTGTATAACCTTTTTATGCTTGACATGAACTCCAATTATACTTTATTTTTAATAAATTTTACTCTAACCACAGTAGCTATAATTTTGGGGAGGAAAAACTTACATTGTGATATTTATAAATATTTTATTTCTCTTTTTTATGCTTTTTAATTAAAATAATCATCACTGGTTAGTTATTCTAAATAAATTTAGTGGGAACACTTATGGTGTATTTTAAATTTACTACTATAGGTGTGGAAAATATCCATGGACTATAGAATCTATGTATAATGGTATAAATTATAGTAAGAAGTTGGATCTCTTATAGAATAAACACTTGATGCCGATTTAATCCTTTAGAAGTTAGAGGATATCTAAGAAACCCATGTTAGGATGTTTATAAAAATGGAAATTTATTCCCAAAGAAGAATGAGAGGTCCCTACACCACCTTTTTTTTGGATGAATTATGTTTTCAAATACTTCTATATGATAAATAAAATTTGATTAAGAGGGAGATAGTAGGAGAGTTTCCACTTTTTAAATAAATCAATGAGTTTTACCTATAGGCACTGTACAAATAAGAAGTGTAAAGATGTTGAGACACAAGATGGGGAAATTTGTTCTACAATTTTTTAAAATTTAAAAGTTATTTAAAATCAATTATGTTATAATTCCATCTATTTTAAATTGGTATAATTATAACCATGTATTTTTTACTAGATTCGTTGATGAAGAAACCACAAAGGAGGTGGAAGAATATGAAGAGAGGATATATAATTCATTGTGTCCATTCATTAATGGTGATTATGAGGATGATAAAACCAATATTCAAGTTCAAGAATAAAAAATTTCTTTGTAAAATAATATGAGACAACACTTTGAAGTGAGGAGGAACAAATAATTGCAGAAATTTTTCCTTATGATAAATAAGTGGAGGACCAATATTTCCCTCCACCCCACTATTCGAGCAATTTCCCACTATGGAATTCAAGGAACCACATTGATTTTATCAATGGGGATCTCCTAGACAATGAAACTTGTATATAACTAGGAAAATAATGGCATGGTGGTTTAAACAACAAAAATCCATATCTACTACGATATTAGGGGATAACCACAACCATTTTCAAGCTATAGATAGTGAAAAAACCCCACATGACTTGTTTAACCCAACCATCTCTTAAATTTCAATTTTTTATTCATTTTTAATTTTTGAATAATTTTTCATGGTTCCCATTTTCATTTATAGTTATTTAGAAGTATAAATTAGAATCATTACTGAATCTTATTGTGTAAAATAATAAATTTGTATTTATACTACCCATTAGTAAATTACATTCCTTATTCTCTATTGTAATGAAAAGAATATGGATAACATGACATGTAACCTGAGTCATTTCATCATTGGGACCAAGGTGAATTCCTGATCACCCACATATGGAAACTAGTGATAGGGTTTCATTAGTGAATTCATGGTAACTATTTCACCATTGAATAAATGAGGATTAATAATGAGATCCAACTAAAAACCCAACATGTGGTCTCCATACAATGTAAAACCACTCCAAAATAAAATATAATAAGTAAAAAAGGATGCTAAAAAAACATGGGATAATTCCCAAGATAAAAAATATATTTATCAAAACATTATACCAAATAATTAAAACCATTTTTATTATAATTTTTTTTACAAACCACCATAGGGAAGCAAAAAATTTGAAATAAAATAAGGAGACATAAAAGAACTATACACCACATAACCCAAATCTAGTTGAGTGAAATTGGTTGACAAACTCCACTATCACCATATGAATATAATTTATCCACCATGTACTAAAAAAACAATTAAAAAAACGAGAGTTGTAGTAAACCAACTAGTAATCCATAATGTTGGAAACTATAAGAAACATGAAGACTTTATACCCACCAATGTGAGTGTGTTGGGTGTGAGCCAAATCACAGTAAGATACCACCTTGATTCCATTAAATTACTTTTATTAATATACTATGAAGTATAGTTTTAAAATAATACATTTTAAAATAGGGGTTTTATTTCCTTTAAGAAATATGGAAATTTTAAAAACCCCCGAAAAGAAGCACATTCTCAAAGAACAAAATTTGTAAAAAACGAATAAATGATGCTTTAGAAAATATATACCATTTAAAAACCAATAATTTATCTTTAAAAAACCACACCCATAAATAAGTAGGTTAAAACATCTCTTCCCATTAATGAATATCCTTTGAAAAAACCCCACATTGTTTAAACCCTTTTTTCAAAAACACTTTTAAAAATTACATTCACTTTAAAACCACCACTTCTTTCCCTTTTTAATAATTTAACTCACACATTCATCTAAAATAAAGTGGAAAGAACCTAGTAAATCATACTAAAATTCAATGAAATAAAGTTCACAAAGAAATAGAAATAATCACATAAGGATTTCCACACCACCATAATGCCTAGACATCAATAATGAATGCCTATAAGTAGGAACAATTAAAATATTATAAAACTCATATGTCAACAACCATAAAGAATAATAATATCAATTACATATCATGAGGAAAACCCCAAGGTAATAATGGTATAATTACTCAACATGGATTGATGGAATCAATTTCCAATAGGTTAATGGGCACACAACTCATCTCCCAAATCACTCTTGTAGTACCATCATTAGTAACACATCACCTATTGAGTTATAACATTAAATAAGTGATTACTAGAAAAGGTATCACAGTCAAAAAGTAATGAATCCAATCTAACATCCCACTTATTATCCTAGGTTCCTCATGTAATTCTAATAGAGGTAGGTCATTATCAATAACAAATTAGCATGTGATAAGAACAAATCCCAAATTTAAATATAATATATCCCTAAAATATACCCCACCTCCAACATAACCCCAACAATAATAAGCCCAATTATCAAACATGGAATCATGAATCATAGTTTATTTAACCAACTACACATGCATAAAATCATAAAAAAAGGAATAATGGGGCCTAAATAATGTGCAATGAATATCCAATCAAATAGTGTCACATAAGTTTCCAAACATGCCATTACTTTATACATAAAAACTCTATTATGTCAAAATTCAAATTTAAAACCATTTAGCATACAATTACTACCATAGATAAATTAACCACAACACTAAAGCATAATCAAATTAACCACATGGGAAATCCTCTTTCAAAATATACTTTAAAAAAAGATAAATTCTTGAAAAAAAATATCAACATCAAAGAATCAACATCCCTATTTGAATGAAGTATCAATTCAATTAAACAAAACCAATAGGAAAAAAAACCATTTTTTAATAAAATAATGAAACCATTAAAATAAGTAAAACCATTTAAAATTAAGGAACCTTCCACTTTATAAATTTGAATTGTCCCAAATCACCATGAAATGATCACTTCTCAAATAGAAAGCCTTTAATGAAATTTTATAAAACACTTAAAATTCAAATAACTTCCATTTAAAACATAATTCCATTGAACTAAGGATCTCAAAATTTTTTTCTAAGGGAAAACCCAAAAAATGAATAGAAAAAATGGGACCATGAAAACTAGATATCATGTGATTCAATAATTTAATTTAAAAGTGAATTTAATATTCAAGAATTAAAGGAAATATTTTTAAGTATAATCTGAATATAAATACATACGTAAAGAGATGAGACCATGTAACCTTCAATAAAAATCACTAGGTTAGTTCTCTAAGGATGGATCAAAAACATTAAAACCAAAAAACCCCAATTATGATTAACCCTAGACACAAAAATCGACCATACATGGACATTAGAGTTAACGAAGAAGAGAATAATGGGAGAAAATGAAGAATAAGAAAGGATGTGCTCTTACCTCTTAATTTAGATGAAAAAAACCATAAAAGCACAATAAATCTACTATAGAGGTGATTAGAAGAGTAAAGGATGGATGGGGGAGGTTCTTTAGACAATGGGGTTGAAATAGAGAGACATATAGGGGAATCCTATAATAAAAATAAATAAAAAATAATAAAATGCTGAAACTCAATTGGTCACATGGTTGTCTCACATGGTATACCAAACCATTCATTGACTGTGTGATAACCAATATCCAAAAACTAACCAGGTCTTATGGTTTTTACTCTATTGTTTCCCAAACAGTTTGCTAATGCTTTTATCCCTAGAAAAGATTATAAATTTCAAAATATCAACCTTGGTTCAACCTTATGCTAAGGGAGAAATCAACTAAATAAAAATAAGAAAGAAATTTACATTACATGATGTCACAATTCTCCCCAAAATTCCCCCTTTATACAAAAGAAAGTATAATCCCAAAAATTAATTGAAAACATAATTTAAGTGAAAGGGAATGACCAACTCAATGAAAATTGAACCAATATCATGGGACCCCAATATACCACATCTCAGGAAGAATAGATCAACTATAAATTTCAATCCACTAGAGCACTATGAAACTAAAGAACATGTTCCTTAAATCCTGAAATGTTGGGATGACCGATCCTATGGTCTAATTTAAATTCAATAACTCTAATAATTGAAAAAAAACCAAACTTTAAAGTTCTTCCTAAGACCTGAATTAGACCAAAGGATGAAATAAAAATACAACAAGGGAACAATTAATTTTAAAATAAATAGAAACGACTACACATCCCCACCAAAATCATCCAAAAAAACCTCCATATGAATGATAAGGAACATGAATATTGGATAAAGGTATCGACACCATTTATGAGTACTTTAAAATGGTGAGACACTATATAATAAATCCCAAAATAACAACCTATCCTAATTACCATGAAAATAGTAACCATAAGAAACAATCTCAGAACACCATGAGAGAAAACATCATCAAGAATCAACCACATGATCTGTAACGACCCAATCTTTTTGAGTAGTATATTAACTTACTCTTATTGATTTAATAAGATGTTAATGGTTAATGCAGAAAGAGGAGTCGATGGCTTCATCCAGTAGACTCGACCCTTATGAAGCCCACTTATCAGAGCTTGGGAAGGAGGTAGCACCTGTGGGCTTCGCTTTGGACCAAGCCCAAGACGAGCTCCAGCATGTCAAGCTTGAACGGAAACGCCTACGGGAGAAGTTCAAGTTAGTAGAGATTACTACTAGGGCAATGTTATCTGAGCCTCCCTCAGATTCTCTCACCATAGCACACCTTACACTCAGGTCTTATGCCAGTGTTATAAGGGGCTATGTGACAAGACCCTAGCTTCCTTGTGTAATCCCTTCGGGTGAATAAATTGAGATTTCTTCCTTTAGTGATGTTTGTGAAATTTCAAATGTCCAGATAATTTTAGAATGTATTTTATTAATGAATTCTAAAAAAGGGATATTTTGAAATATTTATGTAAACCCTAAATAACTAATGATGTGTAATGATTTTCAAAAAATGGTCTTCTACAAAAGTGTTCATTAAGGAATTTGGAGTCTAATAAGATCAACTTAATTTTTGATGAAGAGTAAATAGTGAATAGTGATTTTACGCTTAGGATTAGTAATGTGACCAAATGGATTAGTAATCTCACTTAAAGAAAGTTTTAAAATAATCTAGGCACCTTGATTAAGTAATGTGATTCAATAAAATGGGTAAATAACGGTTTCATAAATTATTATTCAAGTATTAGTTTTTTTGGATGAATAGTGTTTTTTTTAATTAAAAATTTAATTAAAAATAATTAGAAAATTATTTTTATAAAAATGACTTTATTTTTGAACTCAGAGCATCGATATTATGTTATGGTAATTTTTGGGGATTTTTCTGAAAAAATAAATTTTCGGTGAATAGTGTTTTTATTTAAAAATAAAATTAAAAATATTTAGAAAATTATTTTTATAAAATGGAGTTCATTTTTGAAATCGTAGCATTAATTTTTGGTTAAGGTGAAATTTTGGGATTATTCTGAGAAGGTTGAATTTTCGGTGAATAGTGAAAGTATAGTTTTTAAGTTACGGGTGTTTAATGACATCATTAAATGATGTATTAAGTATATATTCAATATGGTCGAATTATGAATAGTAAGATAAGGTGTGAGGTGTCCCAAGTGGCCAATACCATGGGCAAATACCATGGGCAAGCCCATGGTTTTTCCAAAACCACTAGTGAGGTGTCCCTTGGCCTTTAATGCTTTGTCCCCTCACTTTCCCTATAAATACCCACCCTTTCCTCCTTTAGTTCTCACTCCCAACTCTCCCCCAACGATGTTCTGGTCTTCTTACCTTCCAAGGAGTCCTCCCAAGGTGCCCCCAAGCCCTCAAGGTCCAATACTTTGAGTTTCAAGAGTCACGTTTTAAGGTAAGGGATCCGACCCCTCTCTTTCTTTTCATGTAATCTCTTTTATGTCATTCCTTTTCTGCTCCATGTTTTTATGTGAGAGGATGCTATTTTATATTCCTCTTACTGCCCTTTCATGTTTATATGATGAGAGATCCCCTCTTACTCTCATCATTTCGTTTTATGAAAGTTTAAGTGACGCCGTTAGGCTGCCAAATTTTTAAGGGATTCTTTCACCCTTCTCATTTTTCAAGTTTGATTTTCATGTCAAGTCTTTCAAGTTCCTTTTTATTATGTTGGGGTATGATATCTATATCTATCATACTGATCTCTTATGATCATATGATGAAAGACCCTATTTGATCCTGTCAAATCATTTCCTTTTCAAGTTAAGTGACGCCGTAAGGCTGCCGAATTTTCATAAGAGAAATCTAATCTTTTTCCTTCTATGTTTTTCATTTCAAATGGTATTTCCCTAAACTTTCATTACCATGTCCATATGTCCTTCTTATTCTTTCACCCTACTGTTTTATGGATCATTTATGAGTGGGTGAACCATGTCCCCTCTCATTTCAATGTTTTCTAAAACCCCGAAACTTAGCCGTTATGCTGCAGAATTTTCCCCTCAAAATGCCTCTCTCTCTTTTCTAAAAAATTATTTTATGTTATAAAGTGAATACTCAAAGCTCTTATTTCTACAAGTGTATTCACATATATATCAAAATGTTCCATTTTAAATTCTGGGATTTACATACATGAGACCCTCTTTCCCTTTCTGTGGGTTTAAAGTGACGTAAAGATCATGTCTTTAAAGCAGTTTTTAAAACGTTATGATTATGAAATGAAACCCATTTATTTTATGCTATGTGGGTTATTTATGAAATGTTTGATGAGGATATATGTGGCTCACATGATAATAAAGGCAAATTTAAGGGTGCGCCCTGATAGCACTCCAATGCATTGGGTAATGATGTAACCACTAGAGATTACAATTTTCATGATACCTTGGTGAATAACCTTGGTAATTTTCAAATGACACCTTGGGGATGGACCTTGGTGATATGTTCATGATTGTCTATGTTAAATGATGTAGCCACATCTTCAAGTTATGGAAAATTTTGTTTTTATTATGAAATGCCTCATGATTTTCTTTCTCATACCTTAAAGTTCTTTTCATGTCCTTATTGAAGTATATCAAGTTCACATGTAAAATGTTCCTCTTGTTTCCCTTACTGGGCCTTCTGCTCACCCTTTCTTTTGATGTATGTCCCCAGGTTATGAGATGTAGTAATGAACCTAGGATGAACTTAAGGAGAAGCCTTTCAAGTGTTTAAGAAGAATGCTTTATGTTGTTTTCATGTATTATGTTCCTAGTTTCCAAGACACTAAACCTTAAAGATCCTCAGTTGTGTGTAATGTAATGAAAGTTTATGTTATAAAATGGCGGGATGTTATATGATCACCGGACCAAAACACCCAAATATAACACTACAATAAAAGGGAGAAGCACCCCCAACATGAAAATTCATCAACCATGAATGATAGGGTTCTAAATTCATGTCACAATAATTCATTAATGGTAAATTGAGTCCAAAATCATGGAATACCCACCCAATGTGATTCCAAAAGAAATTCTTATCTTGAAATCTCTCATGGTCAACCCAATAACCAAAATATTATCCTAGATACTAAACCCCATAACCAAGGCATTACCATGTCATTCATAAAAAAACCTCCAACCATGGACCACACTATGAATAAACAACAAGAAGCACTAGAATGAAATGTATCATGAATATATAAAAAAGAATAATTAAAGTACAAAATCTCTTTCAACCATTATGAAAATAGACTAGGGGTTTACACAATATAAATAAAAAGGTCCAACAAAACTATTATTACTAAAGAGAACACTCCCAAAAATAATTTTCTTTGAGTCTCCATATGGAAGAAATAACATAAAGAACTAATTTGATCAATGATGGGTCTTAAACTTATTATTCTGATGATATTTCATCTTGTAGATCCTTTAGAGGAGACCAATATGGCCACACTGATGACAGGTCCTTAGATTTTTCCGGAAAGAGGAACTATCATGCCTAGACATCTCACACTATAAGAAAAATATTAATATCAACATCTCAATAATGGGATGACTCATGATGTAACACCCCATGATTCTATGATAAAGTTATTTTTAAATAAATTTAATTTCTTTGATAGCTTGAATTACATGTAACACTAAGTATAAACGAACCATGATATACTATTGAAATAATATTTAAATGTGACCATTATAACATAGCTATTAAATTTTTTTGGTATGTATAGGACTAACTAAATTATTTAAAATTATTAGTTTACAAATGTAGAAAATGAATTCATTACTTATCAACTGATTATAAATGAACCTAAAAATCATTTGAAAGTTAAAAAATGTTTTTTGAAAAATTATTTTTATGGGAATAATCTATTTTTATCTTAATAAATTAAAATAATATATATTGGGGAATTATTTTAATGATATATATATATATATATATATATTATATTCAATTTTTTAACCAAAATCTAAAATTTTTAGGTATATGATAAGAATAAATCCTGTTTTATGCTTAAAAACCGCATTTTTATAAAAATGATATTTCCATCACATTTTGAAAACTTATTAAAAAATAAAATTTTGAAACTTATAGATATTTAATATAAAATATTATATTCCATAATTTGAAATAGAATGTTCAAATCTGGTAAATAAGAAACTTTTATTTTTGGTCCTTATGAATAATAACAATGTTAAAATTTAGCACATCGGTAAAGGATAAATCGGGTTAACCATGATTAAAACTAAGTTCTATGGTCACCGATTTTAATCTTAATTATTTTAACATTATGTAAATTTTATTATTATTACCTCAGTATCAAAATTTATATATTTAATGGGAACTTGTAAATGAATATGAATTATATAAAATTTAAAGAAATGAAAAATACAAAATGTCACTCTCTTACTTATAAATATCTCTTATGTGTTCACATGAGGATAAAATAATGTTAAAAATGATTTATAATATTTAATATAAGAATAATGAAATTATTTAAATGATATTAATTTAATTATATTTTAGTGATCATATAATCATCTTAAATGATTACACAATGTCGACACATTATTTCGTTAATTAATAGAAGGAATAAAATAAATGGTTTAAAAAATATGAAATGTAATATTATTTGAGTAATTTACAGTGTTAATTTTTTTATATATTAATATAACATATTAGTGATATGATAATGTATTATATTTAAATCATAACTTTATATTGATTTCCTTAAATTCAAATTAAATGAATAATATAAAAAACAATAATGATATTTTATGGAATAATTATTTAATTAAATTAATTAATAACAATAATAATATTTAAAGAGGATAATTGGAATATTATATGGTCTAAAATGTCTTTCTTTATCCATGTATGAAAAAAATTTATATTATAATAGAAATTAAAATCATTTAAAATTGAAAATGTTGTTACTGTTGTTAAGGTTTAAATATGTCAACTAAGGGGTTAAATCTAAATGTAAGGTTTCAAATAACACATTAAAATGTAAAAAAATTATTTTTTATGATATTTATACCATATTATGCCTCATATTAGAATATATATCTATTTTAATAATGTATATATATAATGAATTATTTTCATTTTAATCTTTTTTAAAATTCCAAGTGTTTCATTTCCCTACTTAATAAAAAGAAAACCCATCCCTAGGGTTTCGGTTCGGGACTTCCTCCCTTCCCTCCTCCGGTGCGTCTCGATGTGGCTTGGGGTCAAAATATTCTTCTTGGTGTCATTGTGTGCCGGTGATGATCTCCTCAGCGCATCTTCTTGGAGATGACTCAGGAGAAGATCTGGTTCGACATCTTGGAAAGTCGGCTCGCCAATGGTAGTTCTGGCTTTGTCTCCTCCTGAATGCTCGGGCGTGGATCCATCCGGTGTGTTGGCCCGACATTGGTGTGGATCTAGCCTTGCGTGAGGCTATGGCGTGCGGTTTCTTCCAGTTTGCAGGCCAGCGTGTTCCAGGAGATACTCCCAAGGCGAAGCGAGGCCCTGGCCTGGTGAGTGGCACAAAAGGGGGAAGGATCTTTGCTCTATTTTCGGGCGTCTTGGGTATATTCTTGCAGGTTTTTTGTTTTGGATTGAAGTTTTTGCAGCGCCGCTGCTGGTTGAGGATACCCTAAATGCGCTTGATGAATTCCGTCGACGAGGTTTTCCGATGAGGCGTGGATGCTTTTGGTTTCTGTGCGAGATGAATTTGTGGTTCTGTGTTTTTTTGGTGATTTTCCAGTAATGATAATGAGTTGTGCTGAGGGTTCCTCCCTCTTTGAAATCAGTGAGCGGTGTTGTTGCATTGTTTAAGGTTTGATAGCGCTGGTTGAAGGGTTTTCGCCGACGTCTTTAGCTGCGGTGGCGATGGTGGTTGTTGCCGGCGGTACGACTAACGCTGCAGGGGTGAGGCTCGAGGTGATGTTCTGCCCGAGATGCCTCGGTACTCGCATTTTAAATGATGGCATGATTTTGAATTTTTAATTTGGATAGTTGAATATGTGGTTGGGGTGTTTGTTTTTGATTTGGGCTAATTTATGTATGGTTACCGGTAACCCATAAAACAGTTTTGAGAAAATGAAAAAAATGATTTCCATCATTTAGAAACTTATATCAACCAATAATTTCCCACTAATATTATAAAAATTCTTATCACTAATGATGTTGTTCTGGTGTTTCCAAAATACCAACCCTAGGTTCCATAAGAGTAGATCTAAAAGAGTTCTTTCAATGAAGAGGTAATCTCCTTAATATATAAATTTATTTTTTAATTGTTCTTTTAAATATTATAAATATTTGTTATATATCATAAAATAATAAATTAATTATAATAAATATACTAAAAATTTATTATGACTTTTAAACTACCATTATCTTTCCACATTTCCATGAAATAAAAAATGATAAAGTCACTTACGCATATGTGTGGACTCCCACCACCACGAAGCGATATGATTCATATTTAATTTAAATTTTACTTGGATGGTAATAATGTTATATCTAATAAATATATATTATATATGTTATATAATAATTATTATTTAAATTTTAATTATTATTAACCATTCATTCATTCCCCCTGTCAAAATGTAAAAAAATGTTCATGCGTACGTACCCCCTATCGTCTCCATGAACGATGTAATTATTTTTTATATATTTTTTAAGGAATTAACTATATTAAAATAAAATTAACATGTACAATATTTATATAATAGTTATAATTATAGATAATATGGAACCATTATCAATTTAAAAGGACCAAAATGACTGAATCAAAAAAAACATGAAAAACGAAGAAGTTATTACCCAAAATAGAAATTTTCACAAATACTTTTTAATAAATGGGTGATACTTGGTTATAAGTAAATCATATATGGTATAATATATATATTATTATTTTTATGTAATTGACTTATAATAAATCTATATTTATTATATATGAGGTTCGAACAAAAACATTGTAGTTCGAACCTAAGGTAAGAGATTATTTCACAATCTCATCACTGTTAGAGATTGTTTATGTTTAAGTCTATTATGGGTAATTATTTGAGCCTTTTTATATTAAATTAAACATATATTTTATTCTCATATGGATTTTTTTTATAAATTACATATTTTTCTTTCATTTTCGTCATTTTATGTAATCAAGATACTGAAATAATGATTTTAAGGAAAAAAGAACATGTTTTTATACTCAGTTAGGAATAAATCTCTTCAATGTCCATATATTACATAGAATATATAAAAAATGTTTATAATATTATACAAATATTTATAATATAAAGTTTTACCATTTTTTTAATTTTTACCAAATTGTTTAATAGGATTCTTCTTGATATTTTTTGAAGAAGGTACATTTTGATATTTTCATAAAAGTGTGAATATAATGTTTTTAACACATAAGGAATTAAAAAAATTTCCTACCATAATGAATGATCATTAAATCTAATATTATTTTAAAATTTAAAAAAATTTCTTTTCAAATAAATTTTTAACATATTATTTTTGGAAATTTTATGATTTTAATTAAGTGCTTTCAAAGTGAAAAAGGTATTTTCATCCAGAAAAAGTTCAATGATTTTTTGAAATTATATCCATATATTTCAACATAATCCATTGAATCGTATTATTTAATGATTTAATAGTATAATTATTATATCCACCGTATTCATTTGGATGTTTTATGATCATTTTTACTAGAGAAATTAATGATATTCCTTATCCTAGTTCTTCCAATTAAAATAGTTATTTATTTTAAGGCATGTTGACTAATTTTTTTTTCATATGTTGAATGCATTGGATTTATTAAGTGATGGTTGGGGACTAGAATTACATTTTCTGTAAATTTATTGGTAAGTTTCATGAGATAAAATTGACTTTGTATTTGGCCTAGGCCTTCCAAATTTAAGTTAGTTGTATTGGCACAAGGCCTCACCGATAAGTTTCAGATGATTAGAATTATGAATTCCGTTATTATGAAATTAGTTATTAGTTTCCATATTATTATTTAAATATTTGTTATATCCAATGATAAGTTTCTAGAAGATGTGATTATTTATACAAATTTTTTGTTTATCATTTATTATTTCTATATTATTAACGCCATATTATATTCCAATGTATGTATACTCTTACGTAGAATTTGAGATCACCCCTTTCTTATGTTTCCTTTCCTTAGGATATTAGGAAGTATATTATGATTGATATGAAGTGAAATGTTAAATGGAATATTTATTTTCTCTAAAAAATATGATGTTTTATGATATATTTCTAATTTAATGTGAGATTTATGTTTGTATCTAGCTTTCTAAGACTAATTGAAAGAGCGCTGTCGTGGGCGCCCTCAAATGATTAGTGTGATTTGGGGTACTTAGGTGCAGAAGAGTGGCTGACCAAGGTCGTCTCTCAAAGGAGGAAGTGAATTTAACAACGTATTAGAGGTATTCTAAAAATAAAATAAAAACACTACTTTAAAGGATTGGGTTTTTTTTATAGTTTATGAATCTAGAAGAAGTTTTCTGGAAGAAGATTTTATATTTTTTTGTTTTTAGTTTTGAAATGAATTTCGATTAAAATGACACAACAAGAAGATGTTTTTTTAGAAATCTATTTAAAAGGATTAATCTATCTAACTCTAACTATTCATTAACTTATTAATCATTATCATTTAAATAAATATCCACTTAATTATGATCCCCTAATTTTTTATCCCTCGAACCCTACGAGAGTTAACTTAACCACAAAGATGAAATTACTTAAACCCTAGGCTAGCTTCGGAACACGCAATCGCAGCACCCTGCTTTGATTGTTGTTCTAAGGATAGCTTATAGTCAGTGGTTAATTAGAGAACATATCCATTCTGTAAATGAGGATGAATTGTGTTTAGGGATTATATTTGAACTCTACAAATTTATCCCGTGTGGTCTTGTATTACCGATTAAGATCGCGCTCTCACAATTTACACAAAATGTCGACCTCGCGTGTTTTGTATTAATTGTTCAATTGCTTGCTTAGTTTCTTGTAATTTAAAAATACAATTCATGGATCATATTATGTGAATTACAGTAGCTCATTGATTCAAAATAAATGAATGAAAAAGGATAGAGGTTGATCGATTACTAAAAAGAACTACTCTTCCATGGGTGGCGTAATCATCGTAGAAGCGTTTTGCATGTGCAAAGGTTTAAAATGGGTATAAACCAATAAATCTTCTACTCAAGAATTCCAGCCTAATTAGGAAGATTAAGAGAAGAATAAATTTAAACAAAACAGAATAAAATAGAAGAAATAAAAGAAGAACAAAGAAGTTTATTACACAAACAAAATCATTACAACATGAAGGAGAAGAAGAAGGCTTCGTCGAAGGGATCCTTGCTTCAAGAGCTACCCTTATTGAAATGGTTGGAGAATTAGACTGGATCCACTTCTCCTCTGACCTCAACTTCCCAAATCACGTCCCAACCCCTCCAAATGATAAAAACTCCAATTTATATAGGGGAGGGGAGGAGAGGTTACAAGTGGTTTCAAGTGTGAATGTGGAAATTCGGTCAAATATTTTAATGCAAATTGCACCGCCCATTTGACCACAAAAAAGCGTGCATTGGCTGGCATTACAGAAGGATAAAATGTGAGGATATGGGTCATCTATCTCCTCTACAAAGTTGGGCTCAATAAAAGCCAATATGTAGGAGTTATGGCCGAAATACAGAAGATTATCCATTCTGGCGAGTCCAGCCCAGCTTTGACTTTATGACCCAATTACTCTATTACAATGCATTCTTTTGATCTAGTGTCCTGAATACTAGTTGTAGATAATTAAGTTAGGAACATTGTTAAAAAATTCCAAATTCAAATAATAAATATAAAAATATTTATATTCGAAATACTACAGTGCACTATTAAGGGTAAAACTGGAATTTTCACGAAATTTTCAAATGAATGATCAAATCCCAAATATTTTATAAATAAACATATTTAACACAATGTGAGGAAATTATATCATTTATTATCAAGAAAATATTCAATAAAATAGTGTTTTATCACTAATATACATTTCGGTTCTTTGGGATGTGATTACTTTTTTCTAGTATTAATGTTATATAGTACCCATTTACTCTATGATACTAGTTTTAGGTAATTTATAGTTGTTACAAGAGGATTTTAGTAGAAACATTGAGAACAATATTTAGGAAAACATAGATTTGGAACCATAACCACATGAATTACATTAAAAAAAGTATATATTTTGTATATCATCATAATGTCTTGGTAAGTAAAAGATTATGTTATTTTCCTACCAATACATATTTTATAGGACACAAAAATTGGATGTGTTTTGCAACATATCCGTCTAGAGGGGAAAACCATTAAAAGAGTTAGTCGGGTATATCTCAGTCATCATTCAGATACACTATGAGTGCACCATTACTATTCATTAGGTTTAACACTATTGAAGTATATGTTTGGGTTAATTGAAATTTTATACAAAAACCATTTCTAAAAATTTGAATCTATTTTTAGGATTTTAGAATATTTCTCAATGAAATGATGTTTATGATTATGAGATTATCTATGTATAAAATTTTGAATTTATGTTATGTGATTCACTGGTTTCAAAATTTTACATTATGATTCATAATGATATAATATAATATAGTATATTACATTTTTTCAAAATGGATTGTAGAAGAAGGAATAGAAATTGTATCAATGCAAAAATTATATCTAGGGATTTTACTCTTAGGAATGATTTTAAAGTTTTAGATAGAACTCCATCTTGTGTTAAACTAATTATAAATATATTGGGGCATATGGATTTGGATAAGAAATATAAACTATCCCATATGGAGTTTTCTACAGATCCACAATGTGGTGTAACAATGTTAGACCGCTTTATGTATAAATAAAATCCATCATTCAATGGGACTAAAAATATATTGTTAAATGAATATTGGATAAGTTCTACAGTGAAGATATTTATTTCTTTGGTATGTAATGAAATGGAGAAGGCTGAAATGAACTTTTATCATCTCTTAGTGGATACGGGTCAATGTTTGTCATTGATTAAAAAAGATAAGGATAATGAGGATATAATGATCATGTAATGAAAGTATTTTAAGTATTTTTGGGAAAATATATTCCTCATGAACACTAATAGGATATGTGTAGTCAATTCATTAGTTTTTTAAAAATGGAAGAGTAAAATGTTACTAAGTATGAATCTTACATTACATGGTTTGTAAAACATGCCACAAACTATATATGTAATCCAAATAGAAATATTAACTATTTCTCTGACTAGATTATGCCAATACTTTGACTGGAAATATTCCCCTAAACATTATCATCATATAAGGATATTGTATAATGTGCTATCAAGATAGAGAAATAATTCTAGAAGTACTATGTTTTTTAATTAAAGAAAGAGAATAAAGGGATCATAGGGAAAAAAATGAATCAGGGTAAGAATAGAAAGGGGAATTTTATAACATATGATACTTGTTTAAAGAGAACCCTTGGTACATTCATAAAAGGAAAAAAAATTTACTTAAAGTGTGGAGTAAAATAATATCATTATCATGAATAAAATGGTAAGGGATAACCCATTAATATACATTCATTTAACTGTAAGGATATTGGGAACTATTCTATCCAATTCCCTAAATGTTAAGAGAACATACTATAAAATAAGACAATGGAATAAAGACAATATTATATAATTATAAAAACCAATGTGGATGTTCCAAGATTTATGGTGAGAAGTTAAATTATTATCCAATCCAAGATTAAAAATGTTTTATTTGATTTTGGTTCTACCTGTTATTTTATATTTGAAGAGTTTCATAATGACAACACATCACCTTTTCAATTATTAGATTTTTATTTTTTGGTGAAAAATCATAATGTAAGGATGAATGTATATCATGTCAATAACTCCTATCTGATAGAATTTTTTTTGAGTGTTCTTCCTCATAATATTTTTATTCACTATCTATTTGAATTAAATGTATTTTTGGGTATGGTTTGTCTATCTTATTATAGATCCAATTTAAATTTTCAAGTATGGGATATTAAATTTAATATTACATATCATCCTTGAATCTTCTATCATTGTGAGGATGAAAATGAAAATAAAATTTAATTTACTTCTATAGTGCAGAGTTTTCTACCTATTAATGAGGGATATTTATCTCAAATGTTTGGGGAAAAACTCAATATTGATAATGTGAATTTTTTTTGGGAATATACCAATGTATTTCCTAATGAATGTACTAATATTAAACTAAATTTTGATGTTTATTTTTGAATATAACTCATACTTGGTGCTATGACTATTTTAATGACTCCATATATAATGGCTTTGATTAAGTTGTTTTAATTAAAGAAGCAAATCCATGATAATATAGATAATGGATTCATTTGGACCAGTGCTTCACCATGGGGTGAACATATTCTTTTTTTTATAAAAAATATGGTTAAATGAATCATTTCATTGATTATAAAGAACTTAATAAGATCACTATTAACAAAAATTATCCTCTACTCCATATCACTGATCTATTTGATCAATTATGATGAGTTTTTTAATTTTTTCCGTGATTTATCTTTGATCTAGGTATCATTAGTTATGGATAAAGAAGGAGGATATAAAAAAGATAACCTTCCCTATAATTTATGGTAATTATTAATTTATATTAATTACATATGGAATTATAAATTATCCTAACGTATTTATGGATTTAATGAATATAGTCATTAAATATTACCTTGATTAGTTTTTGGTAGTATTTGTAGATGATATTCTTATATATTCAAAGGGAAATTAATAACATGAAGAAAAATTGATAATTCTTTTGATGATTATGAGGAAGGATAACTTGTATTCTAAATCTTCCAAGTATTAATTTGGTGTTTATATAGATTCATTCATAGTCTATCTAATCACAATTAAGGGTATATCAGTGGATCCCTCAAAGATAGAAGTTATTGAGAAATGGCCAAGATCAACCACAGTAATCAAAATCCATAGTTTTCATGGGTTATATGTATACTACCGAATCGTTTTGGGATATTTCTCATGACTATCTTATTCACTCACCAAGTTGACTCAAAAGGGGGTTATGTTCTTAGGTACAGAAGAATGTGAAAGGAGTTTTAATGAAATGAAGATAAATATTGTTAGTGCACCTGTTATTACACTACCTCTTAGTTGAGAAGGATTTTAACCTTTAGTTATACATAAAAGAAGGTATAGGGATGTTTTCTCACCAAAAATCATATAGTGATTGTACATGCCTCTAATAAATTAAAAATTCACTAGAAAATTACCCTACTCATGAATTAGAGTTGGACACAATAAATTTATTATTGAAACTATTTAGAAATTATCTTAATGGTTAATAGTGTGATATATATAATGACAATAAAATATTTATGTATATATTTACATAGAATTATTTTAATATTTTATAAATAATATGGTTGGATTTGGTAAAATATTATGAATTCTCAATACATTTCAACTAAGTGAAGGAAAAAGGTGGATAATGATCTCAGTCAAAAAGGCCATGTTACTTTTTCCATGATGAGGTTTAAAAGATATCAAAAATATATGGATTTGTAGAATATGGATATTGAAATCATAATGAAAGGGGATATGTATTATATTTATAAGATGGATGTGAAACCATCCATCCATGAGAGGATTATGAAGGTGCAGAATGAAGATGTGGAATTACTGAAGAAGGCCAGTAATGTTCTTTAGTAAAACCATGATAATATGAGAATGATAAGGTTTAGGAATAAAGTATATGTCCTATCTATACTAGATATGAATAATGATTTATTTGAGGAAGCTCATAGTTCATCAGTCCATATTCATTTTTGATGTACAAAGATGTATATATATATCTGAATGAGTATTTATGGGAAAAAATGATGAGAGATGTTGAAGTGAATGTATCCATATTCCTAGTATATTATCCTGTTAAGATTAGCAGACTAAAATTTATGGGTATGTTACAAACATTATCTATAAAATAATAGAAATGGGAAAAATTCACTATGGATTTTTTCATCAGACTCGCAAAAATTTCAAAAGGTCATAATTCTATTTGGGTGGTAGTTGATCACCTTTTGAAGTCAGCACATTAAATTACTATCATAAAAGATTTCTGTCTTGATCAGTTTTCTAGAATATATATTAAGGAAGTGGTAAGGGTTCATGTATTACCACTTTCTATTTTATCTAGTCGGTATCCATGATTTACGATGAAGTTATACAAGTCTTCAGCGAGAACTGGATATAGAGATGAGTATTTGTATTTATTATCATCCTTAAATAGATGATCTATATGAGAGAACCATTAAAAATCTAAAATAAATGTTACAAGCATGATGAATTAATTTTAAAGGTGGTGGGGAATAACCACTTCCTTTGGTGGAATTTTTATATAATAATTGTTTTTACTCGAGCACTAATATGGATCTTCATAAAGCCCTCTATGGTAGGAAGTCCTGACTCTAATGTGTTGATTAAAATTTGGATAAAGATAGTTATTATAACCTCAGATAGCTGAGGAAATTTGTGGGAGGTTTGGTCTATGAAACAAAACATATGGGAATATTATTATTGAAAAAACTGTTATGTATCCAATCATTGGTTAGATCTAGAGTTTGATGTTGTGGAAAAGGTGTTCCTGTAGATATCTCCCTAAAATATTGTAATTACATTCAGAAATACGGGAGTGTTGTGACCAACGTATATTGGCTCCTTCTATATTCTCAATCATATTATTACGGTAACTTATCACTTGACACTTCCACGAAATCTCTCTCATGTTCAAGATGTGTTCCATGTAACTATCTTGAGGAAGTACAAACTCGATTCTTGATATGTATTGAACATATAGGTTACATGTAACAACCAGAAATATTATAAATGGAAATTATCTTCTTATCATAATTTATTATAGCATAAATAACATAAAATCACATAGATAACATAATACAAACATTTTAAATGAATAATAAATAAAAGGTATTTATAGAAATTAGAGATCCTGTACTGATGGAATAATAACTTGACCCTTAGAATAGTAACATTCCCAATTGGAATTCCAATATAGCTAATAGAATAGTAACCTCACCTATGAAAGTATAAATAAAATTTAGGCATCTTATCATTGAAAATATGATATAATTATGTCATAGTATATTTAAATAAATGTTTTAAAAATGTTAAATTAAGTGATGGTATTTTTGTATAACATAAATGATTATTTACAATTTTATGATTACTATATTGATTTAAAAGAAAATTTAGTTCAATAAAACTGATTCATAGATTAATATTTTTTTGTATTATAATAATAAGATAATTTCATAAGTTCTTAATTAATTTATCAATGTGTTATAAAATCGGTTATACCATTAAAATCATTATTTTCTGAATTAATAATGATTTTAATCATAAATTTAATTTCTCATATTTAGAAAATTATTTTCCAAAAATCGACCCCATTTTTTAAATCATCACTTCAATAATGTACATGGGTGTTTTTTGGTAATTTTATGAAATACATCAATTTTTTTATTTATATAAAAAATATAGTTTTCACGTAACCAGTGTAACTTAAATTACATCATTCATGATGTATTTGTGACATAATGATTTATGAAAATTCATGTCTAGATATTATATTTTCAATTTGAAAAATTAATAATAAAAATACTATAAACTGAATTTCAAAACCTAAAAATTATCTTACCAAATCTAAAGCCAAAACCTACTCATTTAAAAATCATTTATTATTTTTTTTGCACTTCCATTTTTATGAAACAAATGAATTAGAATTATAAATGCGTTTTAAAGTATTAAAACCATTATATTATAATAATATATGATTAATATTGTGAAAAATAACTATTAAAAGTCTCACCATTGATATAATATTTTTTTTTAAAATTTTATTCTGAAATATCCCTCTCCACAAGTTTAAAAACCACTCTCTATTCCCATGGAAAAACACACATCACACCCAATAGAAAGAAATATATCTACCCAAATACTCCCTAATAAGCCTCTTATAAAACCTAGAAAAGTTATGTAGATATCCAACACCAAAAACTAAGGGAGTTATAGTTTCGTATAATAGAACCCACAACGAAGGAGTAAGTCTCCATTGACTCTTCCCTCATTTCATCTCTCCTTCTTATTTTTCCCAATTTATTTCAAAACCATCTAATATAAAAGTAATTATGATATATGTTATCATAATTTTATATATTTCAACTACTTCAAGTATTATATATGAAATTTATAAATTTCAAACTCCCTTTTCCTGCTCTTTCAACAACGTCCTGTTAAAGGTCAGTTAACCACTTACAGAGACATTTCCAAGACAATTCTTATAACCACACCTACATGGATGGATAGTGTGAATTATAATATATATATATATTTAATTAAATGAATTATATTATTATGTAATTAATTATACCAATTTAAAATTCATATTTATAAATAATTATAAATCGAGAAAAACAACATTTTTTAAGAAAAACATGATATCAAAATGCTTCAATTTCATAAAAAACACTACTTAATATAATTGAGTGGTTATAATTGATAAATATTTCAATAAATTACTCTAATTAACTTATGTATGAAGGTTTTATTAAATATAATTTTGTTAATAAAGAGGCGTAAAATCAATGAAATAAAGTAGGAATTAATGTAAGAAGATTTCTCAAACCAAACTCATTTTATTTAGGTTATTCCTTTTTCATTTCAAATTTCAGTGTTTATTTTATTTTAATATACCTCAAATATAATTCCATTGAACTTTAATTTTATTTTTTGATATATACATGTTTTAAATTTGAATTTATGACAAATAAAACTATTTCCCAAAAGAACTCTTCTTTCCAAAAAACATATTGACTCCTGTTATGTTTTGTTTATTCTTTACTAAAGTGTGATTATTATTTCACTAAATGTGTTTTTTCATTTATCATTTAGGAACCCCAAGTTTTATTTATGAATTTATTATTTATTAAATTAAACACATTTCTTTCCCTGTGTAATTTTATATATATGATTGATATATGTTATATATGGAAAGCATGATTATGTAAATGTTATGATGTGATTGGTTCCACATGAATTATATATAACTCCAATACATTATGTAATGTGATTCATCTCACGATATAATATGAATGTTTCTGAACATGAATCTATATTTGTTCACAACAATGATGTTATGATTATTCACATATGTTATGTATGAACATGATAATAGATTTGTTCACAACTATGTGTGGTATCTGACCACAAAGACATGATATTTTGTTTTTATGAATTACCAAATTCGATACCAATATATAATTCTTCCTCTCATGATTATGATGTTGATATTATTCTTATATAATAATTATGATAATTATGATCACCCCATGTTATATTGAGTCATGTTGTTATTTATCCTTTTACTGGGTGTTTAAATCACCCCTTTCATTGATGTATATCATTAGGTGATTACTTTTTATAAGGAGAACACAAGGGGAAATAATAATCTATGGAATAAAAAATTAAATAATGGTTACATTTTATTAGGTAAAAGTTATATATAAGTCTATTTTTCTCAAGGAATTAAATTGTTTGATTCCAGTTTTGTAACACTATTATGTTGTTTATCTTTAAAATGATATAATAGTCATTTAAGAAAAATTTGGGTAACTATAGTGGGTGTTATAGAATGATTTATTTAATTTTTGAATTAGAATTATATAACATTAGTGAATGGCCTTAGTGTGAGACTAATTATATGTTAGCACCCACAAATCTTTTTTTAGAAAATTATAAACATAGGGATCCCACAATATATGCCTTTATAGTTAATTTTAGAAAGGAAATAATTATTTGTTCATGAATTTTTTACTTATGATTTTTTCAAAACTTTTTTATTTTATAAAATGGTGGGAGCCAGGATACCCAGGAAAAAACTCATGTTAGGGATAATGCATCAATTTACTGAATAGAATCCACAATGCCTTGGGAGGTGGAGTAAAAAATTTCATTGTGATTACTACCCAACTATCTTTGGATATAAATAATAACTTGAGTAATGTGGAACTTCATCTATCACCTAAGAGGGAAAAACTCACTATCAAATATTTTATGTAGTAATAACCACCAATAGTTAGTGGATCTCCCAATCCACTTGTTTCGAAAGAGTTGGTTAACATGATGGATAAGGTTTTTTATGTGATCCACTATTCTAAGAAGGAGAAGGTGAATCTAGACATCTACATTTATATGTAGAGACTGATCAATGAGGGTGTTGGTAAAGAACACCAACATAAAAGATAAAATAAATTAGTTAGAGAGGGAAGACTTTAAGAAAGTATATCTTAATAAGTATTTCTCTAAAACTCTTCAGACAAATATGTAAAGATAATTAATAGAACTAAAGAAAAAGAAAGGTGAATATGCCATGAAATACAAACAAAAATTAACAAGGCATGCATGTTAAGTCCTAGGTTTATTTATCAATAGTGATGACAAAAATAGTTAGATTCATTAATGGTTAAAACCACACCTTCAAAAGGAAATAGTTATTCGAGACATTGGGATTTATGAAGAAGTTTTTTGATGTGGTCTTAATGTGGGGAAGGAGTTTAGAGAATGGTACCATGTTTGTAGAGATATGAAACAAAATATGGAGTTTTAAGATGGTGGATATAATGATAAAGTTGGAATGAAAACTCAACCACTCATATATAAATAATGTGGAAAGAATAATCATGTGAATTTCCTCAAATGGATGGGAAAATGCTTCTAGTTAGGGGGAGAGGGTCACCAATCCCATAAATGGTGTAGAGTCATGATGAATCTGACCAATATTATGGTGGAAAGGAGAGAAAACACATGGTTCAATGCTTTATACGTAGGGAGAAAGGTAATTATGAAATCCAGTTTACTAAACCTCGATTCCTCAAGGGTAATTAGTTTCATCAACCACCAAATAAAATGTATAAAGTAAAATATTAGTCCATTACTACTGCCAAATTGGATCATGAAAATGAATTTATACAAGGTAAACTTCCTATTCAATCAATAATGGAAAAAGTGTTATTTGATTATGGTTCTACTCATTCCTTTATATATTTAAAGTTTTCTATAAGTATTGAATCAAATTTATAAGAACTTTAAGTTGAGATATTCATAAAAAAAATTAGTGGTGCGATCATTACAACCTAGGTGTTGGACTCTTCTCTTATTGGTGTATGTGGGAATATTCTTCTAGGTAATATTGTGACACTTCCCTCGGTGGAATTCAATTCTATACTGGGATAGATTAGATCTCATTATATGAAGCACAAATCAAGTATCAAGAAAAGGATGTATCATTTCTGATTCCAAACCATCCCATTATCCTCTATAAATTCAAGAAAGACCATAAATGAGCTTTGGAAAATCCCTCAATTATCTAGGTGTTGATACCCTATGAATAAACATACCATGATAAAATAGTTGATTCAAATAAAGGTATAAACCTAGAGGAAATAACTATTATAAGGGAATACAGTGATGTATTTTCTAATGAGTTACTCAGACATCCCCCGAATAGTGATTTAGAGTTTTCAATAAAACTTATACCCACAAATAGTCTTATATAAATATAAACCTATAGAATGGTCTCTATTAAACTAGATGAGTTAAAGAGGTATCTTAAATAGAATTTGGAAAAATGGTTCATATGCCCTAGTGCATCACTATGGTGTGAACTGGTTCTCTTTGTCAGGAAGAAGAATGGATTAATGAGGATACATATCATTTACCGAGAGATAAAAAAGATCATGATAAAGAATAAGTACCCTCTTCCAAGGATTTATGACTTATTCAGTTAAATACTAGGAGCTCAATAATTCTATTGGGTGGCTCTTTATTCTGGATATCATTGACTGAAGTTGAATAAGGATGATATTTAGAAGACTACATTTCATAAAAATTATGGGCACTATGATATTTTTTTGTACCCTTAGGAATTACTAATTAACCTAATATGTTTATGGATTTTATGAATAGAGTCATTAGATAATACATTGAAAAATTTGTGGTGGTATTTATTGAGGATATTAACATCTACTACAATATTGAAGAGGAACATGAAGAACATCTTTGTAACGTTCTAGTGACATTAAAGAAAAAGAAATTGTACACCAGGTTCAACAAGTGTGAATTTTGGACGCAACAAATCCCATTATTGTGAAATGTGATCATAAGTGATGAAATTTATGTTAACCCTTCAAAAAAATGGAGGAATGGAAAAGAACCACTAGTTTCATGAAAATCCATAGATTTTTTTATTAGTAGGGTACTAAAGACGTTTTGCGAGATATTTCCCATGCTTTTATGGACCACTAGCTATGTTAAAATGGAATGCGGTAAAGTATGTATAGATTGAAGAATGTGAGGAATGATTCAATGATCTAATTAAGAGGATAATCACTAAACCAATACTTATAGTACCAATAAGTGGAAATTTTTGTGTGATATACAATGATTTTTCAAAGAAAGTATTGGGTTTTTCACTCATGTAGAATGATAACGTGATAAAATATGCCTGAAAATTGTTGAATATCCATGAGAAAAACTACCTGACTTATGTTCTAGAGTTAGTAGCTATGTTCTTCACTCTAAATATTTGGCGACACTATCTATATGGTGAGATATGTGGAATATATACCAATCACAAGAGTCTAAAGTATAAATTGGCATAAAAGGAACTCAACATGAATCAAAGGAGATAGTTTGAGCTAATCAAGGACTATGATTTCTCCATTCAATATCATTATGGGAAGGAAAAAAGGTAAATTATTCTCTTAGTAGAAAAGAAAATTTTACTCTATCCATGATGTGGATTTAGATAGGCCGTATATTAATGGATATGAAAAGGATGTATTTGGAAATCATAACGGCATGGAATGCATCCTACCTTTCCCAAATTATTTCCCAACCGTCTATCCCAGAGAAGATCAATGATTCATTAAGGGATGAACCATAGACTTTAAAGTAGGTAAATATAATAAATTAAATGAATATTTAAGAGTTCCATATTGATGATGATGGTGTGATTTAGTTTGTAATGAGGCTATGTGTGCATTCACCACCTGATATAGAGAAGGATCTATTGGATAATGCACATAGATCACCTTTCCCCATCCATCGTAGAAGTACCAATGTGTACTATGATAAATGAGAACAATTTTGGTGGGATAACATAATGAAAGATATTTTGGTATATATCTCATGGTTTTGGTATTTTATCAAGATAAACAAGAAATAAATAAGTCCAAAGGGATGATACAACCATTTCCTATACCCATGTGGAACTGGGATAATGTCCCTATGGAAATTGTCCCTGGTATCACCAAGGAATCAAAAATAAATAATGATATATGGTATGTGGTGGATCAATTAACCAAGGATTCCCACTTTATCAATATTTAAGAAGATTTATCTCTTGAAGAAATTTCTAAGATATATGTGAAGGAAGGGGTGAGGCTGCTTGGGGTTACAAATTAGATCATCTTAGATCATGATCCAAGGATCACATAAAAATTCTAGATAGGTCTTAAATATGATTTGAGTACTGAATTTAATATCAACATGAACAATCACCCCCAAAATGATGGGAAATCAGAAAAGACTATTCCAACACTCGAAGACATGCTAAGAGACTGATCAATGGAATTCAGATGTGGATGGGATCAACATCCCCCATTGATTGTGTCATCATACATAAAAAGCTTCCATTGTAGTATTCATATGGCTCCATATGAAGCTCTGTACGGAAATCTATGTATAACTCCATCCTGTTGGGTTGAAGATGGTGAATGAAAACTAATTAGAACTGAACTTGTACATGAAAAGAAATATAATGTTCAATCCATTCAAGAACACATCAAAGATTCAAAGAGTAAAAAAAAATATCAATTTTTACAACCATTGAAAGGACTTGGAGTTCCATGTTAGAGACAATGTCTTCATTTAAGTATTATCATGCAAAAGAGTCCTGTGATTTGGAAAGAAAGTGAAGCATAACCCAAGGTACATTGGCACCTTTGATATTATTGATCGTAGAGAAGTAGTGTCCAATCAGATTTCACTTCCACCAAGTGTGGATTATGGGCATGACATGTTCTATTTATCACTACCAAGGAATTATATACTTGAACCATCACATGTACTGAATCCGGAGGTTTTATAACTGTATAACTAACTCTCGCATGGAGAACAATCGTTAATGATCTTGGATCAAAGAGAATAAGTACTATGTTACAAAATAACTCACTTTTTGAATTTTATAGAAGAATTATAAGTATTAATAAGAAACTTGGGAACTAAAGGAATCAATGAACGAGTAATACCATCACCAGTTTATATAAAATGAAATTTTGATGGAGAAATTTCTAAAAGGGGGAAGAATGTAAGGACCACAAATATTATCAATGGAAATTCAATTCTTATAGTAATATATTATATTATAAATAATATAAAATCACATAGATAACTCAATAAAAACATTATAAATGAATAATAAGGAAAAGGTATTTCTAGAAATAGATGAACCAATAATGATGGAATAGTTACTTGAACCTTAGAATAGAAACATTCCCATTAAGAATAGTAATATAGGAAATATAATAGTAACCTAACCCATGACATTATTAATAAAATTTAGTCATATTATAAATTAAAATATGATATAATTATATCAATTTATAAGGTAATAAATGTATTAAAAATGAAAAATTAAGTCATCATATTTTTGTAAAACATAAATTTTTATTTACAATTTTATAATTAATATAATTATTTAAAAGTTTTTCAATTTCTATAAAATTGATTCATAGATTAATATTTTGTTCAAATATAGTTATAAAATAATTTTATGGTATCTTAATTAATTTTTCAATGTGTTATAAAATCGGTTATAACACTAAAATACATGTTTTTTAATAAATGAATATTTTAATAAAGGATTTAACTTATCATATTTAGAAAATTATTTTCATAAAATCGAGTCCATTTATGAATAGAAATGTCAAAATTTTCCAAGGGTGATTTTCTGAAATACTTCAATTTTTTGATGAACAGTAAAAATATAGTTTTCACGTAATCGGTTTAACTTAAATTACACAATTCATGATGTATTAGTGAAATAATGATTTATATAAAATAAGGTTATTCGAATATATATTTAATTAGATTAATTATTCCTTAATATATAATAATCTCAATTTCAAAACATAAAAATTATTTTCCAAAACCTAAAGTCTACAATGATTCTTTAAAATAATAATTTTTTCCGCATTTCTTTTTAATAAACTAATGAAATTAGAATTATAAAGTCATTTTAAAGTCATAAAACCCTTAAATTATTTTAATAAATTATTAATGTTATAAAAAATTCACTACTATAATTCTCACCTATCATATATTATTTATTTAATATTTTATTCTAACAATACCCCTACCCTCAAGTATAAATAACCCCTCTCACTTCCCTTGGAAAACCACTCAACCCTTCCATTCTAAAGAAAAATATCATCCCAAATATTATCTCTTAAGACTATTAGAAAACATAGGGATGTTTTGGATCTATCAAACTCCAATTATAAAGGTAGTTATAGTGTCATACAAGATAAGCCACAATGAGGAAAGAGTTAGCCTCCATGAAATCTTCCCTATTTTCTTATTCTCTTTATTATTTTTCCCAATTTATTTCAAAAACATACACTATGTAAGTAATTTTTCATTAATTTAGTATTATATAAATTATTTTAACCTAATTAAAATATTATATATATGATATATAAATTTCATACTCCCTTTTCCTGGTCTTTTGACAAAGTCATATTAAAGGTCGGTTACCCACCTATAGAGACATTTCCAAGACAATTCTTATAAAAACCTTCATGAATGGAAAGTATGAACTATATATAATATATAAATATGTAATTAAATATAATATATCATTATGGAAGTAATTATCTAAATTATAATTTATATTTAACAAAATAATGAAATTAAGGAAAAATAAAAAGTTTTTTTTAGAAAAAAATTGATATCAATACGCTTAAATTTCATAAAAAAAATAATAAAAAATAATAAAACTATTATAATTGATATATAGTTGTATAAATGAACATAATTAACTTATGTTCTAGGTTTTTAATAAATATTATTTTTTTATTCATGAGGTGTAAACGATGAAACCTTTTTCACAGTGTGGATGTTATGATTGTGCACATATGTTATGTGTGAACATGATGCTACCTTTGTTCATACCTATTCATAGTATTCGACCACTAAGACATGATATTTAATTTTAATTCACTATCACATTCCATGAAATTTTATAATTATTCCTATCATGATGAGGATGATGATCATATTCTTCTGTTATGATGATGATTAATATTCTCACCCCATGTTATATTGATTCATGTTATTATTTATGATATTACTGGGATTTTAGATAAACCATTTCGTTGATGTATATCCTCAAGTGATAACTTCATATAAGGAGAAAATAAGTCAAACTAATAAGATATAACGTTTATGTTTGAATATGTAAAAGTGATGTATGAGCCTAATTTTCTCAAGACACTAAAGCGTTTGATCCTAGTTTTGTAACACAATTATGTTTTTTATTTTTAAAATGATGTAATAGTCATGTAAGAAATATTAGGGTCTTTATATTAAACCACTATTGAATAATACCTATAATGATGAATAATCGATGTAGATTATGGATCACAAGGAGAATGTGATATGAAATAAGACCACTCACCTAGTCAATGTTTTGATGTAAAGCTGTAAACTGGAGGAAGCTACGTGGGAAACTGAGGTTACGATGGGGTCGGAGTATCTTTAGTAGTTTTCATAAAAGTGATAAAATTTTGAGGTTGAAATTCTTATAATGGTTTTGAATTCAACACCAAGATATTTTATGAAATTATTCTTTTTTTAAGTAAATTTAACTTCTTTGATAACTTTCATTTCACACAACACTAAGTATATATAAAATATGATATATTATTTAAATAATATTTGAAATTTACCATTATATCCATGCCATTAGAATAGGATGGTATGAATAAGAAATTATAAATTATGAAAAATTTATATTTTACACATGTATAAAATTAATTCTTTGTTTATTACATTAGAATAAATGATAATATAAATCATTTGAATTTAAAAGAAATGTTTCTATGAAAACCTATTTTTATGCATGCAATGCGTTTCTATGTTAATAAATTAAATTAATAACTATTAGTGAATTATTTAATTTTAATTTATATATTATATAATTAACCAAAATTTTTAACCTCTATCTAATATTTATTAAGTCATATGATAATAATAAATCTATTTTTATGCTTAAAACAATATTTTTATGAAAAAGTGGTTTTTGTCACATTTTTGGAACTTATTTTAAAATTAATTAATTCCACATATATAAATTGAATATTAAAAAATATATTACATATTTAAAATCATGAGGTTGAAGATTTTTAAATAAGACCCTTTTATTTTTTTCATTTTGAATAGTAAACATGGTAAAATTTACCACCTCACTAGAAGATAAATCAGGTTAACCGGGGTTGAAAATAAGCGTTAAGTTCAAAATTTTCCTAATAATTTTTATTGGATGAATATAATTATTCCCTTAAAAAATTAGTCTCAAATTTTTATTTTTAAGGGAAACTTTTCCATGAAAATAACTAATATAATATTTAAAGGAAAGAAAAATATAAAATGTCACTCTCTTACTTTTCAATATATCAAATGTGTTCACATAGGAATAAAACAAAGGTATTAAAGAATAATAAGGGTTATTTTGATAATAATATAATTATTTTAATTATAGTAATTTATTTATAATGTTTAGTTTTTATATAATCAACATAAATGCTTACACAATACCGACACTATATTTCTTAAATTATTATAAAAAACAAAATAAATGATTTAAAAATATTAAAAATAATAGAATTTGTTTAACTAATAGTGTTACATGATTTTTATATATTAATATAACATATAATTGATTTGTTAAATTATTATATTCAAATTCCCTATTTTTATGAATGGCTTTAAATTCAAATTAATTGAATAGTGTCAATAATGATAATAATGATATCTTATGGAAAACATATTTTATTAAATTAATTAAAAATAATAAAAATATTTAAAGTGTACAAGGGGATAATATATGGTAATAAATTTATTCCCTTTTCTAATTATGAAACATTTTTAACCTTATAAATAAAATAAAAACTCTTTATGATTGAAAAATTCGTTACTATAGTTAAGGTTCTAATAAGTGAACTATGAGGTAAAACAAAAGGTTAAGGTTTAAAATACCACATAATCCTATAATTTTTTAATTTTTGATGATATTTAAACCATATCTTACCTTATATTTCAATATTTGACTTTTTGGAAGATTTTTTTGATAATGACTTAATTATGTTTTATTTTTTTTGTAATTCCAAGTTTGTCCTTTACCTCCCTCATAAAAGAAAACATCTTCCCTCTATTCTTTACACAAAATTGAGAAACGTATCTCATTCAATAATGTAAAATTTATCTTTTAAAAATATTTATCCAGATTTTATAGGTTTTGGTATTTTAAAAAGAATAACCCTAGGGTTCTTAAGAGGAGATCAAATGGAGTTCTTTGATAGAAGAGGTACTCTACTTAAGCGATCAATTTATTTTTTACTCATTATTTTAACTCCTCTAATATGTGGAATATATCACAAAATAATAACTTCAGTATCCTTAGTAGATGAAATTTTATATATATTATAAAAACATCATTATCCACCATCTTTTCCATAAAATTAAAAATTATTACGTTGCCCATGTGTAGGTCTAGACAACCACCTCCATGGAGCGATGCAATTCATTTTTCATTTTGATTTTAAATGGATGGTTATAAGGGTTTATTTAATAAATATATATGATATATATGATATTATAATTAATAATTTATTGTAAATTTTCATTAACATTTATTTATTTTCATTCATTGAAAAACAAAATCACTATTCATGACTACATGTGGCCTACCGTCTCCATGAACAATGTAGTTCATTTTTCTACATCTATATTTTATGGATAAAAATAAATAAATATATAATAAATAAATATTATATTTATATCATGGTTATACTTATGGATATTATTCAACCAGGATCAAAGTAAAAGGAATGAAACAACTGATCCAATACATATATGAAAAATAAAGCAGTTATTACTTGAAATAGTGATTTTAACAAAAAATTGTTTATAAATGGGGGATTAAATTTTATAAGTAAAATATATATGGTATTATATATATGGGTAAAGTTATTAAATATATTTATAATAAATATATATTTATTATATAGGAGGTTTATACATAAATAAATGAAGTCAAATCTATGGTTAAGGGTTATTTCACAATATCATAATAATTCAGGATTGTTAATGTTAAAGTATCAAATGGGTAATTATATGATCCTTCTATACTAAACAATATATAATTTAATCATATCTATTTGTTTCTATAAATTACAAGTTTTCCTTTCATTTTCCCCTCTTTATGTACTCCATATGCTGAAATAATGTTTTTAAGGAAAACTAACCTTTCTTTTTCAACTTTGTTGGGAAGCTTTCTCGTAAATGTCAATATTTTCATTAAAATATATAAAATAATGTTTTTATAATTCCCAAATGATTTATGAAATAAATGTTTCCCATATTTTTATTTTAAAAAAATCCTTAACATGAATCTTTCTTTTATTTTTTTTAATGAGGGACTTTCTCTTTAAAAATGTGTTACAGGAATGTTTTTTAGTTATTTGGAAAGAATTAAATTTCACACCTTCATGATTATCACACCCAGTTTTTCATGTCTTGGTTTTGATCTAGTTCGTTTTCAATAATGATCTATTTTTTGGGTTTTGGGTTAGATGAATGTTGATTTTTTATGTTCCATATATGTCTAATCATCTTACCATTAGTCCCCCCTAGACTGTTTGGAAGTTTTTGGAGAAAAGGGTGGTTACTTTATGATTTGGGCCAACCGTGATCCCATTTTCAGATTTAAAAACAAAATTGGATTATTTTATAAATTCATTATTTTTCAACATTTTTTCACTCATTCGACTTCCCAATTGTCCTACCCTGACCTATTCAAACCACCATATATGTTTGGACTAATTATGAATTCATAATCATGGTGGATTTGGGTTGTTTATTTAGGTATTGGGCCATCCCCTGATCCCATTTCAAGTTTAAAAAAAAATATTGTTTCTTTTATATTTTATTAATTTTTTAAAATTTTTTGTTTATTCCACCTACCAAACGAAGACCTAACTATTTTATATCGACCAGAGGCTCATACCCCTTCATTCTCCTTTGTTTTGGGCCTCTTTGTGGAATATGTTTCAACAAAGGTTAATGGTTCTTCTTAATTTCTTCATCAAATATTTCTCAATTCTCTTCCCTCTTGCTTCTTAATTCATTTTTTCTTGTATTTATCTTCTCCCATGATAATTATAGACCTAGGGTTATATTTTTTTCCATGATTTTTTTTCTGGTTTTTTTTGTTTAGGGATGGTCTTAATGGATCTAAGTTTTGGAACCCGCGACGGGTGTTTTCGGGTGTGTGTCTCCCTTCCTCCATGGTTTTGAGGTAGGTTCTCCCAATCACCTTACATTATTATTTAAGTTTCATATTTTTATTGTTTTTATCACCTTATATACATTTTTATTATTTTTTTCAATGTTTTAATTAATTATTTTTTTGTGAAAAATGGTTATTTATGCCATGTTTTGTGTAAAATGGAGTTGTTTCGTTATAAAAGTGCACATTTCTTATTTATATAAATGTTCCATTGGTTTTTCTATATGTATTGTGATGTTAATTACTTGTATTAACTACTGTAATTTATTATTGTCATGCACATTTGGGGTTTTACCCCTTTGGGTGTTAAATAGAAGTTGTTTTTCTAAATGTTCCATGCCTAGTCTTCGAAAAAGTGCCCGACAAGACTTTGTGTTATAAAGGTGATATAAAATAACTTGTTTTAATTTATTAAAGTATGGGTATCATGAAATGTGTTATTTTTTATGTCCTTTTTTGGTTGAAAAATGTGTTTTTTTATTAAGAAATGGGTTTTGGTTTTTGACACATTTTGGAACAAGTTTTCGGTAAGTGGACCGTTCGACATTCTTATTAAAATGGTCGAGCTTAAATGTTTTAACTAAATGTATTAAAGAGTTTATGTAAATATTTTTCTTCTGCAAATGGTTTTCATATGACTCTTTATGAAAATTGAAATTTATACCTTTTTTATACATTAGTTTGGTAAAATGGTTAAAGGCCCGTTTGATATTTCTATTTAAAAAGGGGGTTTTCACGTGTTTTCTATATTTTACCATTTGGGGTTATTTTAAGATTCATGAAATTGATTTAGTAAATTGTTTTGGGGATTCCAAATCTAGTTTGGTATGGAAGTTTTGGGCATTTGGCCTAAAAAGTGCATTTTTAAATGGAATTCATGTGCAATGCTTTGTTAAACATCTTGAAATTGTTTTATGAAAATTATAGATAGTTTATTGAGTTACACAAAGGGTGAAAAAATGTTTAGATACTATTTGGAGTGTGTGTTAACAGGACTGGTGTTTTTATGTGTAAATGGAATTTGATAACATGTGGAACTTTTTTGATCACAAAGAGGGAATCCTAGGTATCTAGGTGGGCGGACCTGTACTAGTATACCGGTTATTTGGAGTGGTTTCATACCTATTTCTCGTAGAATGTTTGACGATAAAAACACTAACTAAACTATTATGATGATGTTGGGGACCACTAGGTTATGGTTATATTCCCTAATAGTGGATCTTTCATGACAACATATATTTTTTATGGTTACTTATCACCATGATACGAGGTACCTAGGGATCACAACTAGCTAGTGCCTTGGGGTGTTCCTGTGACTTGTGTTCATTGGATATATTTTATTCACCATCAGCATAAAGTGATTTTGGTTGGAAAATTCTATAGCATGTGTGTTTTTTAAAGGGGAAATTATTTAACGTATCCCTCTTGAAAATTGTTTCCACTATGAAGTTGCATCTATTTGAAATTGGTTACTAGAATTTCATGTTTATGAAAACTTGAAAGCATTTTTATTTTGTAATGTTTTTATCATGGAACCTTTGGAAGTAATATTTTTATATATTTTATTTCAAGCATGATATTTATGCATCTTTTATTTTAAAGTAATTGCATTGGGAATAAAATATCAGGATAACCTATTGTGTTCTAATACTCATGCCTATAGTATTATTCAGTTTTTATCCCTTGTGTAGGTTTCATCTTGAGTATGATCACCTTGGAAAAAATTTGATCACTATATTGGAGAGTGACTAGTGGGTTCACATGGAGTTAGTTCGTTGTCATGTTTGGTCTGTTAAGTTTTTGGTTCAGGTGTACTTTCACTTTCATGTTTGAATAATGTTCAATTCAACTTTTATATAAATGTGTATTAAGCTATACGTTTCTTTCTGATGTTTGTTTAATTGTTTGTTTTTGGGATAAATCATTACCTTGTCACAATACTTATGACCTTGGTGCTTGTTTCCATCTCGGGAGGATTAGACACGCCTCTCAGGACTTGTCACGGAGCGGTCTGTGTTACCGGTTCTGGGTTGACCTGGGCTGGTTCATGAAAAAATGGTATTAGAAGTCGGCTCATAATGGACCATTATTTTTTGAGTGCCCTTATTATTTGGGGTATTTCAAGGTAGAGAGAGTAGGATTTTCGAGAATTGTGGGGTAGGTTTGGGAAGATCATCACAAACTCTTGCTCGTTCCAATCCTCAGGTGTCCATGGTAATTCTAGTTTTATTAGTTTCTTTGGTTCTTTAGGACTGTTTGGTGGTTGGGATATAACAAGGGAAGTTAGAATAATGTCCTTCATGAGATCATAGGGCCTGGGAAGCTATGTAGAGTTGGGGCATGGTATTAAGAAGGATCTCTTTATTGGTGGTGTATTTGACATATAGACACCAACTATATGGTCAAGTCACCCACCAACACTAGTTCCATTTTGTGGTTCTCTTAGACCTTTCTTGAATTCTGAATTTTTAAAAAAAATACTTGGGTCATAATTGTGGAAGTGGGTTTTCAATGACTAAAATAAGAAAGTTTTTGAGAATTTTGGGTTTTTGTGAAATAAATTTTTCGGGAGTAAGTGGAATGATTTAACTGGATAAAATTTCCTTAATCTAAACATATGGTTTATTGAAATAAAAAGTTAGGAAGACATGAATTATTTTAATATTATTCTGATTTTTTTTAAAATATGATGTTTTGGGCTGTTGAATAGTGTTTGAATATGATGAATTGGTTTTGGAAATTGGTTTTGAGAAGATGGTGTTTTACTAAAAATGGTTTTGTCATTTATGAATGTCAGATTAAGAAAAGGGACCTTGCTGAATTTTTGAAAATGGGAAAGGGATTTTTGAATGCAATTCTTGTTTTGGTAATTGTTTTAAAATTAAATTAAATGGGCTCTAAATCAAACAGATATTTAAAAAGTGTGGTTTGTTGAGATGCTGAAAAAGGTTTTGAATAAATGGAGAGGATTTAAATGGGGATCTATGAGGTTTCGTTTTAAATCTCTTTAAAACAGGTTGTTGTGTGGAAATATGAAAATGATTTTTGACTTGGTGGTTAGTGTTCCTATAGAAGTTACATGATTTTTGAAATGGGTTGATTTTTTTGTCTTGTAAAATGAGGGTGTTTTTTCTAGAATTTGGTGTTTTCATGGGTTCTCACATACATGGTTTTGTATATATACATTGATGGATTCTTGGTATGGCATAGTGGTTGGGTGTCTGGGGTGGCACAAGAATGTGCATGTGAGTGAGGCTTGATGAAACACCATTGGTGAATGTGAAAATCCTCCAAATTAATTTGTTTTTCAAAAGTGTTTTAGGCTGAAAATGAGTTTTTTTGTAAACTAGTGTTTATATGGGTTTCATTTTCTTGTTTTAGAAGTGTGGTTTGTTTGGTATACTTCCTCATGATATGGAAGTGATACTCATGGCATGTATTGATATGGGATCTTGTTGGTGAATCATTGAGCTACTGTAATTTACTTAATATGATCCATGAATTGTGTTTTTAAATTGTAAGAAACTAAGAAAGCAATTGAACAATTAACATAAAAACACGCGAGGTCGGGATTTTGTGTAAATTGTGAGAGAGCGATCTTAATCGGTAATACAAGACCACACGGGATAAATTTGTAGAGTTCAAATATAATCTCTAAACACAATTTATCCTTATTTCCAGAATGGATATGTGCCTTAATTTACAACTGACCATAAGCTAATCTTAGAATATCAATCAAAGCAGAGTGATGCGATTGCATGTTCCGAAGTTAGCCTAGGGTTAAATTCACATCATCTTCGTGGTAAAGTTAATTCTCGTAGGGTTCGGTATTTAACAAATTAAGGGATCATAATTAAGTGAATGTTAATTTAAATGATATTGATTAATAATAAAGTGAATAGGTAGAGTTAGATCGATTACGCATTTTAAATAGATTTCTAAAAAAACATCTTCTTGTTTTGTCATTTTAATCGAAATTCATTTCAAAACTAAAAACAAAAAAAAAATTATACAATCTTCTTCCAGCAAACTTCTTCTAGATTCATAAACTACAACAAACCCCAATCCTTTAAAGTAGTGTTTTTATTCTATTCTATTTTTTTAGAATACCTCTAATAAGTTGTTAAATTCACTTCCTCCTTTGAGAGATGACCTTGGTCAGCCACTCTGCTGCACCCAAGTACCCCAAATCACACTAATCATTTAAGGGAGCCCACGACATCGCTCTTTCAAATTGGATCCGTTGCCGGGGAGGCAATTAATTATTTCAACCAATTAGAGGTATTTATTTTATTTTACATTTTATTCTCTTCCTCTCTTCTTTCTTCCTTCTTTACCCAATCTAATTTTTCTTCCTCTTCTTGTATTTTCTTCTACTTCTTTTTGGACCATCAAATCAAACTTCTCATTTTTATTTTACTATGGTCCACTTTATTTCTTTTTATTTTTTTTGATCTATGACACAAACTAATCCCGAAGATCTCTTAGATCTTGACCCTGAGATTGAACGTAGCCTTAGAGCTCGAATCAGAAATTCTTAGTCTACGGGAAGATTCAATATTCAACCAGTTGGTGAATTCCTCTCTTCTAGAAACATTGAAATTGGAAGCTATTCAAATTCAAACATAAAAGAGGAACCAATGGCTTAAAACAATTGAAATGAACTTAATAGAACCATTCGAGAATTGGCTGCACCTGATATTAACTATCAACCAAATTGTATTGCATACCCAAATCTCGAATCGGACTTTGAACTAAAATCTGGGTTAATTCACTTACTTCCAAAGTTTCATGGCCTCTCTGGTGAGGATCCCAATAAAAATTTGAAAGAATTTAATGAGTTTTTCTCAACCCTTAAACCAAGAAATGTTTCTAAAGATCAAATCAAATTAAGAGCATTCCCATTATCACTTGATGGAGCTGCAAAAGATTGGATGTATTATTTGCAACCTGAAGATGTAATATGTTGGAACGATTTGAAACGTCTTTTCTTGCAGAGATTTTTTCCAGCATCAAGGACCACATCCATTCTAAAGGAGATATCAGGGATCAAGCAAGCCCAAGGAGAGTCAATGTACGAGTACTGGGAGCGATTCAAGAAGTTTTGTGCAAGCTTCCCACATCACCAAATCAGTGAGTAGCTCCTCATCCAATACTTCTACGAAGGACTCACACCCATGGAGAGGAGCATGGTGGATGCTGTAGCTGGAGGAGCATTGGTGGACAAGACACCAGTAGCTACACGAGCATTGATCGACAAGATGGCTCAAAACTCCCAACAATTCAGTGATAGAGGTACACCACATGTTCGAGGAGTACATCAAGTAATCCCTTATTCTCTTGAAAGTCATTTGATTGATACTAAGTTAGAATAATTGACAACTATGGTGAGGAAGATTGCATTGGATCAAAAGACATACAAACCCCCTCCTTCAAGGCCATGTGGCATTTGCACTGAGACCAGCCACTCAACTAATTGTTGCCCACAACTACAAGAGACAGAAGATTGTGCAGCAGTGTTCCCTGGGAGACCATTTCAGCAGCAACAACAACAAACATATCCCCAAAAGAATTTTGATACAGTATACAACCAAGGGTGGAAAGATCAGTCATACATGAGGTATGGATCTGGACAACAACAAAGTCCCCCTTTTCAACCAAATTTCTAGCAGCCTCCACCTTACCAACATGGTTTCCAACAACCCCAAAGGAGATTCGAAGCTCAAACATCAACGGGTCTGCAACAAGGTATTATCCAACACAAGGTAGACTCTAACACTGATGATCTTTTGAAAAAAATTGTTCTTAATCAACAGAATGAGCTGAAGAGTCAAGGTTCGGAGCTGATAGAGTTGAAGACTCAAATGAGTCAGATTGCCACTGCCCTCCATGAACCTCTGAGTAAGAATTCTGGAAATCTACCTTCCCAACCCACTCCAAATCCAAAGGGGAATGTTAGTGCCATCACATTGAGAAGTGGGAAGCAAATGAATGATACATCTGGACCTACCATTCCACCGGGATTCACCTCTACTCTAGAGAAGCCACATTCCATACCAACTGATGAGAAATCCAAGGAGAAAGATAAAGGTAAGAAAAATATTGATGATGTACCTCCTAAACCCCTTCCTTTTCCAAACAGGGTTGTTCAAACCAAGAAGATGGCTGAAGAAGCAATGCAAAAGGAGGTTTTGGACACATTCAAGCGTGTGGAGATCAACATTCCTCTACTTGAAGCCATTAAGAAAATTCCAAGGTATGCGAAATTCTTAAAAGAACTTTGTACCAATCGAAGAGGGCTCAAGGGAAATGAGAGGATAAAACTTGGAAGGAATGTCTCGGCACTCATTACACCAACTCTAGCAATGCCAAGAAAGTGCAAGGATCCCGGGACATTCACCATCCCATGTACTATAGGGGAGTTGCACTTCTCTGATGCTCTTTCTGATTTAGGTGCTTCAATAAATGTGATGCCCCACTCTGTATTCTCTTCCTTGTAGGTTGGTGAGTTGAAGACAACATGAGTAGTGGTGCAATTGGCGAATAGAGCTACGACATATCCTGCGGGAGTTCTTGAGGATGTACTTGTTCGGGTAAGAGACATGATCTTTCCAGCAGACTTCTATGTGCTTAACATGGAGGATGATCAGATAAGTTCTCATGCCCCCATTATCTTAGGTAGACCCTTCCTCAAAACTGCAAAAACTATCATAAATGTCAATGAGGGTACACTTTCCATGGAGTTTGAAGATGAAGTTGTGATATTTAATGTTATGGATTCCATGAAGTACCCCTCAGAGGACCATTCTGCTTTTGTTATCTCCCATTTTGAACCACCAAGTAAAAACATCATGGAATTGGATTGTCCTATGATTAAGGAGATTATGTGTATTGGTTATAGTTTGATGTCTAAGAGTACTTGTACACCCGTTTTTAAGGAACAAGACTCTCTAAGATTTGATTTTGAAATGGAATCATATTCTGATTTTGATCATGTGAACTCTGATCATGACATGGCTATTGAGTTTGCTGATGGATTTGGTGATTTATTCTCTGATTGTGATGATTTTTATTCTGATACTGATGCTCATTGTGCACATATTTCAGTTCCTTCAATGTCTCCATCAATACTACACCCTCCTTCATTAGAACTCAAGCCATTGCCACCAAATCTGAAATACTCATACTTGTTGAATGGTGAGAGATTACCTGTTATCATTGCTAACAATCTCCCTTTTGAACATTAAGAAAAGATTTTGAATATTTTGAGGGAGAACATCAGGGTGATTGGGTGGACCTTGGATGACATATCAAGTATTAGCCCCTCCATTTGCATGCATAGGATTCTCTTGGAGGATGGTGCTAAACCGGTGAGACAACCACAAATGAGACTCAATCCCACCCTCCTGGAAGTTGTTAAAAAAGAAGTTGAGAAATCGCTCGAGGAAGGTATAATATTTCCCATTTCAGATTCTCAGTGGGTAAGTACAATTCAGGTTGTGCCTAAGAAAAATGGTTTTACTGTTGTTAAAAAGGAGAAAGATGATTTAGTTCCAATGAGGGTGCAAAACAGTTGGCGTGTGTGTATTGATAATAGGAAACTAAATCAGACCACTCGCAAGGACCATTTCCCCCTCCCATTTATTGATCAGATGCTTGAGAGACTAGATGGGAAAACACACTATTGTTTCTTGGATGGATTTTCTGGATATTTTCAGGTTCCTATAGCTCCAGAGGATCAGGAGAAGACTACATTCACCTGTCCCTTTGGCACATTTGCCTATCGGAGGATGCCATTTGGACTTTGCAACGCCCCAGGTACCTTCCAGAGATGTATGGTGAGTATTTTTTCTGATTTTATTGAGACCTGCATGGAGGTATTTATGGATGATTTTACAGTGTATGGGTCTTCATTTGATGAATGTCTAAGTAGTTTGGGAAAGGTGTTGAATCATTGTATTGAGAAGAATCTGGTCCTGAACTTTGAAAAGTGTCATTTCTTGGTAGAGCATGGCATTGTCTTAGGGCATGTAGTGTCAAAACATGGGATAGAGGTTCATAGATCTAAGGTAGACATTATTTCATCCTTACCATATCCTTCATGTGTGCGTGATGTTAGATATTTCCTAGGGCATGCAAGATTTTATCGGTGCTTCATCAAAGATTTTAGTAAGATTTCTCTTCCTATGTCAAGATTACTTCAAAAGGATTCTGATTTTGTGTTTGATGTTTCTTGTAGGAATTCATTTGATTAGCTAAAACAATGTCTGACCACTCCATCAATCATACATCCCCCACGGTGAGAGATTCCTTTTGAGCTTATGTGTGACGCCTCCAACTTCGCGGTTGGAGATGTCTTATCTCAGAGGGTGGAAGGACGTTCACATGTGATCGCCCATGCATCGAGGACACTGGATTCAGCCCAATCAAACAACACTACCACAGAAAAGGAGTTTCTTGCTGTCATATTTGATTTAGATAAATTCCGTTCATATTTATTGGGCTCTAAAGTAGTTGTTTTTTCTGACCATGCAGCTTTGAGGTACCTCCTAAAGAAGCCAGATGCAAAGCCACGACTTATCCGTTGGATGCTACTTCTTCAAGAGTTTGACCTTGAGATAAAGGACAAGAAGGGGTCAGAGAATTTGGTGGCAGACCACATGAGTAGGCTTACTCACACACTAGAGGGTGACACCTTGGACCAGGTACCACTTCGGGACACTTTCCCTGATGAGCATCTCTATAACATCTCAGGTAAGCATCCTTGGTATGCTGATTTAGTTAATTACATTGTTTCCTCTGAAAACCCAGTAAATTTGACGAAGCATCAAGTCCAAAAATTAAAAAGTGAGTCTAGGTATTATGTGTGAGATAATCCTTACCTCTGGCGCATGTGTAGTGACCAAGTCATTAGGAGGTGTGTTCCTGATCATGAGTTTGAGTCTATTTTTCATTTCTGTCATACACTTGCTTGTGGTGGACACTTTGGACCCCAACGGACAGCTAGGAAGGTTTTAGACTCTGGATTATATTGGCCTAGCTTGTTCCATGATGCCCATTAGTTTTGTAAGTCATGCTCTCGTTGCCAACACACTGGGAATATTTCTAGGAGACATGAGATTCCCCAACAACCCATACTATTTTGTGAGATTTTTGATGTATGGGGCATCGACTTTATGGGTCCTTTTCCTAGTTCATTTGCATTTTTGTATATTTTGGTTGCTGTTGATTATGTGAGTAAATGGGTGGAGGCCAAGGCCACCAGGACTGACGATTCTCATGTTGTTGTGGACATTGTCAAAGCATAGATTTTTTGCAGGTTTGGAGTACCAAAGGCCATCATCAGTGACCAAGGGACACAATTTTGCAATAGGAATTTTTCTTCCCTGCTTCTAAAGTATGGGGTGATACACAAAACATCAACACCATACCACCCCCAAACAAATGGCTAGGCTGAGGTTTCAAATCGTGAGTTAAAAAAAATCTTGGAGAAAACCGTGCAGCCAAATAGGAAGGATTGGAGCAAGCGCTTGGATGACGCATTGTGGGCTTATAGGACAGCATACAAGACCCCCATTGGTATGTCCCCATTTTGGATTGTTTTTGGGAAAGCGTGTCATCTCCCCGTGGAAGTCGAGCATCAGGCATATTGGGCTATAAAGAAATGCAACATGGATTTGGCCCAAGATGGAATTCAAAGGAAGTTACAAATTCAAGAGCTTGAGGAGATTCGACTTTCATCATATGAGAAATCAAGGCTCTACAAGGAAAGAGAAAAAGCAGCTCATGACAAAATGATCCAACAAAGGGAGTTTCATTTTGGAGAGAAAGTCCTTCTCTATAGTTCACGACTGAAGATGATGCCTGGTAAGTTGCGTTACAGATGGTTAGGTCCTTATATTGTGTCTAATGTTTTTTCTTATGGTGTAGTGGAGATCACACAAGAGGACACTGGAAGGAGCTTTACAGTCAATGGGCAATGTTTGAAGAGATACGTTGAGGGACATCCTACTGATGCAATGGATTTTATCACACTACATGACCCCATCATCACTTGATCACATCAGGCTGTTCCTAACCCTTTCACTTTTATATTATTTGTCCTATTTAAAAATTCTGAATATCATGTGCATATATCATCTCACGGGTTCACATTGAGGACAATGCAATATTTTAAGTGTGGGGGAGGGAACCTTTTAGTTTAGTAATTTCAATTGCTTTCCTGTTCAAAAAAAAAAACCCAAAAAAATTGTGTGTGTTTATTTTATAATTTTCTGTGTTTTTGAAACTTTTGAGCTGAAATGATTCTCATCACCATTTTTAAATCCATATCAATAAGTGAAACAATTTACCCCTTGAAACTAAGCTTAAATGAATGCTGAAATGACTTTGTTTCAAGTTCAAATATTTATTAATTTCATGAAAAGTACGCTGAATTTTGAATCCCATGCCAATATCACTGTCTTTATATTTGAAATCACTTTCTTATGAGGCTTATAAACCATTATTTTCATATTCTTTACATTCACCTAACTTCTTGAGAGAACCAAACCATACTTGATTTAACCAGAATTTGATCTATTCCTGTCAAAACTTGAGGGTTTGAGGTACTTATGTTTAAATGATTGAGGCATTTGTTTGGTATTAAAGCCCCTATTTCAAAGAGTCCTTTTTTATAATGGCCTAAATTGAATATTTAATCCTTGTATCCCTTAGAATCCATGAAAATCCTGTTAGGTTAGCCACATTACAAGCCAATTTTCCCTATCCAACCAACTCTTGAAGTGAAATTGCATAATCTAGTTGAGATTAAGTGTGGGGGAAGTTGTCTTGTGTTTTGCCACCACATTCTGTGATACTTTGGGTGGAAAATTAAATTCTGAAGAGATGTGTTTGCTGATAAAAAAGTCATTATATTGAAATCTGTGCCTTTTCTGGAGCTTTCATGACAAGTGAAGCTGTGCCTTTTCTGGAGCTTCTAATTGAGGTGGAATGTTGTGCCCATCTGGAGCTTTCAAGAAAATCATGTTTGAGAAGATTGAATTTTTTTATGATGAAATGATGAATGGTGTAAACCTTTCATGACTTTTCATGATGATGGAGCTGAATTGATACTATAGGTATTGAAGAGAAGACCATATTTAAGTGAAAATTAGATTAATGCAATTTTGATTCAAAAGAGTCAAGCCCTCCTCATTCAGCCTCAGAATTTTTCACATCTTAATCCTACCAACCAAAAGCCATAGAAAAACCCTGAAAAGTCCTCATGATAAACATATGTCCTTGACTCACATAAGGTAGCGATGTAGGAATCTATCAAGCCTATGGTGACCCTTGTATTAGTTTGGATGAGAAAGACATTGCAAAAAAATTGATATTTGAGTGATGAGAGAAAATTCAAGCGAGGTAAGTGTTTTGTGCATGGAGGGATAAATGAAGTGGAAATATATCGAATGATATAAATGGAGAACTTGAAATAAGGTTTTTTATGAGGCATGATATCTTTTTATTCTTGGTGTGAAATTGATTGATCTTAAGGATATGTGTTTTAAAATTGGTTTTGATTTGATATTGATGTTTACTTGATATGAGGTTTTGCCCAGGTGTGCAAAAGGGTAAGTGCGGGGGAGTTAATAAAACACTATTTTATTGAATATTTTATTGAAAATAAATGATATAATTTCCTCACATTGTGTTAAATATGTTTATTTATAAAATATTTGGGATTAGATCATTCATTTGAATATTTGATGAAAATTCCAGTTTTACCCTTTATAGTTCACTGTAGTATTTCAAAGATAAATATTTTTATATTTATTATTTGAATTTGAAATTTTGTAAAAGTGTTTCTCACTTAATTATCTACAACTTTTATTCAGGACACTAGATCAAAAGAATTCATTGTGATGGAGTAATGGGGACATAAATTCAAAGATGGGATGGACTCGCCAGAATGGATAAGCTTCTGTATTGTGGCCATACCTCCTACATATGGTCTTGTATTGAGCCCATATTTGGGGAGGAGATAGTGGACTCATATACTCACATTTTATCCTTCTGGAAGGCCAGCCAATTCACGCGTTTTGGTGGTCAAATGGGCGGTTCAATTTGCATTAAAATATTTGTGCGAATTTCCACATTCACACTTGAAACCACTTGTAACCTCTCCTCCCCTCCCCTCTATAAATTGGAATTTTTCTCATTTGGAGGGGTTGGGGAAGTTCATTGGGAGATTGGAGGCAGAGGAGAATTTGTTACACCCAATTTATCCAACCATTGTAAGAGGGGTAGCTCTTGAAGCAAGGATCCCCTCATCGAAACCTCCTTCTCTTCTTCATTTTGTAATGTTTTCATTTGTGTAATAAACTTCTTTGTTATTCTTTTACTTCTTCTATTTTCTTCTGTTTTGTTTTAATTTATTCTTCTCTTAATATTCCTCTTTGGTCTGAAATTCTTGAGTAGAAGCGTTATTGGGTTATACCCATTATAAACCTTTGCACATGCAAAACGCTTCTACGATGATTACGCCACCCATGGAAGAGTAGTCTTTTAGTAATCGATCTATCTTCTACCCTCTTCATTTAATTATTTTGAATCATTGTGCTACTTTAATTCACTTAATATGATCCATGAATTTTGTTTTTAAATTGTAAGAAACTAAGCAAGCAATTGAACAATTAACACAAAAACACGCGAGGTCGGGATTTTGTGTAAATTGTGAGAGTGCGATCTTAATCGGTAATACAAGACCACACGGGATAAATTTGTAGAGTTCAAATATAATCCCTAAACAAAATTTATCCTCATTTCCATAATGGATATGTTCCTTAATTTACCACTGACCATAAGATAATCTTAGAACATCAATCAAAGCAGAGTGCTGCGATTGCATGTTCCGAAGTCAGCCTAGGGTTAAATTCACATCATCTTCATGGTATAGTTAATTCTCGTAGGGTTCGGGATTTAACAAATTAAGGGATCATAATTAAGTGAATGTTAATTTAAATGATAATGATTAATAATAAAGTTAATAGGTAGAGTTAGATCAATTACACCTTTTAAATAGATTTCTAAAAAAACATCTTCTTGTTGTGTCATTTTAATCGAAATTCATTTCAAAACTAAAAACAAATAAAAAATTATACAATATTCTTCCAGAAAACTTCTTCTAGATTCATAAACTACAACAAACCCCAATCCTTTAAAGTAGTGTTTTTATTATATTCTATTTTTTTAGAATACCTCTAATAAGTTGTTAAATTCACTTCCTCCTTTGAGAGACAACTTTGGTCAGCCACTCTGCTGCACCCAAGTACCCCAAATCACACTAATCATTTAAGGGCGCCCACGACATCACTCTTTCAAATTGGTGCCGTTTCCGGGGAGGCAAGTAATTATTTCAACCAATTAGAGGTATTTATTTTATTTTAGATTTTATTCTCTTCCTCTCTTCTTTCTTCCTTCTTTACCCAATATGATTTTTCTTCCTCTTCTTTTATTTTCTTCTAATTCTTTTTGGACCATCAACTCAAACTTCTCATTTTTATTTTACTATGGCCCACTTTATTTCTTTTTATTTCTATTTTATCTATGACACGAACTAATCTCGAAGATCTCTTAGATCTTGACCTTGAGATTGAACGTAGCCTTAGAGCTCGAATCAGAAATTCTCAGTCTACGGGAAGTTTCAATATTCAACCAGTTGGTGAATTTCTCTCTTCTAGAAACATTGAAATTGGAAGCTATTCAAATTCAAACATAAAAGAGGAACCAATGTCTGAAAACAATGGAAATGAACTTAATAGAACCATTCGAGAATTGGCTGCACCTGATATTAACTATCAACCAAATTGTATTGCATACCCAAATCTCGAATCGGACTTTGAACTAAAATCTGGGTTGATTCACTTACTTCCAAAGTTTCATGGCCTCTCTGGTGAGGATCCCAATAAACATTTGAAAGAATTTAATGTGTTTTTCTCAACCCTTAAACCAAGAAATGTTTCTGAAGATCAAATCAAATTAAGAGCATTCCCATTCCCACTTGATGGAGCTGCAAAAGATTGGATGTATTATTTGCAACCTGAAGATGTAACATGTTGGAACGATTTGAAACATCTTTTCTTGCAGAGATTTTTTCCAGCATCAAGGTCCACATCCATTAGAAAGGAGATATCAGGGATCAAGTAGGCCCAAGGAGAGTCAATGTACGAGTACTGGGAGCGATTCAAGAAGTTGTGTGCAAGCTGCCCACATCACCAAATCAGTGAGAAACTCCTCATCCAATACTTCTACGAAGGACTCACACCCATTGAGAGGAGCATGGTGGATGCTGCAGCTAGAGGAGCATTGGTGGACAAGACACCAATAGCTGCACGAGCATTGATCGACAAGATGGCTCAAAACTCCCAACAATTCTGTGATAGAGGTACACCACATGTTCGAGGAGTACATCAAGTAAGCCCTTATTCTCTTGAAAGTCATTTGATTGATACTAAGTTAGAAGAATTGAAAACTATGGTGAGGTAGATTGCATTGGATCAAAAGACATCCCAACCCCCTCCTTCAAGGCCATGTGGAATTTGCACTGAGACAAGCCACTCAACTGATTGTTGCCCACAACTACAAGAGACAGAAGATTGTGCAGCAGTGTTCCCTGGGAGACCATTTCAACAGCAACAACAACAACCATATCCCAAAAAGAAGTTTGATACAGTATACAACCAAGGGTGGAAAGATCAGTTAGACATGAGGTATGGCTCTAGACAACAACAAAGGCCCCCTTTTCAACCAAACTTCCAGCAGCCTCCACCTTACCAACAGGGTTTCCTACAACCCCAAAGGAGATTCGAAGCTCAAACATCAACGAGTCAGCAACAAGGGAATATCCAACACAAGGTAGACTCTAACACTGATGATCTTTTGAAACAAATTGTTCTTAATCATCATAATGAGCTGAAGAGTCATGGTTCGGAGCTGAGAGAGTTGAAGACTCAAATGAGTCAGATTGCCACCGCCCTCCATGAACTTGTGAGTAAGAATTCTGGAAATCTACCTTCCCAAACCACTCCAAATCCAAAGGGGAATGTTAGTGCCATCACATTGAGAAGTGGGAAGCAAATGAATGTTACATTTGGACCTACCATTCCACCGGGATTCACCTCTACTCTAGAGAAGCCACATTCCATACCAACTGATGAGCAATCCAAGGAGAAAGATAAAGGTAAGAAAAATATTGATGATGTACCTCATAAACCCCTTCCTTTTCCAAACAGGGTTGTTCAAACCAAGAAGATGGATGAAGAAGCAATGCAAAAGGAGGTTTTGGACACATTCAAGCGTGTGGAGATCAACATTCCTCTACTTGAAGCCATTAAGCAAATTCCAAGGTATGCGAAATTCTTAAAAGAACTTTGTACCAATCGAAGAGGGCTCAAGGGAAATGAGAGGATCAACCTTGGAAGGAATGTCTCGGCACTCATTACACCAACTCTAGCAATGCCAACAAAGTGCAAGGATCCCGGGACATTAACCATCCCATGTACCATAGGGGAGTTTCACTTCTCTAATGCTCTTTGTGATTTAAGAGCTTCAATAAATGTGATGCCTCACTCTGTATTCTCTTCCTTGTAGGTTGGTGAGTTGAAGCCAACACGAGTAGTGGTGCAATTGGCGAATAGAGCTACGACATATCCAGCGGGAGTTCTTGAGGATGTACTTGTTCGGGTAAGAGACATGATCTTTCCAGTAGACTTCTATGTGCTTAACATGGAGGATGATCAGGTAAGTTCTCATTCCCCCATTATCTTAGGTAGACCCTTCCTCAAAACTGCAAAAACTCTCATAAATGTCAATGAGGGTACACTTTCCATGGAGTTTGGAGATGAAGTTGTGATATTTAATGTTATGGATTCCATGAAGTACCCCTCAGAGGACCATTCTTCTTTTGTTATCTCCCATTTTGAACCACCAAGTAAAGACATCATGGAATTGGATTGTCCTATGCTTAGGGAGATTATGAGTATTGGTTATAGTTTGATGTCTAAGAGTACTTGTACACCCGTTTTTAAGTAACAAGACTCTCTAAGATTTGATTTTGAAATGGAATCATATTCTGATTTTGATCATGTGAACTCTGATCATGACAAGGCTATTGAGTATGCTGATGGATTTGGTGCTTTATTCTCTGATTGTGATGATTTTTATTCTTATACTGATGCTCTTTGTGCACATATTTCAGTTCCTTCAATGTATCCATCAATACTACACCCTCCTTCGTTAGAACTCAAGCCATTGCCACCAAATCTGAAATACTCATACTTTTTTAATGGTGAGAGATTACCTGTTATCATTGCTAACAATCTCTCTTTTGAACATGAAGAAAAGCTTTTGAATATTTTGAGGGAGAACATCAGGGTGATTGGGTGGACCTTGGATGACATATCAGGTATTAGCCCCTCCATTTTCATGCATATGATTCTCTTGGAGGATGGGGATAAACCGGTGAGACAGCCACAAAGGAGACTCAATCCCACCCTCCTGGAAGTTGTTAAAAAAGAAGTTGAGAAATCGCTCGAGGCAGGTATAATCTTTCCCACTTCAGATTCTCAGTGGGTAAGTCCAATTCAGGTTGTGCCTAAGAAAACTGGTTTTACTGTTGTTAAAAATGAGAAAGATGATTAAGTTCCAATGAGGGTGCAAAATAGTTGGCGTGTGTGTATTGATTATAGGAAACTAAATCAGACCACTCGCAAGGACCATTTCCCCTCCCATTTATTGATCAGATGCTTGAGAGACTAGCTGGGAAGACACACTATTGTTTCTTGGATGGATTTTATGGATATTTTCAGGTTCCTATAGCTCCAGAGGATCAGGAGAAGACTACATTCACCTATCCCTTTGGCACATTTGCCTACCGGAGGATGCCATTTGGACTTTGCAATGCCCCAGGTACCTTCCAGAGATGTATGGTGAGTATTTTTTCTGATTTTATTGAGACCTGGATGGAGGTATTTATGGATGATTTTACAGTGTATGGGTCTTCATTTGATGAATGTCTAAGTAGTTTGGGAAATGTGTCGAATCGTTGTATTGAGAAGAATCTGGTCCTAAACATTGAAAAGTTTCATTTCATGGTAGAGCATGGCATTGTCTTAGGGAATGTAGTGTCGAAACATGGGATAGAGGTTGATAGATCTAAGATAGACATTATTTCATCCTTACCATATCCTTCATGTGTGTGTGATGTTAGATCTTTCCTAGGGCATGTAGGATTTTATCGGCGCTTCATCAAAGATTTTAGTAAGATTTCTCTTCCTATGTCAAGATTACTTCAAAAGGATTTTGATTTTGTGTTTGATGTTTCTTACAGGAATTCATTTGATTAGCTAAAACAACGTCTGACCACTCCACCTATCATACATCCCCCACGGTGGGAGATTCCTTTTGAGCTTATGTGTGACGCCTCCAACTTCGCGGTTGGAGATGTCTTATCTCAGAGGGTGGAAGGACGTTCACATGTGATCGCCTATACATCGAGGACACTGGATTCAACCCAATCAAACTACACTACCATAGAAAAGGAGTTTCTTGCTGTCATATTTGATTTAGATAAATTCCGTTCATATTTATTGGGCTCTAAAGTAGTTTTTTTTCTGACCATGCAGCTTTGAGTTACCTCCTAAAGAAGCCAGATGCAAAGCCACGACTTATCCGTTGGATGCTCCTTCTTCAAGAGTTTGACCTTGAGATAAAGGAAAAGAAGGGGTCCGAGAATTTGGTGGAAGACCACATGAGTAGGCTTACTCACACACTAGAGGGTGACACCTTGGACCAGGTACCACTTTGGGACACTTTCCCTGATGAGCATCTCTATACCATCTCGGGTAAGCATCCTTGGTATGCTGATTTAGTTAATTACATTGTTTCCTCTAAAAACCCAGTAAATTTGAAGAAGCATCAAGTCCAAAAATTAAAAAGTGAGTCTAGGTATTATGTGTGGGATGATCCTTACCTCTGGCGCATGTGTAGTGACCAAGTCATTAGGAGGTGTGTTCCCGATCATGAGTTTGAGTCTGTTTTGTATTTCTATCATACACTTTCTTGTGGTGGACACTTTGGACCCCAACGGACAGCTAGGAAGGTTTTAGACTCTGGATTATATTGGACTAGCTTGTTCCATGATGCCCATTTGTTTTGTACGTCATGCTCTCGTTGCCAACACACTGGGAATATTTCTAGGAGACATGAGATGCCCCAACAACCCATACTATTTTGTGAGATTTTTGATGTATGGGGCATAGACTTTATGGGTCCTTTTCCTAGTTCATTTTGATTTTTGTATATTTTGGTTTCTGTTGATTATGTGAGTAAATGGGTGGAGGCCAAGGCCACCAGGACTAACGATTCTCATGTTGTTGTGGACATTGTCAAAGCACATATTTTTTGTAGGTTTGGAGTACCAAAGGCCATCATCAGTGACCAAGGGACACACTTTTTCAATAGGAATTTTTCTTCCCTCCTTCGAAAGTATGGGGTGAAACACAAACCATCAACACCATACCACCCCCAAACAAATGGACAGGCTGAGGTTTAAAATCGTGAGTTGAAACAAATCTTGGAGAAAACCGTGCAGCCAAATAGGAAGGATTGGAGCAAGCACCTGGATGATGCATTGTGGGCTTATTGGACAGCATACAAGACCCCCATTGGTATGCCCCCATTTCGGATTGTTTTTGGGAAAGCGTGTCATCTCCCCGTGGAAGTCAAGCATCGGGAATATTGGGCTTTAAAGAAATGCAACATGGATTTGACCCAAGCTGGAATTCAAAGGAAGTTGCAAATTCACAAGCTTGAGGAGATTCGACTGTCATCATATGAGAAATCAAGGCTCTACAAGGAAAGATCAAAAGCAGCTCAAGACAAAATGATCCAACAAAGGGGGTTTCATGTTGGAGAGAAAGTCCTTCTCTATAGTTCACGACTAAAGTTGATGCCTTGTAAGTTGCATTCCAGATGGTTAGGTCCTTATATTATGTCTAATGTTTTTCCTTATGGTGCAGTGGAGATCACACAAGAGGACACTAGAAGGAGCTTTATAGTCAATGGGCAACGTTTGAAGAGATACATTGAGGGACATCCTACTGATGCAATGGATTTTATCACACTGCATGACCCCATCATCACTTGATCACATCAGGCTGTTCCTAACCATTTCACTTTTATATTATTTGTCCTATTTAAAAATTCTGCATTTCATGTGCATATATCATCTCAGGGGTTCACATTGAGGACAATGCAATATTTTAAGTGTGGGGTAGGGAACCTTTTAGTTTAGTAATTTCAATTGCTTTCCTGTTAAAAAAAAACCAAAAAAAAATTGTGTGTGTTTATTTTATAATTTTCTGTGTGTTTTTGAAAATTTTGAGCTGAAATGATTATCATCACCATTTTTAAATCCATATCAATAAGTGAAACAATTTACCCCTTGAAACTAAGCTTAAATGAATGTTGAAATGACTTTGTTTCAAGTTCAAATATTTAGTAATTTCATGAAAAGTACGCTGAATTTGGAATCCCATGCCAATCTCACTGTCTTTATATTTGAAATCACTTTCCTGTGAGGCTTATAAACCATTATTTTCATATTCTTTACATTCACCTAACTTCTTGAGATAACCAAACCATACTTGATTTAACCAGAATTTGATCTATTCCTGTCAAAACTTGAGGGTTTGAGGTACTTATGTTTAAATGATTGAGGCATTTGTTTGGTATTAAAGCCCCTATTTCAAAGAATCCTTTTTTATAATGGCCTACCTTGAATATTTAATCCTTTTATCCATTAGAATCCATGAAAATCCTGTTAGGTTAGCCACATTACAATCCAATTTTTCCTATCCAACCAACTCTTGAAGTGAAATTGCATAATCTAGTTGAGCTTAAGTGTGGGGGAAGTTGTCTTGTGTTTTGCCACCACATTCTGTGATACTTTGGGTGGAAAATTAAATTCAGAAGAGATGTGTTTGCTGATAAATAAAGTCATTATATTGAAAGCTGTGCATTTTCTGGAGCTTTCATGACAAGTGAAGCTGTGCCTTTTCTGGAGCTTCTAATTGAGGTGGAAAGCTGTGCCCATTTGGAGCTTTCAAGAAAATCATGTTTGAGAAGATTGACATTTTTTATGCTGAAATGATGAATGGTGTAAACCTTTCATGACTTTTCATGATTATGGAGCTGAATTGATACTATAGGGATTGAAGAGAAGACCATATTTAATTGAAAATTAGATTAATGCAATTTTGCTTCAAAAGAGTCAAGCCCTCCTCATTCAGCCTCAGAGTTTTTCACATCTTAATCCTACCAACCAAAAGCCACAGAACAACCCTGAAAAGTCCTCATGATAAACATATGTCCTTGACTCACATTAGGTAGTGATGTAGGAATCTATCAAGCCTATGGTGACCCTTGTATGAGTTTAGATGAGAAAGACATTGCAAAAAAATGATATTTGAGTGATGAGAGAAAATTCAAGCGAGGTAAGTGTTTTGTGCATGGGTGGATAAATGAAGTGGAAATATATTGAATGATATAAATGGAGAACTTGAAATAAGGTTTTTTATGGGGCATTATATCTTTTTATTCTTGGTGTGAAATTGATTGATCTTAAGGATATATGTTTTAAAATTGGTTTTGATTTGATATTGATGTTTACTTGATATGAGGTTTTGCCCAGGTGTGCAAAAAGGTAAGTGTGGTGGAGTTGATAAAACACTATTTTATTGAATATTTTATTGACAATAAATTATATAATTTCCTCACATTGTGTTAAATATGTTTATTTATAAAATATTTGGGATTAGATCATTCATTTGAATATTTGATGAAAATTCCAGTTTTACCATTTATAGTTCACTGTAGTATTTCGAAGATAATTATTTTTATATTTATTATTTGAATTTTAAATTTTGTAAACGTTTTCCTAACTTAATTATCTACAACTTTTATTCAGGAAACTAGATCAAAAGAATGCATTTTAATGGAGTAATTGGGACATAAAGTCAAAGATGGTCTGGACTCGCCAGAATGGATAACCTTCTGTATTTCGGCCATAACTCCTACATATGGGCTTTTATTGAGCCCAACTTTGGAGAGGAGATAGTGGAAGCATATACTCAGATTTTATCCTTCTTAAAGACCGTCCAATTCACTCGTTTTGGTGGTCAAATTGGCGGTGAAATTTGCATTAAAATATTTGGCCGAATTTCCACATTTACACTTGAAACCACTTGTAACCTCTCCTCCCCTTCCCTCTATAAATTGGAGTTTTTCTCATTTGGAGGGGTTGGGGACGTGCATTGGGAGATTGGAGGCAGAGGATACTTTGTTTCACCCAAATTCTCCAACCATTGTAAGAGGGGTAGCTCTTGAAGCAAGAATCCCCTCATCGAAACCTCATTCTCTTCTTCATTTTGTAATGTTTTCATTTGTGTAATAAACTTCTTTGTTCTTATTTTACTTCTTATCTTTTATTCTGTTTTTTTTTAAATTTATTCTTCTCTTAATATTCCTCTTTGGGCTGTAATTCTTTAGTAGAAGCGTTATTGGGTTATACCCATTATAAACCTTTGCACATGCAAAACGCTTCTACGATGATTACGCCACCCATGGAGGAGTAGTCTTTTAGTAATTGATCTATCTTCTACCCTCTTCATTTAATTATTTTGAATCATTGAGATACTGTAATTCACTTAATATTATCCATGAATTGTTTTTTTAAATTGTAAGAAACTAAGCAAGCAATTGAACAATTAACACAAAAACACGCGAGGTCGGGATTTTGTGTAAATTGTGAGAGCGCGATCTTAATCGGTAATACAAGACCACACGGGATAAATTTGTAGAGTTCAAATATAATCTCTAAACACAATTTATCCACATTTACAGAATGGATATGTGCCTTAATTTACCACTGACCATAATCTAATCTTAGAACATCAATCAAAGCAGAGTGCTGCGATTGCATGTTCCGAAGTTAGCCTAGGGTTAAATTCACATCATCTTCGTGGTAAAGTTAATTCTCGTAGGGTTCGGGATTTAACAAATTAAGGGATCATAATTAAGTGAATTTTAATTTAAATGATAATGATTAATAATAAAGTTAAGAGGTAGAGTTAGATCGATTACGCCTTTTAAATAGATTTCTAAAAAAACATCTTCTTGTTGTGTCATTTTAATCGAAATTCATTTCAAAACTAAAAACAAAAAAAAAATTATACAATATTCTTCCAGAAAACTTCTTCTAGATTCATAAACTACAACAAACTCCAATCCTTTAAAGTAGTGTTTTTATTCTATTTTATTTTATTTTATTTTTTTAGAATACCTCTAATAAGTTGTTAAATTCACTTCCTCCTTTGAGAGACGACCTTGGTCAGCCACTCTGCTGCACCCAATTACCCCAAATCACACTAATCATTTGAGGGCACCCACAACAGCGCTGTTTCATGATAACCCTTTATAAAAATAAAATCTATTCTTAATCTCCAAAATTTGTCTAACAAAACCCAAAGTTCAACGAGGACCATTTGATATACAATTTGTCCATAAAATTCTTCAAATTAAACCAAACTAAGATTGAAACCCAAATATTTGAAGGATTTAGTCACATAGTCTTCCAAGGTACAAACTAACTTTTAACTCCAAATAACATCAGTTGCTCTTAGATTCTCATATTGAAAAGTAATTAACCTAATCACATATCCTCGATGATAGGTTAATCATTTACATATATAACCCAAAAATAAACTTACTTTGATTCCTAAAATCATATAACTAAAAAGAATTAGTCAAACTAACTAGGGACTTCACGTAGTCTAGTGGTGGGCGATAAATACCAGTCTCACTTTGGTTGTGGGTTTGATTCCCGCAGCTTTGTCCGACGCGACGGGTTGTCACACGGTCTGCGTGTTGTCATTTTTCCAAAACTATACAATTCTTAAAACATTCCCTAAACGAGAGAAAGTCTTAAAAAATGATCATAACATATTTTAACCTCAAGTTTATATCATGAATTTCATTTTCCATCATAACATATAATAACTCATAATTACCTCAAAAGTAAGGATCATATAAACTCTAATGGTTACCTTTATAATTATTACCTGAACTTCCACATCGATTGGTCATCTCGTACATGATGCATTACATATCATACTAAGGTTCAAGTGGTTGATCATGACTCCTTGATAGTTGGTTTAGAATAACCATGAGTTTCCTCATTTAATCCCCCATTTTATCTAGTATCTTAATCAGAGAACCACCACCATTTCCTTCAAACCTGTTGTCTCTTTGGTTCCTGCTAGATCCATCCATTCACTAAAAATAGAAATGTCAGTGTGAGTATATCAACAAAACCATCATGTACTAATGAGGAAGGTAAACACTAAGATATACTTACTCATTCACTTTATCTAAAACTAGGACTCTTGCTGAAATCCTAACCATTATGGTAATGTCACTTGTGCTTAGAGAATACCCTAACCTCTAAAGTTATCTAAACTGACCTATGATACCAACTATAGGGCCCCAGCCTTAAACCTTACTTAATCTTGAGTTATTACAAGATTACACATTGAGGATATTTTCAGGTTTAGAGTTTTAGAGAATTAGATCATAAAACTTGCATTACATTCCACATTTAAACAAAGTGGTTACATAAATAATAGTATTCATTTTTTCCCATCAATGGAAACATATTTAAAAATAAAGCATGGATTCTTTCTTGACACTTCCTTGACACTATCATCATATCATGTACCTTTCCCTTTACCTGTGAAAAACATTTCAAAAAACTTGGGATGAGCATAAAAAGCTCAGTAAGGGTTATAAAAAATATGGAAAGCAAGCATGAGTTCATATATACATAAGAATGAAATCATACTTTACCCATAAAACATAGGCATTTTAACATACCTCATCAAATCATGAATAAATCATAGAAATCATAAGACATAAAAGGTAACTTGAGGCATTCATAACATTCTTACGTAGGGAGTAACCATCTTGGTTACGTTTGGAATACCCACCACAGTATATTCCCTAAATCTCTTCGGAGAAACCTTAATGTTTCACTCCTTCATGTTACCCAATGCATTGGAGAGCTATATCGGGCTCACCCACCCTTAGTTTATCACAGATCCACCTGTCTTCATAACAATGCCCAAGAACCATAACATAATCGTACCGCATAATACATGCATAAAGAAACATAACATTTCCACATTTCAATCACAAGATATCAATAAAACACGTTGATAAAAAAACATTATGAAAACCACTTTCAATATCAAAATAAAAGAAAAGTAAAACATTGTATTTATTTTTCTTTTAAAAAGAAGGTATGGCTTGTAGAGGAAGCCGAAACTCAAATAATGGTCACGACGTCGAATAAGTCGTTGTCGCCGCATACGTACGACAAAAACATTCCCTTTTGTCGTTTAGTAAAACACTTCGTATAAAAAATATACCTTTTAGATAAACGTAAAAGTCAAAGGGGTTTATACACCATATAAAAGAAAGTTGTGTATAAAACAAAATATGCCTCAATGAATGGAGATTGATACGAAGTCCCTTACAAAGACGGTATCCTTGGATTAAGGATAAATCAATTACAGAATTATGTGTGACAAACTAATACACCAAATATAAGTGGATATTAAGTGTAAAAAAATCATAGGACATTCAAAAATATTCATATAACGACATATTCAAGGAGTACAAGTTTATCCCAAAGAATCAAAATTGGGTTAAGAAGTTCCCTTGCAAAAATTCGACAGCCTAACGACGTCACTTCAAAATTCAGAAAAAGAGTTGATGAGAGATAAAGAGGGTATCTCATCACTTGGACATAAAATTTACATCAAAAAGGATATATAAGAACATATCCCAACATAATAGTATGTGAATTAAAAGACATAACAAAACAAGTCTTTTAAAAAGGGGAGGGTGAAAGGTTCCCTTACCGACTTGGGTAACTTTCGAAACATACACCCCGTGAAAGAAGGAAAATAAAACATTGATGTAAATACTCATAAATGAAAGTATATTAAACAGTGAGTAAAATAATGGGAAGTACACACACAACTCAAAGGAAATTGTGGAAAATGTAGCATAAATCTCACGGGAATAAAAGCGAGATGAAAAATCCCTTACGAAAACTCGGCAGCCTAACGACGCCACTTAAAACATACAAAAATGGATTGATGAGATCAAATAGGGTATCTCATCATATTAACATAAAGTTTACAGAAAGAGGAATATAAAAGAAAATCCCCCAACATAACAAATAGGAGATTAAAAGAAGTGACATAAAGGAGAGTACTTAAAAAGAAAGAGAGAGGTAAGATCTCTTACGAAAATTCAGCAGCCTAACGGCGCCACTCAAAACTTCCAAAATGGATTGATGAGAGAGAATAGGGTATCTCATCATATGAACATAAAAATTACAGTAAGAGTAATATAAAAGAACATCCCAATAACAAGAAAGATGAGCTTTAAAAGGAATGATATAAAAGAGTGTACTTAAAAAGAAAGAGAGGAGTAGGATCCCTTAGGAAAATTCGGCAGCCTAACAGTGCCACTCAAAACTTCCAAAATGGATTGATGAGAGAAAATAGGGTATCTCATCATATGAACATAAAAATTACAGTATGATTAATATAAAATAACATCCCAATCATAAGAAAGATGAGCTTAAAAGGAATGACATAAAAGAGTGTACTTAAAAAGAGAGAGAGAGGTTGGATCCCTTACCTCAAGTCCAACTTGTCTTGTTCATTTCTTTATATTCAAGAATAATAAACTTTGATCAATTTATAATTGCTTAAGTACCTCCTATAAATATTATTATTCAGTTCATATCACATATTTTAAGGTTATAATAATTGGTTAATAATATGAGTTCATATCAGACGTTTTTGTCGATGTTTGGTACATGAGTCAAAAATTGAACTTGTTAGAAAATAATTTTCCATGCAGTTATAGGTAGATCATATCCAGAATATTATTTATGTTTTAAATATCATATATATCCAGTATTTATTAATTTTATACGATTCCATAGCATTTGGTGATAAAAATTAAAAGCACCGTTCATGGAGACGGTAGGCCGTACGTACGCATGAACGCTACTTTCATTTTTTGTCATATTAATGGAATTAAAACAAAATGAGATATATATATATATATATGTTATAATTCCATAATTATGTCCATAATTTAGATTTAATATATTACATATATATCCATTATATATATGTACTTATAATAGTACATAACATTTTGAGATAAGAAATGAAATGTACCGTTCATGAAGACGGTAAGCCGTACGTACGCATGAACGCTACTTCCATTTCTATTTCATATTTAATGGAATTAAAACATAATGATACATAATAGTATTTTAATTCCAGTATGGTATCATATATAATATCATTAAATATATCCTTTATACGTACCACATATGGTATTAACGAATCAAATCACTTTGAGGGGGCGGTAGTCCGCACCTCCTTAAATGAAGATATCACGTTTACCCATAATGGAAACCATAAAGGTATGCCATAAATGAAAAATACAGAAGCTTAAGTAAAATATAAAAATATTATATATCATATATAAATATAGTGTCATCTTAATGGCCACATTTTAAGGTGTTAGAAGAATGTTGAACAATCATCGTTTCGTGAGGCAGAAATTCGCCATCCACAGAAACAGTATGTTCTTTAACCATTAGATGTAGGTGTGTGTAAGTGTAGCTCGAATAATTCTTATAAAAACATACTAGTATATTGAAGATACTGTATTTTTACAAAATAAATGAATAAAAAGGGTTTAGGGGGTTGGAGAAGCAAAATAAAACAAAAGAACACAAGAGAGGACACTACCTTGAAATCGGGTAACTCTCTTTGATTTGAGCTCAAAGACTTCCTTGGAAAGGATTATGCCCAAAGTGAGGCTTCAATGATGGATATAGGGATGTGGAGAGACAAAATGGGCAAGGTTTGGCTAAGCCAAAGGCTTTGGAAGTGCGGGTAAGGAGGTAGAGGTGGGGGCCTTTTATAAGAGGAGAGGAGGGGCACTCTTGGAAAGTAAAGAAATGTTACTTTATTTTAAAAATGAGTTTAGGATTTAAAAGGTCCCACATTGAAATAATTCGAGTATAAGGTGATAAGGGTTCTAAATCCACCAATACAATAGGTTTTTTGACAAGTGTAGGTTTTAGTTTTTACACTATCTTTTCATTTTATTTAAATCGTTAAATAATGAGGTAATCACTGCATCATCATGATGTCATAAATAATTTAATTTATTTAATGTATAAAAATTATAAAAAAATACTATAATGTAGGAAATATAATTATATTTCCAATGACTATTTATAGTCAAAAATATGTCTTGTATAACCCCATTTAAAAATTGTTTTAGTAAAACAACTCATGTTTGTGTCATTTTTACTTTTACATTAAATAAAAAGTTATTTATGTCATTTCCCAACCAAAGTCGCTCCATGGGGTCCCCAAGTTGACCCATAGATTGTCTTGGTCATCCATGACACATCCAATAAGGGTAGGAAATGTGTCTAGGTCCTTTAATTTTATTAAAACATTATTCTTACCTTAAACTACACTAATTACCTCTAATCGCGATTAAAAACTTAATAATTTATTATTCACCAAAAAATTATTATAATCCCATTGAACCACATTTTACTTCTTAATGACAACCATGTATTTTGTATTTTTTAAATTAAAAACAAAAAGATGGAAAAATTTCATTTAAATGGAAAAATCAGTTTTTATAAGTACCACTTAGTGGTTTCACAATTCATCAAAAATTGAAGTTTTTCAGAAAATTACCAAAAATTCACCCGAAGCTATATTTGATATTCCGAATTCAAAGATGTTTTATTTTTAAAAAAATTAAAAAAATATAAGTTTCATTAATTAATTTAAAAATTAATTCCCGCTGTCAAAACAAATATCGTGTTTTTATGAAACAAAATGTATCAAAAGATTGACACTAGTTTAAGTCCGATTTCAAAGTGAAATTAATTCCAACGACCACTATTGGATTAAATGGTAAAAATATATTCTAATTTAACTTTAAAACCAATTAAAAATATAATCTAATCATATAAATAAATTAGATTAAAAAGAGGTTTTGAATTAAAATAAGACATTTTCACTATTCATTAAACATTGAACTTTTTCGGAAAAATACCAAAAATTTACACAAAGCAAATTTTGATGTCCCGATTCTAAAGAAGAATTTTATTTTGTCAAATATAACACATAAAATTTTAAAAAAGTGGATTTAAAAGTGGTTCGCCATCAAAAGGCGGTTAATCGACCTTTTAAAGAATATTGGAATGTTTATGCTTAAAATTGGATTCATTCGCATTTTTAACCCTATAACATTTATTGTAAAGAGTAAAAATATTTGACAAACACATATAATCATTTTTTAGTTAGTTCTTTTCATTCCCGTCATTACCATGGCTAGGTGTTAACTACTATTTAAAATAATATTATTTTATTATTAGAGTGCAACGTAAGATTCCCAAGAAACTTGTTGTTGCGTATTGGGTACGCCATCGAGCATAGCATCCCCTTTAAAGTAATATTAATATTTTATTAAAAAATATGGATAAATATAAAAATGTCATATTCTTTATTTACCTGGGGTGTTACATCCTTCCCCCCTTTTGGGAATTGCGTCCTCGCAATTTTTAAAATTGGGCTTGGAAACTTCATTGAAAATCCCACATCGGAACAAGAGTCAGTAAAACAATCACTTTAAAATAAAGAAAGATATGTACAAGGTCACTCGATTTAACACATACTAGGATTCCAAGTATGAAAATATAGACATGGAGGAAAAAACAAAGGGTCATGTTCTGAGGGAGAGTGATAGTAAACATGTCTAGAAGAATGTTAACCATAAGAAAATCACAAACTTGTGATGGGTTAAACGGTATTTGATTTCCTAGTAGGAAAAGTTAACAGACAAAATTTTTGTTTTAAGTTACTCTTCATTGAGGAATTTATTTTTTATTTTAAGGAAACATACTTACTTGTCATGTTGACTTTCAAATTTTACTAGATTCCTTAATCAAACTCATATTTTCTCCAAAATACGAGTATTTAGGAAGACTTATTCGCATTAAGAGTACTATAATAAAATTATTGAGAATCACCTAATCCTCAAAAGAGAACTATATACTTCCCATGTATTTAGAATTTAACCAAAACCAAAACCAAAACCAAAATGGTTAGTACAAGATCAGATAATCCAGAAAAGGATAACCCTTTATAAAAAGAAAATCTATTCTTAATCTCCAAAATTTGTGCAACAAAACCAAAAGTTCAACGAGGACCATTTGATAAACAATTTGTCCATAAAATTCTTCAAAGTAAACCAAACTAAGATTGAAACCCAAATATTTGAAGGATTTAGTCACATAGTCTTCAAAGGTACAAATTAACTTTTATCTCCAAATAACATCAGTTTCTCTTAAATTCTCATATTGAAAATTAATTAACCTAATCACATATCCTCGATGATAGGTTAATCATTTCCATAGATAACCCAAAATAAACTGACTCTTGATTCCTAAAATCATCTAAATAAAAATAATTAGTCAAAATAACCAGGGACTTCATGTAGTCCAGTGGTAGGCGATAAATACCAGTCACACTTTGGTTGTGGGTTCGATTCCCGCAGCTTTGTCCAACACGATGGGTTGTCACACGGTCTGCGTGTTTTCCTTTTTCCAAAACAATATAATTCTTAAAACATTCCCCAAACGAGATAAAGTCTTCAAAAATTATCATAACATATTTTAGCCTCATGTTTATCTCATGCCATTCATTTTCCATCATAACATATAATAACCCATAATTACATCAAAAGTAAGGATCATATAAACTCTAATGGTTACCTTTATAATTATTACCTGAACTTCCACATCGATTGGTCATCTCGTACATGATGCATTACAGATCATAGCAAGGTTCAAGTGGTTGATCATGACTCTTTGATAGTTGGTTTAGAACAACCACGAGTTTCCTCATTGAATCCCCCATTTTATCTAGTATCTTAATCAGAGAACCACCACCGTTTCCTTCAAACCTGTTGTCTCTTTGGTGCCTGCTAGATCCATCAATTCACTAAAAACAGAAATTTCAGTGTGAGTATATCAACAAAACCATCATGTACTAATGAGGAAGGTAAGCACTAAGATATACTTACTCATTCACTTTATCTAGAACTAGGACTCTTTCTGAAATCCTAACCAATATGGTAATGTCACTTGTGCATAGAGAATACCCTAACCTATAAAGTTATCTAAACCGACCTCTGATACCAACTATAAGGCCCAAGCCATAAACCTTACTTAATATTGAGTTATTACAAGATTACACATTGAGGATCTTTTCAGGTTTAGAGTTTTATAGAATTAGATCATAAAACTTGCATTACATTCCACATTTAAACAAAGTGGTTACATAAAAGATAGTATTCACTTTTTTCCCACCAATGGAAACATATTTAAAAATAAATCATGGATTCTTTCTTGACACTTCCTTGACACTATCATCATATCATGTACCTTTCCGTTGACCTGTGAAAAACATTTCAAAAAACTTGGGATGAGCATAAAAAGCTTAGTAAGGGTTATAAAAAATATGGAAAGGAAGAATGAGTTCATATATACATAAGAATGAAATCATACTTTACCCATAAAACATAGGCATTTTAACATACCTCATCAAATCATGAATAAATCATAGAAATCATAAGACATAAAAGATAACTGGAGGCATTCATAACATTCTTACGTAGGGAGTAACCCTCTTGGTTACATTTGGAATACCCACCACAGTATATTCCCTAAATATCTTCAGAGAAACCTTAATGTTTCAATCCTTCGCATTACCCAATGAATTGGAGAGCTATATTGGGCTCAACCGCCCTTAGTTTATCACGGAACCGCCCGTCTTCATAACAATTCCCAAGAACCATAACATAATCATACCGCATAATACATGCATAAAGGAAACATAACATTTCCACATTTCAATCACAAGATATCAATAAAACACGTTGATAAAAAAACATTATGAAAAACATTTTCAATATCAAAATAAAAGAAAAGTAAAACAGGGTATTTATTTTTCTTTTAAAAAGAAGGTATGACTTGTAGAGGAAGCAGAAACTCAAATAATGGTCACGGCGGCGAAGAAGTCGTTGTCGCCGCATACATACGACAAAAAAATTCCCTTTTGTCCTTTAGTAAAACGCTTCGTATAAAAAAGATTCCTTTTGGATAAACATAAAAGTCAAAGGGGTTTATACACCGTATAAAATAAGGTTGTGTATAAAACAAAATATTCCTCAATGAATGGTGATTGAGACGAAGTCCCTTACAAAGACGTTATCCTTGGATTAAGGATAAATCAATTACAGAATTATGTGTGACAAACTAATACACCAAATATAAGTGGATATTAAGTGTAAAAAAATCATAGGACATTAACACATATTCATAGAACGACATATTCAAGGAGTACAAGTTTATCCCAAGGAATCAAAATTGGGTTAAGAAGTTCCCTTGCAAAAATTTGACAGCCTAACGACGTCACTTCAAAATTCAGAAAAAGAGTTGATGAGAGATAAAGAGGGTATCTTATCACTTGGACATAAAATTTACATCAATAAGGATATATAAGAACATATCAGAACATAATAGTATGTGAATTAATAGACATAACAAAATAAGTCTTTTAAAAAGAGGAGGGTGAAAGGTTCTCTTACTGACTTGGGTAACTTTCGAAACATACACCCCGTGAAAGAAGGAAAATACAACATTGATGTAAATACTCATAAATGAAAGTATATTACACAATGAGTAAAATAATGGGCAGTACATAAACCACTCAAAGGAAATTGTGGCAAATGTAGCATAAATCTCACGGGAATAAAAGCGAGATGAAAAATCCCTTACGAAAACTCGGCAGCCTAACAACCCCACTTAAAACTTACAAAAATGGATTGATGAGATCAAATAGGGTCTCTCATCATATTAACATAAAGTTTATAGAAATAGTAATATAGAAGAACATCCCCCAACATAACAAAGAGGAGCTTAAAAGAAGTGACATAAAGGAGAGTACTTAAAAAGAAAGAGAGAGGTTAGATCTCTTACGAAAATTCGGCAGCCTAACGACGCCACTCAAAACTTACAAAATTGATTGATGAGAGAGAATAGGGTCTCTAATCACATGAAAATAAAAATTACAGTAAGAGTAATATAAAAGAACATCCCAATAACAAGAAATATGAGCTTTAAAAGGAATGACATAAAAAAGTGTACTTAAAAAGAAAGAGAGGAGTAGGATCCCTTACGAAAATTCGGCAGCCTAACGGCGCCACTCAAAACTTCCAAAATGGATTGATGAGAGAAAATAGGGTCTCTCATCATATGAACATAAAAATTACTGTAGTATTAATATAAAAGAACATCCCAATCATAATAAAGATGAGCTTAAAAGGAATGACATAAAAGAGTGTACTTAAAAAAAAGAGAGAGGTTGGATCCCTTACCTCAAGTCCAACTTGTCTTGTTCGTTTCTTTATATTCCTGAATAATAAACTTTGTTCAATTTATAATTTCTCAAGGACCTCCTATAAATATTATTATTCAGTTCATATCACATATTTTAATTTTATAATAATTGGTTAATAATATGAGTTCATATCAGACGTTTTTGTCGATGTTTGGTACATGAGTCAAAAATTGAAATTGTTGGAAAATAATTTTCCATGTAGTTATAGGTACATAATATCCAGAATAGTATTGATGTTATAAATATAATATATATCTAGTATATATTCATTTTATACTATTCCATATCATTTGGAGATAAAAATTAAAATCACCGTTCATGGAGACGGTAGGCCGTACGTACGCATGAACGCTACTTTCATTTTTTGTCATATTAATTGAATTAAAACAAAATGAGATATATATATATATATGTTATAATTCCAGAAGGATATAAATAATTTAGATGTAATATATTACATATATATCCATTATATATATGTACTTATAATAGTACATAACATTTTGAGATAAGAAATGAAATGTACCGTTCATGGAGACGGTAAGCCGTACGTACGCATGAACGCTACTTCGATTTCTATTTAATATTTAATGGAATTAAAACATGATGATACATAATATTATTTTAATTCCAGTATTGTATCATATATAATATCATTAAATATATCCTTTATACGTACCACATATGGTATTAACGAATCAAATCACTTTGAGGGGGCGGTAGTCCGCACGTCCTTAAATGAAGATATCGCGTTTACCCATAATGGAAACCATAAAGGTATGCCATAAATGAAAAATACATAAGCTTAAGTAAAATATAAAAATATTATATATCATATATAAATATAGTGTCATCTTAATGGCACCCTTTTAAGGTGTTAGAAGAATGTTGAACAATCATCGTTTCGTGAGGCAGAAATTCGCCATCCACAGAAACAGTATGTTCTTTAACCATTAGATGTAGGTGTGTGTAAGTTTAGCTCGAATAATTTTTATAACCACATACTAGTATATTGAAGATAATGTATTTGTTACAAAATAAATAAATAAAAAGAGTTTAGGGGGTTGGAGAAGCAAAATAAAACAAAATAACACAAGAGAGGACACTACCTTGAAATCGTGTAACTCTCTCTGATTTGAGCTCAAAGGCTTCCTTGGAAAGGATTATGCCCATAGTGAGGCTTCAATGATGGAGATAGGGATGTGGAGAGACAAAATGGGCAGGGGTTGGCCGATCCAAAGGCTTTGGAAGCGTGGGTAAGGAGGTAGAGGTGGGGGCCTTTTATAAGAGGAGAGGAGGGGCACTCTTGGAAAGTAAAGAAATGTTACTTAATTTTAAAAATGAGTTTCGGATTTAATAGTTCCCACATTGAAATAATTCGAGTATAATATGATAAGGGTTATAAATCCACCCATACAATAGGTTTTTTACAAGTGTAGGTTTTAGTTTTAACATTATCTTTTCATTTTATTTAAATCGTTAAATAATGAGGTAATCGCTGCATCATCATGATGTCATAAATAATTTAATTTATTTAATGTCTAAAAAATATAAAAAAATACTATAATGTAGGAAATATTTTTATATTTCCAATGACTATTTATAGTAAAAAATCAGACTTTTATAACCCCATTTAAAAATTGTTTTAGTAAAACAACTCATGTTTGTGTCATTTTTACTTTTACATTAAATAAAAAGTTATTTATGTCATTTCCCAACCAAAGTGGCTCCATGGGGTCCCCAAGTTGACCCATGGATTTTCTTGGTCGGCCATGAAACATTAAATAAGGGTAGGACATGTTTCTAGGTCATTTAATTTTATTAAAACATTATTCTTACCTTAAACTACACTAATTACCTCTAATCGCGATTAAAAACTCAATAAGTTACTATTCACCAAAAAATTATTCTAATCCCATTGAACCACATTTTACTTCTTATTGACAACCATGTATATCTGATTTTTGAAATTCAAAACACAAAGATGGAAAAATTTCATTTAAATGGAAAAATCAGTTTTTATAAGTACCACTTAGTGGTTTCACTATTCATCAAAAATTGAAGTTTTTTCAAAAATTACCAAAAATTCACCCGAAGCTATATTCGATATTCCTAATTCAAAAATGATTTATATTTTACAAAATTCAAAACATATAAGTTGCATTAATTAATTTAAATATTAATTCCCACTGTCAAAACAAATAGCGTGTTTTTATGAAACAAAATGTATCAAAAGATTGACACTAGTTTAAGTCCGATTTCAAAGTGAAATTAATTCCAACGACCACTATTGGATTAAATTGTAAAAATATATTATAGTTTCACTTTAAAACCAATTCAAAAGATAATCTAATCATATAAATAAATCATATTAAATAGAGGTTTTGAATTAAAATACAACATTTTTCACTATTCATTAAAAATTGAACTTTTTCGGAAAAATACCAAAAATTTACACAAAGTAAATTTTGATATCCCGATTCTAAAGAGGAATTTTATTTTGTCCAATATAACACATAAAATTGTCAAAAAGGGGATTTAAAAGAGGTTCGCCATCAAAAAGCGGTTAATCGACCTTTTAAAGAATATTGGAATGTTTACGCTTAAAATTGGATTCATTCGCATTTTTTATCTTATAACATTTATTGTAAAGAGTAAAAATATTTTAAAAACATATATAATCATTTTTAGTTAGTTCTGTTCATTCCCGTCATTACCACGGCTAGGCGTTAACTACTATTTTAAATAATATTATTTTATTATTAGAGTGCAACGTAAGATTCCTAAGAAACTTGTTGTTGCGTATTGGGTATGAAATTGAGCATAAAATCCCATTTAAAGTGATATTAATATTTTATTCACAAATATGGATAAATATAAAAATGTCATATTCTTTATTTACCTGAGGTGTTACAGCGAAAACACTAATGCTACCTAATGGAGACTTTCTAACACTATGGTGAATATTCAATGAATTCCTATGAAATAAACTCACATTACTCTTGAACCAATGTAACATGCATTTATTTTATGGGAATAGGTTCTCACACCAAGAAACATTATCTCTTGACACAACATTAGAAGACCCCCTAAATATCTCCACATAGAATTGTGTTATTTTTCAGAATGATTGAAATACTCAGAAACATAACATGTTCCAATTATAAAATAGAATCTAGGGGAAATGTACATTCCATACTCCAGATAACACATCATGAAAATCTAATGGGAGAATGTATCCAACAAATAATATCATCTCAATATCTAATTCCAAAACTTTAGAAAGCATATGTAGTATCAGCCTATAGTGATCCTGAACAATCCAACTATGGGAATTGATTATAAATGTGGACATGTTGATTATATTCATATTCTTATGAGAATATAAATATTACCTCATACCCAATTATTATCCAAATAGATAAATGTTTTAACGAATAAGACACATGAAGTTCAATCATGTAATTAAGAAGAGTAGGATTGTGGGAACTAATTCCCAATCATCGATGCTTACCAATGAAGATATCCACTAACAATGTGGAATAATCCCATTGAAGACTAGGGTATCGTTGAAAAACCACTATCATAAGCTAACATCATTCAAATAACATTTTATTGTTAGGAGTTATGCAACCTCAATCCAAACCCTTCAAGTCCAACCCATCATCTAATTTATCACCTATATTTAAACTGGAAATAAATATGAAACTTACTTCACATTTCCTAAAAATATACCACTTAAAAATTATTTCATAGGAATATATAAAACACCAAACATATATGTTAAACTATATAATCCAATCCCCTTCCATAGTTTAAAATGTCCTCCACCACCTCCTAGTCACCTCAATCCCATAAAGGTAGAGTCTGGACTAAAATAATCCTAAAATACGATCTTGGAACATAGATTATTAAAATCCATCTTGCCAAATATCTTCTATAGTTCTAACAATCCATGATCGAGAGAATTATAAATGTTAATATATTTTAGGTTGATGTGTTTAGTCCTTTAATAAAACATTTTATTTTCTCCAATTATATAGAACCATGACTGTCATAATCGATTATCCCACATTTATGTCACTTCCAAGTTCCACTAAAATATGCCTCAACCAAACTAACTCGTTCTATACTTCTATTACTTCAACATATTAAACTTCCAGGGTAGTGAGTGAAACCACCTTCTATAGACTTGACATCTTACAAATCATCATCTGTCTAATTATAATAAAATAGATGGTTTTACTCTTCAATGTATCTGAATCACCCCAAAATTTCACATCAACATACCCTTTCTATAGTATGGGTCTCCAAAATATTATAGTTGTAAATTATTCTCCTTTAAGATTTTAAATAATCCATTTTTCATCTTCCTACGTTTCAATATGGGAATTTCCAATGTACCATATCATAAATCCCACTAAAAAGGAAATGTCCAAAAGAGTACTTACCATAGTAGACATCAAACATCCTGCTATTGAAGAAAATATAACATTATCCATGTATCAATCCTTATTTTCTTTTCTCGGGACTTACCCCTTTGATACATTGAAATATATTGTTAGAGATTTTTAAACTATCATAAATATGGTCATTGGAAACATATTAATGACTATAAAATGTAATCCATTTGACATAAAATTAAGTATCCATATTTCAATCTATTTTAATCCTTATATAAATTACATTATTGGTTTTTTCATGATCATTCATTTAGAAATATCCAGATAAATCAAAATTCAAACTCTAATTTCGTTTAATTCTTGGGATAAAAAATAACATGTAATCAATATATAAGATCAGGATAATTAATCAGTCCTCCTCAAAAGAATTTTGGTAGTAATAATCCATAGAGATTATCCACATTAAATCATTCTTAACCACAAATTTTTCAGATTTATAACATTATTTTCTCTCTGATTATTTCAATCTATAGAGAATATATTTTAGATTATACACTATTTTTTTATTTCAAACAACCTCGAAACTATTTGGTTACGTTAATTAAATTTCTTTCTCTATATTACCATGATTGAATGTAGTTTTTATATCTATTTTTATATTTATAAATCATTAAATGTGACCATAATTATCTTTATCAAAATGTTATTTTAATTAAATACTGGTGAAAATATTTCAAATAAGATTATTACCCCATTCTGCTTGATGAATTTCACTACCATCCATTCCTTATACCTATTACTGCTATTAACCATTTAATTTAACTAGAAGAATAAATTATAATATAGTACTTTCTTTCTATGTGTTAAATTTTTTAGGTCTAAGGATTCATTATATGTAATGAATCTTACTCCTCTTTCATAATTAACTCAAATATTCTGTAATTTCTAAGTGTGTCCACATAATATATGATTTCACATTCTTCCACATATTCTAAAATAAAGTAGTGTATTTTATAACAAAAAATGTATACTAGAAATCATACTATGTGTGTTTTTCAGAACATATCCATTGGATCTTCCCATTCATGTACTACAACATCTGGTGATGTTTCTTCCGATGTAATACCTTATAATATTCTTCCTCATGCCTCTGCATCCCTTGATTCTTGAGGTACATCCTCTACTAGCCTAATTTCCCACGAAATTGTATAATCATCTAAACCTTCCAAACAATTTCTGATTCCATAGATTCTATATAGATCAACTACAACATTTCTTATTGATTATCTATCTTCAACATACACTTTTTCCATGTTCATGTTTTTATAGAGGACCCTATAATTTAAGAAAAAAAATTATTCTCTAACAATCTTTAGATTATCATAATCCTAGAGTAAGAAGACATAATTTTTAAATCCATTTCCCATAATGAAAAACACTTGAGAATAATCCTCATTCTTATCCGTTTATTTCTCATAAACATGGAAATATGAAAAACATTTGAAATTTTTTTGGCAAAAAACTTATAATATTTCTCTAGATCTCAACTACTTATGAATCTAATGCCCCACTGGTTCCAATATACTTTATTTTATTAGGTATGATGTACAATTAAGTTCTTATAACAATGTTCCTTTAGAAATTTTGAAGTGTATTCTCATGAATTTTGTATTATTAGTTAATTTTATATTCATCACTTTAGCTACATATTTTTTTTATTGTTCTATGTATATTATTTTTCATTTCAAATACTTTCTTTCAAAAGTAGATTTTAAAGTTCTACTATATTCAACTCCATTTTCAAACTATATGAATTTTATCTTCCATATAACTACCCTTTTCTTTGTGGATTTTCATCAAGTGAACGAAAAAAATACATTTATCTTCTATTTTAGAAATCATACCCCACACATTCCTAATTACATCATAAATATATGAAACATAGTACAATGATCTTCCATGATATTTAAATAGGTATGGTCCTCATTAACATGAATGAAATAGTTCTAATTTCTAGAAATTTGGATTTATTTTATTCAAATAAAATGAATATTTCTATTACATGTTAAGTATAATACTTTCATAACATCAAAAGTAAATATGATCATGATTTAGCACACCCTTTTCCACAAGAACCATCATATTCTTTTTTCTAATATGACCATATTGATAGTGGAAAAACTAAGGGCTTATGATAGTTTTTATTATAATCATTATTGAAGTATATGATCTTCTATTTAAATACAAGGCCCCATTCATTACTCTTCTTTCTACCACCATAGATCTACAAGTAAATTATCGTACTATATTAGAAAAATATGTTCCACATCCTTCTTTTAAAAATTTTCCAATGGAAACACAAATTTTCATCACCTTAGGATTTGTTGAATTTACTTTAACATTAAGATACTTATATTAGGAATTCAGATATGAAAATGACAATTTTTAACAACTATAAGAGACTCTTCATCTAAAATTTTTACCTTTCTAAATAATTTGGTAACATAATTACCTATTCACCCTTACTATTCCATTCAATGAAATGATTCAACTAAATAAACTACCCATGATTCTACTAGAAAATTGACACTCATTAGTGAGACAATAATTCCTTTATTGTAATTTATGAAAGTTAAAATTATAGAAGATAACATTCAATATTTTTCTATTCAATATTTACAGCACTTCTTTAGAAGCCCCTTTTTTACAAAATGTCAACATATAGGGCTTGGTTTGGTTGGATTACATCTACTCATATCTATAGAATTATCTTTTTTTTCTTCAAAATTTCCATTTTTACATGGTGAAAGTGATTTACCTTATACATTGAATATATTCATGTATATTTATTGAACATAAATTAATATATGATTCTCATTTAGTATTATGTTCTCGGTATAATCAAACAGTAAGTAATTTTTCATAGAAATCATTGACCATAATTACTATTAACTTCTTAATATTTGGTAACATTGACAAAAAATTAACACCGAAACATCATATATGAATATTAAATTAACTGTCTCAAGCCATCTCCATATCATGTTAAAATCATTAATGTCATTTTCTATGTATATTCACCCATAAAACCTCATGTTAAACAACCTCCACATGATGAAAAGTGTATTCAAAATAACAGGTTATTAATACATATATCTATGGGCCTTCATAATCCCAACTTTAATTTTATTTTCCCAGATATTAAAAGAAATATTCCATGCTAAGGAAATCCTAATCAATCCGGGTACCTTCTGGTCCAACCATTCCCAATTAACATTGTATATATTCTTCTATTTTATTGACATTAATGAAAATTACAAGATTTTTTTATGAGATAATCTTATATATGCATTCTACAAAAGACAAATTTTATTATTTTAAACTTATATACTTTAACATTAACATTGTCTAATTTGACTAATTCCACTAATAGTGATCTCCCATTTAAAATGAAATTATTCCAAGGAAATAATGAATAACAATACCCATATATGTTGTTAGTGCACCCAAATCTTGAACAAGAGATCTAATACCATTTCCTAGGGAGAAGAGAAATCACAAACCCTAGTAATTAACATACTAGATCCAGGGTCATCTAACACAATGGGAAGTCAATAACCATAATTTATATATAGTAGAACAAAATCCTCTTCCACCTAAAACAATGTACCAAATCATAGCCTACATAACATCAATCCAAATAAACAATTTTTTTATTAAGAAAATTCTATACGCATAAATAATAAAACTAAGAGAAAAAAATTAAATGAAAGGAACTCTATTATTTTATGTAGTTCTAAAAATAAGTCAAGTCCCCACAGAAGAACACTATTGACATTTTATTACTATTCTATTAAAGATAAAAGAGTTTACAATTATAGTGATTGGTTTATAGCATTGATCCTTGAACTTGGTGGTTATAATAATCCATATGTGTATATATTCTACCATAACTTATATAGGGAGGTCTAGATAGTCTTCTATTAGAACTGAACTCAGACTATCATTGAGGTACTTCCATTGAACTGGAATGACTACTGATCTCCTGTAGTATTCCTCAGGTTGACCACTAACTCTATAAATGAAAGAAACAAACTTTTTTTACATTAAATGGATCAACTTAAAAAAAACATTCTATATATTTTACTAGTGACCACACCACCATCAGAAGTTACCAACCTCTAACAAAATTCTATTGTAAGGAGTAATGCTATAGTACTGTAGAACCTTAAGGACAACTAGTCCTCTGATTTCTTTCCTAATGTTCGAATGGAATGAAACATGAAAATGAATTCCCATTTCATAAAATTCACCTCCTAATAAGATATCCAATAACTTGAAACATATAACCTTAGAAGATCAACTTTAGATATTAATATCAGGTTCAAGAAACCATTTTCCCTTAGTGTAGTAGGTGTCCAACTTCACAAGAAATATAGTCAGGGAAACAAAAAAATCAATGGGATATCCTTGATAATTATATCCCTTAGATAATATTATCCAATTGTGTGTTTCTATAACCAATAAATTAACATATATCTCAATAATCGTAGGATCAAATAAAAACTATGAACTATTATAACACTATTAACTGAAACTCCCATGTCACTAATCATGAATTCAAAAATCCTAAGGTCACATGGTACACCTAATTTGATTAATTTTTCCTTCTTCTACCCCTAATAGGTTCTCTTCTAAACACTTAATACTTCCCTTGGTTTATTCATATAGTTAGGTAATATCTCTAATAGGTCATCACTAACAACTTTATATATTCAAAACCACTATGAAAAAACATACACAAAATAGAACAAACCCATCCATCCATGGTAGATTTCACTTGATGATGTAAAAACCATAAAAGACTTCCCCTCATGATTCTAAATAAATCATAGGATTGACACCACATTATGAACTCATATAATGAAGAATTTCAACCTTGTAATACCTAAAACCAAGGGTGAAACACCGAAATCAGTGAAATTTTGGCCATCATTCCATCAGATCATTAAGTGTCACAAAAGTCAAAACCCAAGTTTGAAAACCCTCCACATGTGTCTTTTCTAACTATGGTCAACACATTACTAAAATATAACTATGGAACACCACAAATACCCAAGTCATACTATATGTGACACCTTATTCAATTTCTTAAAGAGGCTCACTCACACTGTCACACCCAAACCAGGTTTGATGCGTGACTTATAAAACTGTGGGACAACACGCTGTTTAACTTTGTGGACAGTTAGTGCTGGGGGCATGGTTTGAGTGCAACCTTCTCAACCGTGCAGTTGACAGCAGGCAAGCCGTGCTATTTCCCAACATCCAAAAAATTAATAAATAAATAAAAAAATTAAAGGTCACGTGAAATGAAATGAATTAATTTTTTTAATAAAATAGAGGTTGATAGAATAATGTTTAAGCATTAAATTATAATAATATTATAGCTTTAATAATAATAATATTATTATTTTGGATGTTATTATTATTATTATTATTAGTATTATTATTAATATTAAAATTTCTATTTATAATTATTAAGATTTTATTATTATTATTATTTTCATTATTGTAATTATATTATTATTAAAAAAAATAATTTTTAGGGGGAGAACCCTAACCCACCGCAGCCGCCCCTTGGCCTCATGCGCGTCACCCCTGGTGCGCGACTAGCCTCCAACGCCTCCCTCCTCCTGTCCATATTCTTCACGCCTCTGCTTTTCCCCCTTCTCTGTGCAACCCACCTCCAATGCCAGCGACTCTTCTTCTGGCTAGACCTCCTCTCCGGTGCGGCCTGGTCTGACGGCGCCCCTCCTTGCGGGATCGACCCCATCTGACGACAACCCCCTCTCTTCCACAATCACCCCCACCCGTCTGAACTCTTCATCGGCACACAACACCTCCGACAACCGCCCCTCCTCCCTGCAGTGTGTTCGACCTCCCCTCTTTCCCCACAAGTAAGAATTAATCCGTTTTTGTGTTTCTTCTTTGGGTTTTAATTTTTGTCCAAACCCAAGATGGTATGATTAATATTTGGATCAGTTTCCCTTAGGTCTAGGGTTTTTGGTTTGTTCATAGAGGAATATTCATTCTCCTCCAGGGGTTTCACCGCAGACGCACACATTTAAGGTAAAGGTTTCCATCCCCCTTTCTTTCTGGTGCAAACCATTAGTTCTTATATGCCTTCAAATTATTTGAATATGTTTTGTGCACCTTGTTTATACTCATTTTTATTTAAATTATGGTATTTTCATGTTAGTATAATTTTTTATAATAACTTTTGAGGTTTTTTTATTAGGTATATGTTTGTTTTTACCAATTCTGTTTGGTTAAATGATTTTTGGATTTTAATAGTGAAATTATATGTTTTATGTTGTGCAATTTTTTTTCCGGAAGTGTTCTGGAAAGAGTACATGGTAAAGATGATTCTCTAAATGATATAGTTATGTTTTCATGTGTGCTTCATTAGGGTACTTCTTGGAATTGTTTTTAGGATTATTCAAAGTGTGAGAAATGTATTTTCAAAGGAACTTGAGATGCGAATGCATTGATAGTGGGTTTTTACAAGGGGTTTCATAAATTGATTAAGGAATAGTAAATGGATTTGAAAAATGGTTTTGGTGTTTGTGAAGCTAAAAATGGTTTGTTTGTGGAAAATCGTGTTTTATTAAAATCATGGTTTCTTAAATGATCCATTACATTCTAAATGAAGCCAGTTCCTTGTGAAGTTTCTAAAAATGGTTTGAAAACAAAGTATAAGAAGGGTGATGCCCGTTTGGAAAATGCTTAACAAAAATGAGATTTCATATCATTGAAAATGGATTTTGAAGTGATTTTGGTATATGTTTTTGGGGTGTGAAAAACATAAAGGTCCATTTTAAATTGATCACTTTAAAATAGTTTTTCTTTAGATCTTTATTTCTTGAATGGTCTGTAGGTTTCTAAATAATGTTAGATCCACTAGGTTAATTAATTAAAGATTGGGTGTCTCCTTGGTGGTGTGCACCCACACAAAGACAAGTACGTATGTTTTTATGTATATATATATACTCCTTGCACATATTACCTCATGGAGTGGGGAATATGTTCAATGGATTACAGGTACATATGTATATGTATGAGAATGTATGTGTGTGCTAGTGTGAGAATTTTTCATCGAAATCTTCAAGATCCGAAGCATCTTGGCTTGGTATGCTTCTTTCTCTGAGGTAGGATCTATATGAATTAACCTTTGAATTTAAGAGTCATTTATTTCTTGTATTTCACAGCTAGTTTTAATATTAATTACTGATATATATCTGTTAGTAATTTTTTTTGTCTTGAATTGGAGTGGTTTATTTATTGTAATGAGTTCTAATAAGTGGTTTGATTGTGTTTTCACATCAATTACCTGATGAAATGACCCTTTGGCCCTTGTTAATGTGTATTATATTTAAAATTCTGGTTTGGGATTCTTAAATGGGTTTCGAATAGTATTTCTGGTTTTCAAAATGGAGTGCGCGTGATTCCTTAAGAAATGGTTTGGCATACGAAAAATTATGTGAGGTCTGGTTTTCTATTTGGTAAAACTAGTCATCTTAAGAAATCTCTCCTTAGATGTGGTCCCCTTGCTTTGGTTGAGTTATATATTATGGGTGGTCCGCTGGGTAGGACTTTCCTGTGATCAAATAGTCAAAAGGTGAGGGAAGTATTCCTTGGGGTGACTCGGGGGGTGACATTGTTGTGTGTGTTGACTGTGTGTGAAGAATGTCCTTGTGATTTCTTGTTTGACATTATTGTCTCAACCCATTTTGTCTGAACATGGGAACCTAGCATAGCGAGCGAATTTTCAGAGAACAGTTGCTGCACTAGTTTAGACTAGGCACTAGCCAGTGGCCCTTAGTATGGATTATACTCTGCTAGGGGATTGTGCCCCTCAGTTAGGCCAGGTAGGGAGATACCGAGTGTTTGGGGGTTATGATGTCATAGAGAGTAGGCATGCCTTCGGGATGAGTCACATGTATAGTACATTCTATACTATTCACGAGCTCCTAGGTTTTTCCATGTATATCGACACTTAGTTGTCTGCGGCAGATGATTGAGGTGCTTTGTTTGGTTGATTATTCTTACTTGTTATTTTACATTTCCCTTGTGTGATTATTGATTTTTTCCTTCTTGTATGATGAACCTCTTTTTCAAAGTGGATAAAAGTAATCTTTAAAAAGTTTTTGTGAAAAGGTTTTTGAAATGTTTTACACATTACTATCCCTCTTTCTTCAAAAGGTTAAATATTCCTCTTTGGAAAGGATATTCATTTAAAATATGAAGGTCAATGGATCATGATTTGTTTTTTAGATGAAAATATGTAAAAACCTAGTTTTATACATTTTATTTCAAACTTTAAATCGGTGGATCTTTTATTTAAAGGGAATGAAAATGAGAGTATATTGTTTGGGAATTTCTACTGAGTTTTAATACTCACTCCTATAGTTTTACCTATGTTTTTTAGATTTGGTAACTGTGCCTTTCTTTGATTCAGTCATCATAGTGCGACGTTGGTTTGAGGTTGGTGGTGACCCATAGGGTCACATGGAGGTATGCACGACCTTGTCTTCTCATTGTTTCTATATTTCTTTTTCATTGTTCAATTTTTTATTTGTTTGTCTTTCATTAATGAGCCAAATCATTCCCACTTGTTTAGTTTTGATGCCCGACACTAGTTGCCAGCCCGTGGGGATCGGGAACGCTCCTCGATCCATATCTCGGGCCAGCTCAGGTGATCAGTTCAGGGTTGACTTAGGTTGGTTCATGAAAAAATGGTATCAGAGGGAGGTTATTTTTATTTGGGTTGTACGGTAGATGAAGATTAAGACTTTCAGGGATTAGGAGGTAGGTTACGGGTCGGTGCCTGATCACCACCGCTCATGACGAGACCTAAGCTACCAGGGGTAGTTCGGGTTTTGGGTCTTTTGTCTTTGTTTTGGATTGATGGATGACAATAGAGGTGGCTCGGTGTCACGCTGTGACCCCACATAGAGTAGTGACCCATGTGAAGCCCAGTTTCCCGGTTTAAGGTTCTCCTAGGTGATATATTACTTGGGGCATGGCTCACTACCATGTCGTTGGGTTAGGCATAAGCACTAGTTCCTCATTCTAGATTTCCATTGTTGGATGTGCACTGTCTTGATTTTGGTTGGTTTTAAATGGTTTTTGGAAATGAAGGTGGTTTTGAATTGAAAGAGGTCTTTCTCTAATGGTTATAAAACTGGTAAAACTGGGATTTATTTCATGTTTTTTTGATATTGGTGAAGTGGGGTTTTAAAGAGTGAGTGTTTTGGTTTGTAATTTTTTTTCTTACATTTGGTTTTGGTAACAGAATGGGAAGTGTGACCCTTGGTGTTCCTTAGGATCATCCTCATATGTGTGGGTAGATATGTGAAGTGCACATTGAAACATATGTACGATTGGTTTGTGTGGAAAGGGATGAAGACTTATGCGGAGGTTCATAAGATTCCATGGGTGGGGTTTTGGAATTTATGGATTGGATTGATTTTTCTAAAATGGACTTTAATGAAAAAAATGATTCCGGGACTTGTTTTTTTCTCTCGAAAAGTGGGTTTTGGTATTTTGAAAAGTTGGTTTTTCCTGTGTTTGTGTATGTTTGATTTATGAGTCCTTTACCCTTGGCTTGTGGTGTTGCTTTGGTTGTGTTTAAGCTTGTTCGGGATTCCGGGCCAGTTTTTTTGGCTTGGGGTGTTTCTTTTGATTGATTTTTGTCTTGATGCCAGTTGTGATTTTGTTTTTCATGTTGTTCTAAATATTCCACCTAGAAATGTCCTCAAAAGTTGGTAATGAGTCATGCCCAATTCTGGTTTCTATAGAGTTTTTCTTGCCTTTTGAGGCATTCAGGGTTTGTTAGGGGTAGTGGAGCGGTTTGATGGGAGTAGAGAATGCATTCAAGTGGTTGGGGACTCCTGAGTTTGTTAGAGTTCATATTGTCTTGGGTTTAGTGGATGGTCCAACCTTATACCAATGGGGGTGGACGTCTTATCATACTTGGAGTTGGGATGATGTGGGAGGTGTTAAAGTCTGTCTCCATCCAATGGATCATACCTGAGGAGTTGAAGGTGAAAATAGGTGAGAGATCTTCCGTAATTAACGAGGCCAGTGGTCGGTGAAGGCCTGTGTCAGCCACTTTAAGGAGTCGACATCCGGATCGCAAGTGCTTGGAAAATCTGATTTTAATCGTCATTCGTAAGGGTTCCCCATTTTGCGAGCAGGGTGTATGAGATGAAATTGTTTATGAAGATTCCCTTTCATCAGTGTCGACTTCTAGTTGGTCATACCACCTTCTGATGTGCCATCAGAATGGCCGGTTCAGGCATTCCAAGACACCTTGTCGCATCACTATGAAGCCTTGATGTCGTTGTGGCCATTCAGGTCACTGGGGAAAGTTCTGTAAGAAGAGCCGTTAGAGTAAGGAGTTATGATTAGGGAATGCTCGTGTCTGACTGTGAGGCATAAGATGCTTCAGCCATCAGAGCCCCGTCCTTAGATCTCGGGGTGAAGCTCATGCACAGTCAGGGTGTTAGAGGCATGTGAAACCTTCTCTTGGTTATTTATCTTTCATCTTAGAATAGAGACATTCAGGGTTTCCTTGTCTTTTTTTCCCACTATTGTATGTTTATCTTTTTCGGTAATAGTGAAATGAATTTATTCTTTAGTGATCAAAGTAGCTGAGTTCTTCTGAATGTGACCTCTTGAGTCGTTTGTTTTTCTTAAAAGTGTATTTGGACCTTATGTGGCTTGGTACTGGTTTTATTAGTGATTGTTTGGAGATGTGAGTGTTGGGGGTTTTTTTCTTGTGCTTAGAGTTACGGGTTTTAGTTGAAGTGTTGCATCGCTCGTACAAAGGGAGTTGGATGTGTTGGGAGTCTTAAATTGGTTTGGGGATTTATCAGTTCCAGTAGTGTTGTTATAGGGAGTTCATTGTTTGGTGCCCTGATATACCAGGTGGCCTTGTCGTGGTGTTACATTTTAGTCTCAGTGGTCCTGCTCAACTCAGGTGGAGAAGCTGGTAAGTTCGGGTTGGGAGTTCCCACGTTAACCCCTCCTCGGGTTGGTGTACGGGAGTTTTAAAGTTTCCGTGTTAGTCGAGTTCTTGGGGTGGGGAGAAACCTCTCGTGTTCTCCCCTCGTTTTATGGCATGGCTTCTTAGTGACCAGTCAGGTGTGACTTGTAGAGTGAATTGTTAACCTGAGGTTCTTGATTTTCCTTTTGTCTCAGTTCTTTCACAGACTCATGCTCTGGATATCTTTTGACTTGGTGGATTTCTGGGGGAAGAATGTGTATGTGGTAGGGAGAATTGTCACACCCTGACTGGGTTTGATGCACGACTTATAAAAATATGCAACAACACACTGTTTGAATTTGTGGACGGTTATTGCTGGGTGGCAGGGTTCGAGTGCAACCTTCTTGACCATGGACTTGATGGCACGCGAGCCGTGCTATTTCCCAACATCTGAAAAATAAATAAATTAATTAAAAAAATTAATGGTCAAGTGAAATGAAATGAATTAAATTTTTTAATAAAATAGAGTTTGATAGAATAATGTTTAAGCATAAAATAATAATAATATTATAGTTTTAATAATAATAATATTATTATTTTGTTTGTTTTTATTATTACTAATATTAAGATTTATTATTATAAATATTAATATTTTATTATCATTATTATTTTCATTATTGTAATTATATTATTAATAAAAAAATAATTTTTATGGGGAGAACCCTAACCCGCCGCAGCACCCCCTTGGCCTCCTGCGTGTCGCCCCTGGTGCGCGACCATCCTCCAGCGCCGCCCTCCTCCTGTCCATCTTCTCCATGCCCTTGATTTTCCCCTATTCTCTGCACAACTCGCCTCTTATGTCGATGACTCTTCTTCCGGCTGGACCTCCTCTTCGGTGTGGCCTGGTCAAACGGTGCCCTTGCTTCTTGGCTCAACCCCATCCGACGAAATCCCACTCTCTTCTATGAGGACCCCCCTGTCTGAACTTCTCTCCGGCACACAAAACCTTCGAAAACCGCCCCTCCTCACTATAGTGCATTAGACCTCCCCTCTTTCCCCACTGGTAAGCATTAATCTGTTTTTGAATTTCTTCTTTGGGGTTTTAATTTTTGGCCGAACCCTAGATGGTAGGATTAATGTTTGGTTCACTTTCCCATAGGTCTAGGGTTTGCAGTTTGTTCGTAGAGGCTTATTTATTCTCCTATATAGGTTTCACCGCAAATGAACGCCTTTGAGGTAAGCGTTTCCACCCCCCTTTCTTTCCAGTGCAAACCGTTAGTTCTTATATGTCTTTAACTAGTTTGAATATGTGTTGCACACTTTGTTTATACTAATATTTAGCTCAATTATGGTATTTTAATGTTATTAGAAATTTCTAAAAGAACTTTTGAGGTTGTTTTTTTATTATGTCTATTTGTTTTACCAATTCTTTTGGTTAAATGTTGTTTGGATTTTAATAGTTAAATTAGATGTTTTATGTTGTGAGAAATATTTTTTTTGGAAGTGTTTTGGCATGAGTACATGGTGAAAGATGATTATCTAAATGATATGGTTATGCTTTCATGTGTGCTTCATTAGGGTACTTCTCGAAATTGTTTTTAGGATTATTCAAAGTGTGAAGAATGTCTTTTCAAAGGCACTTGAGATGAGAATGCATTGATAGTGGGTTTTTACAAGGGGTTTCATAAATTGATTAAGGAATGGTAAATGCATTTGAAAAATGGTTTTGGTGTTTGTGAAGTTGAAAGAGGTTTGTTTGTGGAAAATGGTGTTTTCTTAAAATCATGGTTTCTTAAATAGTTCATTACTTTCTTAATGAAGTCAGTTGCATGTGGAGTTTCTAAAAATGTTTTAAAAAAGAAGTATAAGAAGGGTGATTCCCGTTTTACAAATTCTTAATGAAAATGAGATTTCATATTATTGAAAATGGATTTTGAAGTGCTTTTGTTAAATGTATTTGGGGTTTGCAAAACATAATGGTCCGTTTGAAATTGCTCACTTTAAAATAGTGTTTCTTTAGATCTTCAGTTCTTTAATGGTCCGTGGGTTTCTAAATAATGTTGGTTCCTCTAGGTTAATTAATAAAAGATTGGGTGGCTCCTTGGTGGTGCGCACACACACATACACAGGTACATATGTGTTTATGTATATATATATATATCCTCCTTGCTCATATTCCCTCATGGAGCGGTGAATATGTTCAATGGATTAAGGGTATATATGTATATATATAAGAATGTATGTGTGTGCTAGTGTGAGTGTTTTTCGTCGAAAACTTCAAGAGCCGAAGCGTCTCGGCTCGGTCCGCTTCCTTCTCTGAGGTGGGATATCTATGCATTAACCTTTAAATTTAAGAATCATTTATTTCTTTCATTTCACTCCTAGTTTTAATATTAATTACTGATATAGATCGGTTAGTAAAATTTTCTGTCTTGAATTTTAGTGGTTTATTTCTTGTAATGTGTTCCAATAAGTGGTTTGATTATGGTTTCACAGTAATTGCCTAATGAAATTCCCCTTTGGACCTTGTGAATGTGTATTATATTTAAAATGATGGTTTGGGCTTCTTAAATGGGTTTCGAAGTGTATTTATGATTTTCAAAATGGCGTGCGTGTGATTCCTTATGAAATGGTTAGGCATGCGAAAAATTGTGTGAGGTCCAGTTGGAACTTTTGTAAAACTAGTTATCTTAAGAATAATCTCCTTGGATGTGGTCCCCTTGCTTTGGTTGAGTTATATGTTATGGATGGTCCACACGGTAGGACTTTCCTGTGATCAAATGGTTGAAAGGTGAGGGATGTATTCCTTGGGGTGACTCAGGAGTGACTTTGTTGTGTGTGTTGACTGTGTGTGAAGAATGTACTTGTGACTTCTTGTTTGACATTATTGGATCACCCCCCTTTTGTCTGAACATTGGAACCTAGCATAGCGAGTGAATTTTTAGAGAACTATTGCTGCACTAGTTTAGACTACGCACTATCCAGTGGCCCTTAGTACAGATTATACTCTGCTAGGGGATTGGGCCCCTCAGTTAGGCCAGGTAGCGTGATACCGAGCATTTGGGAGTTATGAAATTATCGAGAGTAGGCATGCCTTTGGGATGAGTTGCATGTATAGTACGTTCTAGAATATTCACGATCTCCTAGGTTTTCCCATGTATATCTGCACTTAGTTTCCTGTGGCGAATGATTGAGCTGCCCTGTTTGGTTGATTACTCTTGCTTGTTATTTTCCATTTCCCTTATGTGATTATTGCTTTTTTCCTTCTTGTATGATTCATCTCTTTGTTAATGTGTATAAAAGTAATCTTTAAAATTTTTGAGGAAAAAGGTTTTTAAAATGTTTTACACGTCACTATACCTCTTTCTTCAAAAGGTTAAAGCTTCCTCTTTGAAAAATATCTTCATTTAAAATATGTAGAGAAATGGATCGTGATTTATTTTTAAGAAGAAAATGTGTAAAAACCTATTTTTATACATTCTATTTCAAACTTGAAATCGGTGGATATTTTATTTAAAGGAAATTCATATGAGAATAGATTGTTTGGGCATGCCTACTGAGTTTTAATACTCATGCCTATAGTTTTACCATTGTTTTTAGCTTTGGTTGCTGTGACTTTATTGGATTCCATCGTCATAGCATGACATTGGTTTGAGGTTGGTGGTGACCCATAGGGTCACATGGAGGTATGTACGACCTTGTCTTCTCGTAGTTTCTATCATTCATTTTCATTGTTCAGTTTTTGTTTATATGTTTGTCTTTCATTAGAGGGACAAATTGTTCCCACTTGTTTAGTTTTGATTCCCGACACTAGTTTCCAGCCCGTGGGGATCGGGAACGCCCCTAAGACCATATAGCGGGCCAGATCGGGTGATTAGTTCAGGGTCGACCCGGGTTGGTTCATGACACACACCTACAAAAATACCCAAACCCTCTCAGACACATTTTCAATCCATCACAAACACACACAATGAATCCCATAATTATAAAATTAAATAAATTGAATACATAACTGAAATCCGTATGATCCTCCTTATATGGTATTATTGGATGAATTGACCAAAGATGATATAAATACATGTATCAGAAAACCCCGCACCCCAAAATTTGGGGATTTGGAACCAATTACAATGATTCAATAAAGAGAAACTAGATAATATAGGTCCAATGATTTTAAACTCAATATTTGGTGTCATATACAACTGATGTTTAGTAATTCATTTTTTACATATAAAATAATAGATGAAAGATTAAGGGTTTTAAAACGTAAAGGAATATGAAAAATAAAAATATCCATAATAAAAATGGGGGGGGGGATGAGGCCCCACTATAATAATTGGAGCCCCCCCACCAGAAACCCAGTGTTCTATTGATGTTTTAGTGCTCAACATTAGACCCCTGGGGGTGGGTTAATTGACCCCTATAACAACCATCATATGTTTAATGGAATCCCACTAGGCTTCATATTTTTTTAATCCATGGAATATTTATACCCCAACCCAACTTCCTCATTTCCAAATCTTGATCCTCCACTATTCACATTCATTTCAAGAATAAGCTAAAATTAACATGAATTAGATAAAATTAATTTTAATTCATACTTTGATATATGAGAACTACTACAATATTTTATAATAAACCTTATCATCATAGAGATGTGTATCAAACCATTATATTGAAAATAAAACCATAAACCCTCATTTTATCCATATGTTATGATACCATAATAGACCCCATCATATTTTGGATGACATATATGAATTCAAATCCATATTATCATGGGAAACCACATATAGAAAGTGTTATTTGATTATAAAAGCAGTATTTTAATATGAAATCAATGATGAGACACACACTATGACACTAACAAATATGATCCCTCTATGAATGTAACCCATACCTGACCTAATCCATAAGAATTTTATTACTGATGTCTAACATAACATGGATGATATCGAGGGTTCCACACTAGTTCACAATTAACAATGAGTTATACCCAAGCACACATTGATATCAAGAACCTATAAAAAAACTTTAACCTTCCAACAATGAATATTCCTATCAAATAAATCCTTGATTCACATAAATTTCAGCACCCTACCTTGAGATACTTTTATATTCTCTAACTTGAGTGCCTTGCTAAACCTATAACTATATTATCCACAATTTAGTTACCTAATAAAAAAATTCATCTAAGAAATTTAAATCAATATCCAAATATGTATATTATCCATAAATAATACATATTATCAAATAACTATTTTTTACTCTTATAATTATATAAAATACCGAGAAACAACTTCAACTTTGATGGTATTAGTTCACCCAACATTTTGTTTTTGATTCTCACCACATTTCATTCATCATAAAGGTTTTGATTCTAAATAATTGATGGTGAAATCCCCACCATAGAATTATACTTATACCCAATTCCCTATGAATTATGGTATTTAGTTTCTATGAACACTTTATCATCATTGTTCACAATCTTTGCAAATCAAAACCAAACAAGAAAACTACACATGATTCTCACTCTATCCTAAAGACATCGAAACATTACACCATAAATATTTAAAATCATGACCCACTTATCATCCCCATTCACTAATCCTCTAAAAAAATTCATATACACCATGAATAAAAAGACCAATGTACTAGGGTAAAATTTTACTTTTTTTATGTAAAATGAAAATATTAAAATGAACCTAAAAAATTGATGACCTAAATATATTGTCTCCATATATACAAACAAGGTTGTATTGATCATACCTAAATTTCCTTGTAATTTTTTTACTACCCCATTTTCCTACATCTATGACACTCCATATGTTTCATATCACACAAAGCTTACACATTGACAATCCTTCTATAGGTTAGGTGATTGAATTTGAACTATTTTTTGGGATTATGTATATTTTTTAAATTTATGATTCATTTTACAAAAAGAAGTTACATCAGATAATATCTTGTTCTTAATGGACCTAAAAGTGGAGTCAATATCTCTAGTGGATGTTTGGAAAATCAAAAAATAATATCATCCAATTGGAACATGTAGTGTCCATTTTCATTTAAATTTTTTTAGTGGAAGTTTATGGGTTATTCCTAAATGTTTTACAAGAAAGGGTTGGGTTACATTTCACTGTTCACTAGATACAATGGTTAGGTTTTGATTGAAATAATAAATTTGAAGTCATTAGTTTGAATGGATATTCATCCATGAATCATAGATGGTAGTGAAGCAGATTTAATAGTTTTCACTTAATAAATGTAAGTAGGTCAACTGGTATATGGGGTTTGGTGTAACTATGAGATTACATGTAATTTGTGATCAAAGTTTTGACTTGAAAAATGATTTTTTAATTATGGAATTTTTTTATTATAACGTAAATGAATTAGTGTTTATCTCATGGTTATAAGAATCATGTTAGAACTGTGTAAACTCATATTTACATTAATTTATTATTATACCTCTAGAATGTTTATTGTGTGAGTTTGGATTTTTTATTGAGTCTGTACAAGGTCAATATAGTGAAATGAATAGGGTGATTTCATTCTTCATATGTTTAGGTACACTAACATTATGGGAGACATTCATATGGAAGATGGGTTAGGAATATGTGTCTAATACATGGTTTTTTGGTGGTTATCTACCTAGAATCAGATAGTATAGGATTCCATCAAGTTATATAAGATCTTCTAGATAATTAAGATTCATCCTCAACAATTTTGGAGACAATTCAAGTACAACTCACTATCTTTAATTGATTTTATTTTATTTTTAGTGGGAGTGTATTTTAAGTGGAATGTATGAAATTAGAAAAAGGTAAGGTTTAGATAGAAATTTTTTATGGAATGGGATTATGTTTTTGGAGATTGTATAGGGAGGAATATTTAATTTATAAAGGACACGAGGTTCCATTAATGACATACTAGTTAGAGAAGATGAATTAGGATGAAGAAGAATGATTATATAGGAAGTCTATTTACTTAGTGAGTATTTAATTCATAAAAAACAAATAATTTAATTTTTAAGAGTTGAATAACACAATTAAGATAATAAAGGATCTAGAATCCATGTATGTGAACCCAAATACAATGTATAAAGTGATCATAAGGCATATATTAGTTATCACAAGGCTAGTAAAATGTTGAAATGTGACAAATCATGTAAATTCGTTCAACATGATCCTAGGGGGAAACTAATTAATAAAGGTAATGATTTCATGGGATGTTTGTGTGCTTCTATAATATTATTTAGTCCTAAAGTCATAGGATGTGATGGTTATTCTGGTTAATAATTAAAATAGAAAACTAAATTGTTATTTAAGGATATTAGTAACATAATCTTGAATGGAGAAATCAAATACATGGTGACTCAAAAACCATTAAAAAAATGTTACATTATTAAGGAATATAGGTCTCACCTCAAATCAGAAATCAGTGAAGAAAATAAGATAAGTGAATAGACATAAACCATATAAAATCAATACATCCTGGTCCAATAAGATGGAGTTTTTAGAAGATATGAAACATCAAAAAGGATTTCATAAATAAAAATAAGTACATTAAAAGGGAATATTATGGATGTTCAAATTCTATGAGGAAGACCGATGGGGGAAAAGTACATTAATCAATTTAAACATTATAATAGATTCACCAGTGATTGAATCCAGTGAATCATTTCACACTAGGATTGAGAAACTATACATGGTTAACAATGTGTTATAGAATCTAATAAAAGTTTATATAAAGATTACGAGGCTCTATAAATCTTGGTGGAAAGTGATTTCATTATATGGGTAAAAAAATTAATCTTATTAAAATTCAAATAAGTGAGAAACCCTATAGGGATATGTAATAATTTTATTTCAATAATTAATATAAATGAGGAATGTAATGGAATTATATTTAAAAAAGGATTTTGGAAGGTGAATTGAGGATCCATGGTTTTAGAATGAGTAGTGAATAATAGAACTCTATATCTTCTAATAGAATAATTTTTTTATAATTATTATATAATCAATGTCCCATAGTCTAGAACAATGGTATTCTTGGATCGAACAACTATGTGAGAAGAATATGAACATTCACACATAAAATGAATGTTAAAAATTGATCACACTATGTTCAGATGTTTTGATAGTTGTGTTCATGGGATGGAGAAAAGTGTGTCCATAAATATTAATAGATGGAATCCTATATCCTCTATGATATTATTGATTCACTCTAATGTTATAGGAACTCAACTAGTAAATTCATATAGTTTTCTACTTTAAATTATAGCATTATTCGATGATGAAATGAGAAATTTGTTGGTTTATTTTTTATAAATATTTACAATTTCATTAGAGAATTGATTCAATAGAATCCTACTCTAGAGAGGGAATCTGTTAAAAAATTAAAATTACTAATATCAAAAAACTTTAGAGTAAAACTGAATAAACTTCTGTAAATTATATGTAAATAATGGTATTAGGATGGATAAATTTTTTTCCCAAAACACCTGAAAAGTATAGTGTGGAAGTGAAAATTAAATGGATGTTAATATAAATGGAATTTAGTATGAGGTTACACTCAGGAATTCCATAGGAAATTTAGGTTTAATAAATAAACACCTTGACATTTTTAGTTAATATAAGTCCTTAATTGTGATAGGAAGTTCCTAAATTGCTATGAAAACAACCATATGTTGGTCACATAATTTTTTTGGGATCATCTTATATGTCCATTTTTATTCCAATCATATATAAAAATCTGAAAAAAATAAAACACATGTAAATTTATGTGATATTGGAAAAAAATTATAAATTTTTTCTCTTGGATGATGATCATCGAAGGATAATATAGTTCTAAGATATTCTCTTCAATGATAATGTTCAATGGAAGGACCGATACATGTATAAGAAGGATTTTGAGATAAGATAATGAACTAATTAAGTCCTAGTAGATTTAAGTGGTAATGATAGAGGGAAAAAATATCCAAAGTGTTATGATTATTGCACTAGAAGTCCCGATGTGAGACTTGTGGAATATGTTCATGAATTATCATAGACTTCTAAAGGCCATGTGTGTAGAAACCAGACCTCAAAGAGAATGTATCCAGTGTCTACTACCATTACACTAGCATGATAATAAGGAAGAAAATCCAAAATTACTAAAGTGTATAGTAGTCTTGGTAAACCAGATTCAAAAACGAGTCTTGTATTAAAAATAAATATGCTAATTACAACATAATTTTTTGAAGGATAAATTTATTCCATATAGTATATCTCTAAATATATGTCATAGCATGCTTATTTGAATCCCGAGGAAAGGAAAAAAATAAGGGTGAGATCAAATGCTCCAAAAGGGTAAAGTATAGTTGAATAAATAATGAATCAATGAGATTAATAATTGTGGCATGGTAAATAATAAAACACACATACAATGTAATAAAAAAACTAAGAAGGAAGTTCATAAAAAATACATAGAAGTAATAATTATTGAAACATTCCATTTAATTAATAAGATGGGAATGAAATTTATCCATTGGTATGTCGATTCAAAATTTCATGAATAAACAATAATAGAATAAAAAAAAAGTAAATTCTTAATTATTATATGTCATGTATCAGGAAACTTAAAACCTCTAAGGTTAAGATATATCCTCTATATTGATTGACCTTATCTGATTTTAGAAACTAATTTGTCTAATGAGAACATATCAATGTATCTATGGGTTGTATAAAGTCGAGGCCCTACATATCATTGCATGATTACAATATTCATCACATCAAGTAATCAATTTAATTAATAGAGAATATGCCTTATTAAATATTTTTATTGAGTAAGGGATATATATTTGTTAATATTTCCCCAAATAATCAAATAAATTTCGAAGTAAACACCATATTTAAAATGGAAAATGTCTTAGGTAATAATAATGTCAATGAAAAATGATATGGATATTTATGGGAATATTAATGTCGAATGATCATAGCAATTAAAATATTTCAAGAAGACTAAAAGGAATCAAGGAATTTAATGCCAATAAAATCCTTAGACAAATAAATCTAAAACAATATAGAAGAAGAATACGGATAATATCAATACAATATATCTAATGTGGATTAAAAATAATGTATTGTTGTCATTGATTAATATAAATAATATAAAAATATCTTTTAATAAAATTATTGAGGAAAATATCCTTTGGTTTTGAAAAACATTTGAATAAACCTTTTCTTTAAAAACAAATTTTGAAAAAAAATTCTTTAAAAATTAACCTTTTATAAATGAAAAGTAATCTTCAAAGAAATTAAAGTGGGTAAATCCATATATATTGTAGGAGGTCAAAAGAACATTCATTTTCCATGGAAAAAACGTTAGAAAAAATCTTTATTCGGAAAGGGATAACAATATTCCATTAAAAAAATTGGAAAAAACACAAAATTTTCTTTAATTAAATTAATTTGGAAAGGTTAAAAACAATTTTGAAACTGTTTTTAGAAAACTGAGTTTTTAGAAGAAAAGAGGTTCTTCGAATAAAGAGAGAAATGAAGTTGGGGTTTCTTAAAATCATTTTCCAAATGATTTTAATTACCAAAGAGTGGAAAATTGTACTAATACTTGAAAAAGGTCATGAATAACAAGGTTAAAGTAAAATTCAAGGTATTATTAGAATACAATCAAATAATTTCCTCAAATATAAATTTAATTTTAAATAATCCCAAACAAAATGAAATTGTAAAGTAAACCCTTTAAAAGGTTTTAATGATGGAGCGAGAATCAATCAATGAATAGATTATCTGAATCAACTGTAAATAAACATATAGAAGTGGAAATAAAAAATAGGTAGAAAAATTCATTATACACATAATCATAGAATATTATTGAAAATAAAAAATGAATATAACCTATTGAATGGAAATTGGGTTAAAAAATTATTTTCCACTTGGTAACTTGGAACTCGAATCCCCTTAGATGAAATAATTCAAATTGACTCTCAAAATATCATAAGGAATGAATGAATCATGATATTATATGAAATAGTGGTAGAATATACACAATATATAATAAATTTGATACAAAACATTAAATTTATTTATTCAAGAGAGAGTTGACAATCAAAAGCGTAAGTAATTTTGTAAATATAATCATTAAAAACGTTCTTAGGAAGAATATTCTTTAACCATTCCAAAGTTTCCCATACCCCAATGAAAAATTTGAATCATAATATCCATGAAGTAATAGAATTAAATGAAAATTAAAATATACTAATAATAAATAGATTCATGATATTACATGTCAAAGGGTATTATATACACCATATAAAAGAAACTGGGTGCATAACAACAAATAATTCTCAATGGAATGTAAATTGAGAAGAAATCCATTACCTTGGATTTACATTTAGGTGAACATACTTTAAATTATTGTATAAGGGGTTTATGAGTGAAAATTACTTATTATAAAATAAAATTAATGTTTATAATATCACATATTATCTTCTTATAATATCTTATTAACCATTTGATAACAATATTTCATTATTTTTACTATTTCGGGTATTAATTTCCTTGTTTGTTGAGTATGTTTTCACTTGTAATTTGTTGTTGATATTAATTAGATCATGGTTTAATCAACTAAAGAATTTAAACAATTATTTAAATATCATATATATTCAGTTTATATTCATTTATATTAATCTATAATGTTTGTAGATAGGATATTAAATGCACTATTCATGGAGATAGTAAGAAATACATATGCATGAACGCTACTTTCATTTCCATGACATATTTTAAAAGAATGAAAAGTAAATGACACACACACACACACACATATATATATATGTATTTTCATATTAGAATTATAGTATCATATCTTTTTCATTTATGTTACTTGGGTTTATTAAAACTATCCTTTATAAATTATATGTATAGTGTTAATGAGTCACATTGCTTTGAGGGGAATTAGTTCACACTTCCAGAAACAATGTATTCATTTTCAAACAAGATGGAATGCATACCGATATGTTATATATAAAAAATATAGAATAATAAATACATTATAAATATTATAAATATCATATATAAACAGAGTGTAAATAATAATGACCACCATGATAGGAAGTAAAGGAAGAACAATCAATCATCATTTTGTGAGGTGAAAGTCCGCCTTACACACAAATGGTATGTTTTTTACCCATTAGATGGAAGTTTGTATAAGTGTAGGTCAAACTATTAACTTAAAAAATATCAGTATACTTATGATTAATTTTTCTGTTATATGATCAAGGAATATGAATATTTTAGGGTGGATAATGTAAATAAAACTAAAGAGTTTGAGGAAATATGTTACCTCTTCTTTGGGTAACACCTTTTGGTTTGTACCAAAGGGATTCGTTAGATGGATTTAATTTAATGGGGAGTCTTGTAAGATGAGGGGATGTATTTTTATATTCTATTTGAGAAGATCTTGTTCGATACAAATTAGATTGAGATGTGTGAGGATGTGGGAGTCTTGAGTGCCTTTCTATAGTGGATGAGGAGTGACACTCATGTTAATTTTGGAAAATGGGATTCCATGCTCTTTTTTCCACATTAAATATGCCCCAATAATGGAAAAAATTATATAAAATAGTGTATACGGTATTAATTTGAAAATATAATGTATTTTTTACAAGTTTCGAGGTTATTGTGGCTCTTAATATTAATGTTTTGTCCTTTATTAAGCTTAATTTCACCATAATATTTGTAATTAATTTGAATTACTTAATGATTTTTTAGGTAAGAAACTATGTTAAACTTTTTATAAATTAAAAATTACAGATTTTCTAAATATGAAATCCATTTTCCAAAATTCTAATCATAGAACAGGGAGAAGTTAGTTTAAATTTTATCACATAGATGAGACAATATTGTGGGGTTTTAAATTAAAAATGTTCAAATGTTTGATATTTTTGGTATTTAATTTGAAAGTGAAATTTATTAAAATGAAATAAAGAGTTTTAATTTATAAAAAAACATATCTAGTTAATATTTAAAACCAATTTAAAATATACTTTATTCTTTATAATAAATTGGATGAAAAAACAGTTTTGAGTTAAAACTCAGTATTTTCCACTATTCATTAAAAAATGTAACTTCATAGAAAAATAACAAAAAATAACCTTAACCAAATTTTTAGGTTTATATTATAATGATTAAGTTGATCTTTAAATATAAAATTTATTATTTTTCTAAATTTTTTATTTTAAATAGGTTCTCCATTAAAATACAGTAATAACGTCTTTATAAAAATATAGGTTTTAATGTGTAATATTGCATTCGTTCTTATCTTATGTCTCTCAAATATATTGGATAAATGTCAAAACAAAGATTGAATATATCACATTTATATTTCATAAATATAATTGAATAATTGAAATTAATTTATTTTATTAGGATAAAATATCTTTATGAGTATATAAATAGTTTTCAATAAAATTATTCCCTTTATATTAAATTTGTTTTTTACATTCATTAATTTGTAACTAATGAATTAATTTCATATTTTTATAAACCATATATTTTCATAATTTAGTTAATACTATTTATAACCTATAATTTAAAGTCTCAGTTATATCTTATTATATTAAATAATAATATATTAATTATATATTATTGTTCTGTAAAACTCGGTCTTGTGTGTAATGTTAGACATTTAAGATACTTATTCTTGACTGCAACGTACAAAAAAATACTATCACGTGAATTGAAAGGTATAAAATATATGAAATTTACTTAAAATAGTAAATATTTTATAAATTCTTAAAATATTATATTCCCTTATGAACGTGGTGTTGCGTGTCTTACACGCTATAAAATAAACTATTCATACATTAGATTTTCAGGGTGTTACATTCTCTCCACATTAATTAAATTACATCCTCTCAATTTAGACTTGATCTTTGGGATATATTATTTAATATTTATTATGTTTTAAAAACCACATAGGGATTCAGGTTCATAAGATATCCTCTAGAAATGATATAATGAGAAGTAAAAAGATCACATGGAATAACATATAACTGGTTATCTATGTATGAGAACATTAGTGGAAAATATATATATACGTACCTGGAGGAAAATCATAAATATTTATAAGGACCTATTGAGTTCATAAAAAATAACAATTTAATGATCAACGGAAAGTTGAGAGCCTCAAAATCATAAATATGAGGTGATTTAGAAGACCATCAGTATAAAAAAACAAAGGTATCAAGAAAATATTTATTATAAGTTCCTTTTTCTCATGTTGAGAAATTCCTTTAATACTTAAGAATATATAGATATTTACTTACACGATACATTTTAGTTTCATATGAACAATTCCATCTATTGGTTAGGCTTCGATCAAATTCTAATTCATCCCTTAATTCAAGAAATGGATATCGAAAAATTTACTTTGATTTCCAAAGAACTAAGATAAACATTTAAGGGATTGTATGGACCATAAAATAGTGAAAAGTCTTTACATTTTTCTCTAAATATTATCCAAATCCAATATGTTTAAGAACTTTATTATCTAAAGATAAAAAGTAACACTTCTGGTTAATCATTAATATTTATTCATCATTTTTTAAACTAAAAACAATGTGATTTTAACCCGGACATTGTATAAGACATTTATTTTATGAAACCCTTATCATAATTTGGTAATAGGTTCATAACCTTCGACATTGTCGGACATGATTGGCTGTCACCCTACATACATGTTGTCATTTTTGAAAACATATAATTTCTAAAATTAATATTTTGGACATCCATGAAATAAGGCTAATCACTAAATAGACTTTTAAATAATATTTTCAATACATCCTCAATACATAAATACTTTATCCATTTATTTCCACATAGGTACTTTCTTGGTCTAAGGTTTGACCTACATAATTTATTTTCATTATCTATTCAAATACTTTACAATGGTTTGTATTTAAAATATGAATTATCCTAATTGTATCCCCCAAGTGTGTCAAACTAGGTGCACATTTAGGCACATTTTTATGTACCATGATACATTGAGTCAGGCCCGACGTACCATATTAGAGTTGTTAATACTAGGTACATCTGTTCCAGAACCATGTTCACTTGTAGTATCCATACATAGATGTATTTCTAGGAAAACCACATATTCTATATCTAACAAAAAATTTATGATGTTCATCTATACATATCCTCAAATTATACCTAAGGTTTATGTTCATTAATATATGTTTTCTTAAATCTAGTTTCCAAGCTTGCTACTAAACTTCTTTTAATACCTATTGTAGAAACTTAACCCCAGAGAGCCCAGATCCAGTGAATACTACCCTTACATTATCATGATTACAAGGAATAAAATCTATAAGAACTAAAAATATTATCATTTTGGTAAAATATATACATACATGTGTCATGTATTATAAATAAATACACTAATTACAGCATAATTTTTTTTCTTTCGAGGATAACACTATTCCATGTATTATATCCCTGCATATATTTCATAGTATAATTTTTGGATACTTGTCTAAAGGAAACCAAATAAGGGTGAGATTAAATTCTTAGTAAGGGTAATTTATAGTAGAATAAATAATAAATCAAATATAATAATAATTATCGCATGGTAAATAACCAAACACACATAACATGTAATCAAACAATTATGAAGAAATTGAATTAACAATATAGAAATAAAATAACTGGGAACATATTCCATGTAATAAATTATATGAGAATAAAATGAATCCAGAGATATGTCGATGAAAAATATCTGGGATAAATAATTACTTAATCAAAATGAAGGAAATTTGTAATTATTTTATGTCATTCCTCTAGTGCATAAAAAATTATACCGTCCAGAAATATCCTCCAGACAATATAAACTAATCTAATTTGCACAACTAAGTTTTCTCATTAGAACCTATCAATGCATCAAGGGGATATATAAATTCTAGGCACCACCCTTTATTTCATGCCTAAATCATTATTCATATCGAGTAATCGATTTATTGATTTCCAAATATTTGTATTAAATAAAGGATATAAATTTGTCAATATTTCCTAAAATAATAAAATAACTTCTAATGTAAAAACTATATGAAAAATGGTATACATTTTAGGCATTAAACATATCCATGAAAAATTATATGCATATTTAGGGGAATTTCATTGTTGAATGATTATAGGAAATTGAATGTTTCAAGGGGACTAAAAGGAATCAAGGAATTTAATTCTGATACTTTCCTTAGACAAGTAAATCATAAACCATATATAAGAAGCATAAAGATGGTATTAATACAAAATATCCCATATAGATAAAATATTATGGGTTTTAGTTGAGGATTAATAGAAAAGTATAAAAATAACTTTTAAAAACATTATTGAAGAAAATATCCTTTTGTTTGGAAAAATATTTTAAAAAAACATTTCCTTGAAAATCACATTTGAAAAAATTTTATTTAAAAAGCAACATTTTAAACATGAAAATAAATCTTAAAATAAATAATGGTTGGTAAATCTATACATTCTATACAAGGTAAAAAGAACATTCCTTTTTCATGGTAAAAAGGTTAGAAAAAATTCCTTACTCAGAAAGTGAAAAGAATATTCCTCTAAAAACACTGTTAAAAGAAAGAACATGTAAAAAAATCTTTAATAAAATATTTTTCGAAAGCTTAAAAAAAATTTGGAAACCATTTTTAGAAAACCAGGTTTTATGAAGAAAATAGGTTATCCAACTAAGGTGAAAAAAGAAGTTGGGTTTTCAAAATAATATTTTCTAAAACATTTTAAGTCCCAAAGATTAAAAAAATAGCACTCATACATGAAAAATGTAATCAATAACTAGGGGTGAAGAAAATGAAATGGTATACTAGAAAATTATTAACTAATTTATGCTAATATAAATTCAAGTGTAAAAAATATTAAAAAAATGATACTATATAGTAAACCATTTAAAATATTATAATGTTGGAGTGTGAATCAATCAATGAGTAGATTATCTGAATCAATAGTAAATCTACATATATAAGTAGAAATGAATCAATAGACAATAAAATTCATTATAAAAATAATCATAGAATATTAATGAAATTGAGGATGTCATATAACCCAATGAAAAGAAATTGGGTTAAAAAATTCTTTTCCACATGGTAAAATTTAACTCGAATCCCCTTAGATCCAATAATTCAAATTGAAACTGAAAAATATCTTAAAGAATGAATGATTCATGATATTATATGAAAATTTGGATGTATGTACACAATATTAAATAATTTTGTGCACAACTATAATTTTATTATTCCAAGATAATGTTAACAATACCAAAATTAATTGATATTGTAAAGGTAATCATTTATAATGTTCTCTAGGAGAATAATCTTTAAACATTCCAAAGTGTCCCATACAACTTTTAAACGTTTGAATTATAATCTAAATGAAGGGATAACATTAAATGAAACTTATAATATAATGATAATTTTTATATTCATGATATAACATGTCCAATGGAAGTATATACATCTTATAAAAGAGTTTAGGTGCATAACAAAAAATTAGTCTCAATGGAATTTAAATTGAGACGAAATACCTTACCTTTTGTTTCCTTTTAGTTGAACAATCATTGAATTAATTTATAAGGATTTTAATAGTGTTAGTAAGATATTATGGAACCATATTCATGTTTATAATATCATATATTATCTTCTTTATAATATCTCACTACCCGTTTGATAACAATCACTCCTTATCTTCACCATTTCAGGTATTAATTACCTAGTTTGTCAAGTATGTTTTGACTTGTTATTTGCTGTTCATATTCATTAGATCAATATTTAATCATCTAAAAAATGTAAAAAATCATGTACATATCATATATAATAATTATATATGAATTTAAAATAATCTACAAATTTTGGAAATAGTAAATTAAATTCACCATTCATTGAGACAGTAGGCCGCACGTAAGCATGAACACTACTTTCATTTCCTTGTTATATTTTAAAAGATTTAAAATGAAATGATATATATATATATATATATCTGTGTGTGTGTGTGTGTGTTTGTATATTATTATTTTAGTATCATTTCTATTTCTTTATTGTTACAAATTTTTATTAAAACCATCCTTTATACATTCCTTGTATAGTGTGAATGATTCACATCACTTTGTGGTGTGGTAGTCCACACTACAAAAAATGATGTTATTGAATTCCCACAAGTTGGAAAACATAAAGGTATGTTGTTTATTGAAAATTACATAAACAAATAAATTATAAATGTCATAAATATCATATATAAATAGATTTTATATCATAATGAAGACCATGAGAGGTGGTAAAGGATGAATGGACAATCATCATTTTGTGAGGTGAAAGTTCACTCTACAAACTAAGGGTCAGTTTGTTACCCATTATATTGAAGCGAGTGTAGGTATAAGTATAAAACATAAAAAAAATTATATTAATTATACTAGTTTTATTATATAATCAAGGAATAATGATAAATAAGGGATGTATAATGAAATAAAAAAACGAAAGAGCTTGAGGAAAAATGTTTCATCTTCTTTGGGTAACTCCTTTTGGTTTTAACAAAAGGGATTACTTGGATGGATTTATGCCTAATGGGAGGACTATATGATGAGGAGTGAGATTTTTATAAGCTATTTGGGATGATTATGGTGGATCATAAGTTTCCTGTTTGGTGTGAGGAAGTGGGAGTCTTGAGTGACTTTTTATTGTTGAGGTGGAGTGTCATTGTTGTAAATTTTGGAAAAGGGAATTCCACCCACATTTTTCCCATTGAAAGTGGCTAAAATAAAAGAAAATATTCTATAAAAAGGATAATAGGGTCTAAATATTAATATAATTTTTTTCGGATAAGTTTCTAGGTCATTTTGGATCTTATTTTTATGGTTAATACCTTGTTAAGATTAATTTTATTTTAATCATTGTAATAAATTTTAATTACAACCACTAATATTTTTGGTTAAAAAAGAAGATGAACACATTATAAATTTTAAATTATTATAATTCTAAACATGTAATACATTTTTTCAAATATCATTCAATTAATTGGCATAAATTAATTTAATTTTAATCTGTAGATGAGACGACAATGCATGTTTTTAACATAAAAATATTCAAAAGATTTCTATGTTTTTATATTTAATGTAAAAGTAAAATTGATTAAAATTATCTAAAATGTATTAATTGATAGAAAACTGAACTAATTAAACTTTAAAACCAATTTAAAATATAATATATCCTTATAAATAAATTTAATGAAAAAGTAGTTTTGAGTTAAAATTTTTATTTTTCACTATTCATTAAAAAATTAAAAATTCACTGAAAAATACTGAAAATTTACCTGAAAATGATTATTTTTATAATATTATGTTTTTTTATATATAATATTTTTAAAATGTCCAAAAATTTGATTTAAAATAGGTTGTCAATTAAAATGTAGAAAAAGTGTCTATAAAAATATAAGGTTTTATGTGTAATATTATGTTGTTTGTTATCTTATGTTTGTCGAATCTATTGGATAAATGTTAGAAAAATGAGGGAATATATAAAATTTATATTTCATTAGAATAATTATCTAATTTTAATTAATTTAATTTATTGGGATAAAATATATTTGTGAGTATAAGAATAGTTTTCTATAAAAATATTCCATCTATATTGAATTGGTTCATATATTCAATAATTTGTTAAGAATGAATTAATTTCATATTTTTTTAAACCATATATTTTAATATTATAGTTAATCTTATTCATAACCACTAATTTAATAGCCTGTTTATATCTTATTATATTAAAAAATAATATTTTAATAATATATTATTGTTCAATAAAACCCAGTCATGCGCGTAATGAAAGTCATATAAGGAACTCATTATTGCATGTAACATACATTAACTGAGAATTTCATGAATTGATAGATATAAATTATATTGAATTTATTTAAAATGGTAAATATATTATAAATTCTCAAAATATTATATTCCCTTATGTGTGTGGTGATGCATGTTATACATGCTATCAAATAAAATTTTCTTACTTTATATTTTCAGGGTGTTATAGGGAAAAATATATGGAAGATAGAGTATTAGAATATAGTTCCATGGAAGGTATAAAAATATAATATGTATAACCAGATAGAGCTAATCCATAATTTTTAGTACAAATAACTTCTATAGTTATGAATATTGTAAAAATATTTAGTCCCAACATGATTTTCTTACTTCTAATAGAAATAGGATAATTAGGAATACTATAGGAGGATTCAACTATAAGTGAATTTGGATAGTGTGAGTTAGTGATTAAATAAGAAATATGTTCATTGGATGCTAATGGAATATGGTTGTTAATTTAGGTACCATAGGGGAAATGATAACCTACGAATAAGGGGGTGTTTTGCATGAAGGAGAATGATGATGGAATGAATCAGTATAAGTGATGATTTACAGTAATGGGATTTCAACATAAGGAAGGGATTGACTTATCATAAATTATATAACCCATTTTTAGCGTTCCTCCATCCAAATAGTGCTTCTATAGGTTTTATATGATTATTTTTACTTTGATAAAATGGTTGAAAATATATATTTTATCTATAGAAATTTATCAGTGTAAATTAGTATAAACAATCTAGTGGGTTTAATGGGTCAGTGAAATGTTGACATGCTGTATAATATGATAATAATCCTCTAAATGTTGAAGAAATTATCAAGGTACTAGAATGATAAATAAAACTAATTCTTGGATGAGTAAAGCTTCACTCAATGAAACATAGACCACTATTTCGACAAGAAGGAATGGGATGAGAAAAGTTTCATCATATATTTTTTATTTTTGAACTAAATGTTGTTATATTTTCTAGAATTAAAGATAATTTATAATCTAAATAATTAATTTTCCATTAGAGTAATGATGAATGATATTTTTCAGGATAAAAGGATATTGTTAATAATGATTGAGAGAGATTAGGAATCTAAAAATTTTGTTCTATCTTAAAGGGACTATATCTAAAAGATCATTATGAAGTTTTGGAATATCTAGATGCAAGATGTTTTTAAATCTATAGTCCATGAAATTAAGGTTATATAGGATAAGGAATATATAAAATATATATGAAGTCCAACACATGGATAGAGTTCCATTTTCATCAGTTATAGTAATCCTGATGTATACTATAATATGCAATCAACCGAACATTGAATTGGAAGTGGGAGTGGGGAATTCTTTTTCATGAAAATTATAGGATGGGAACACTAAGAGGTTGTGATGTTGGTTATATGGTACATGAAGGGATCATAATATATATCCTTGTTAATTGGGTTAAATTATCCATTTTATGGTTATAGAGATGAAAAACTTTCAGGGTATTCAAACATTCGAAAGAAAACCACAAGGTTTTTGTTCACCAATACAGGATAAACTATCATTTGGATGTCACATGTTACAATATTGGTGACTTTTTCTATAAAGGAAGATGATAATGTGTCTATAATAGAATCAATAATGGAATTGTTATGGTTAATGGAATTTTTAAAGGAGATATAAAAAAGTCTATAAATTGGAGTTTTATTCTATGATAATTAGAGTTATATCCATTTGGATCATAACCCATTGTATCACTCACATATTAAACATATTTACCTCAAATTACATTTTATAAAGAAAATACTAGAGGATAACAAGATGGGGATGTAAAAGATAGATGGGAAGTTAAATCTATCAGACATGGTCTCAATACTTTTATTCTAAGAAGTATTGAAGAAAAAATATGCCTCATTGGGGATTGGGTGAATTTAAAGATATGGAGAGAAATAATAGTTTCTTTTTATGACATAAAAATAATATCCTTATGTTTTTATAGAGTTTCTAATTATTCCTTAAAATAGTCTTAAATTGGGATAATTTAGTATGTGTAAATCATATTTCATTTTCCAATTCATTATACTTGAAGGTGTTACTCAAAAGGATAGATTAGTCGTGAGGGTTTAGGAAGAAACAGTGAGATCTCTGCTAGATGAAAGTTTTATTAGATGATACTATCATATAACGTCCATGTGAAGTGGCTATTTTCAATGGAAAATGTTTAGTGAATGTTATAGGGTTTATCCTCATGATTTTTTTGATAAAATGGTGGGGAAAATTTTATTTTTCACTGGCTACTGTGGCCAGGTACCAATTAGTATAGTATACCAGAAGTCACTAGGTTCAATGGTGGGTCTTCTACAAATAAAAAATGGTTGTTCAACAAGATGACCATAATTACCATACTATAAGTATTTAGGACCACCAATACATGTGGTATGGTGATATTTTTAGACTACATGTATTCATTAATATAAATTTACATCTTATAAAAAGTTATTATAATTATTTTTCTTCTAAAAGAAATTAAATTTCAATAGTGTATCAACCACGGAAACATGAATCATGTTTTTACCACATAAACTCATGTGTCCATTAATTTACTAATTTCTTTATTTAATGTTTTATGTGAATTTTGAGTCTTTCTTTAGTGTGTGTGAGTTTGACTTAGTGAGGTTAGTAGGGTGACATATTTTTTCCCATATCTTTTGTTACACTAATTTCAACGGAGTCTATTTGGTTAAACGAGTACCATAATGTTATTTCTACCTCATGGGGAATATAGTTTTTATCTTATCAGAATCCAATAGAGTATGATTCATAAATAATTTCACTAGGTTGATGAGGAAAATTATAAAAATTCATAAATTCATGAAATTTCATAAATTTGTTGAATTAGTCCTCTCAACAGTCAATTTTACTAGAATATCACATTTCTCTCCATAGCTTCATGAGTCAAGGAAAACTCTTCCTCTACTACAAATTCCATATTTACACATTCACTATAGGAATCAATGATCAAGGATATGATATTCATCTATAACTAATAATCAATATCCTTATCATAATTGAAATAATTCATGAATTCAATACGTTTCAATACGTTTATGAAGTAGGAAAACTATTCAAATTCAGAATCATACATAGTCTCTAATCAACCTTGCTGTTGGAACATAAAAAACTCTAATGATATTCAAAGTGTGTAATGTCTTTAAATAATTCCTATTATATATGAAAGAGTATATTTTTGATATAGGATGGTATTCCACTATCATTTTTCCTTTCTAAATCCATTCAATATTTATGCTCCTCAGCTTCAAATTTATAAATCACATCACATTAATCACCTTATAAGTATTCATATACTCAAATGATATGTATACATTCATAATTTAATTATAAATATTTTGGGATCCTAATACTATGAAAAAGGTTGTGTAGGAATTTTTTTTAAATTTATGGATAACCCTAACCATAATCTCTTCGCCTTTTTCAATAAATTATAAAATTCATTAAACAAATGAAATTACCTCTACAAAAGGCATATCCAATAATTCATCATCCCTATAAGAAACCTCCATAAACATGGATTTGATCAGAAAATATAATTGTTTCTTAGTCATCATTCCATGAAAATACATTCACCCATAACATGATTGTTTTTCATGATATATAATCCATTTTAGGCAATAATTTTAATCATTTAATATAGAATTTTTTTCATGAATAAGATATTATGATAATAATTTATTTAATACAATTATAAAAGGATCTAATATTCTTCTTCATGTATCTCAAAAGTTTCTTATTTTAAAACTTTATCAAATTTCAACCATACTAAATTATAAATCATTAAAATTATATCATATGTAGTCATATCACTTCAGTCCTTGGATTTACCCATAATCAACTTGGTTTGGAATCTATCTTTTCCACCTTAATAGAACCCAAATAATCCTAATCACTAGTTATGATTTCACCATTATATTATACAGGTATTCTACATTGCCAAACATAAATTTTATCAGAAATCACCAAAGTATAACACTACTAACTTTATTATCTACCCAAAATTTTATATCTATAACTCACCAAATTTTCTTGGAGACCCTTCCATCTTGGGATACCCTCACAACCAAGACTGATCTCATGTAGAATATGAAATTGACCTGTTATTAAAGTATAACAATTGAATCACTCCACTATGAGTCACATCACATGATTCTTAGGCTCCACACGGAATCAAGGATCTTATATACATTATAGGTCGAACTCAAGAAAAAAACACCAAAATATTTTGTATCACAAAACTCATGATTTTTTTACAATATCTGGGAATCAATTTACATATATAACCCACTCTAGGGTTACTATTGTTTTTTGATAAACTTAAACCCTTTAAAACTAATAAAATTTAACTATATCAAACTAATAATCATATATAATATATGGTTTTCCACACAAGTCATTCCCCTACATAATCTATCCACTATATGGTCTTGGATTAAAATACACATAAAATCCGTATACATAGTTATCCATAAATATTATACAATGAAAAAAATCAACCAAAGGATTAGTCAAGTAATGTTTTACTAATATCTTATATTAGAAAAACTTATAACTTACTATTGAATCCTTAATTTATCAATATTCCATTTCATTACCAAGTTCTTAATCACATATAAGTATACATATGACACATGAATCATCAGATCCAAATATGATGCATGAACAAATCCTCTCTTTCCACCTGAGGAATAGTGTGGATTTATAAATAGTAAAATATACACCATATTTCATGAAACCTAAAAATTGTAACATATACAAACCAAAAATAAAAAACCAATACCTTAGTAACATGATATTTAATCATAAATGTGTTATTTAGGATCAAACATATGTTTTTTCCAAAGTCATAACCTTTTCTATATCCATTAACCATATCCCAAACAGTAAAACAAAAGGGTTTTAATCCCATTTTCATCATCCATGTCATGGCTTCCCAAATAGATCGTGGTTCAGAGATCCACATGACATGAAATGTGCCTTCTTATATGCCACATGCTACTAACCAGTAATGAGGGTATATTAATAACATGAATAGACTATACCCTCTATCAAATAACCCTAAATAACATTAAAATTAATAAAAATCCATCATCTAGAATACAACTACATAATATAGACATTATAGTGATAAATGATTCATAGAAAATACAACATCACATAAAAGATAAACCCTATTTAAATGGAATATAGTTATACATAAATACATAGGATAACTCAATGGGTTGATCATATACAATATTTATTTAAAAGAGTAAAAAAATAGACATATTTCCAATAAGGACCTTAGATTTTCCACAATAATATGTCATTATCCTCATCTAGCTACCTATAACATGTCCACCTATACTAGGGGAATCACCATTATTTTAATTCCAATATAGAGTCTATAAATATACTTGGTAAAACATATAGAATGAGAGGTCAAAAATCAGCATACCACCATGTAATATATCCATAATATATTTCATTATATATATTAGTGCATGAACGGTATAATTACTAAATAAATAAAATAGTAATCCTGTCATTAAATACCAAAACAAGATAAATATATGAGTAACCATACCTAGTATACCCAGTGTTGGTAATGGGATATCGTTTCCCATGGTATGATCACATGATATAACATGGTTAGCATAATACTGAACCTTTCCATGATCATGAGTGAATAATAGACCACTGTTAAATGGATAGTAAACTAAAATTAAAAATATACTCATTGTGGTACACCAAGTATGTGTAAATAAAAAATGATGTCTATATATTTACCCAAAACAACTTCTCTTAATAACAAGATCAAATGCATATCACATAATTACCTAAATAATCCCATCTATATAAATGGATCAATTAATCATTACATATATCCCCATAAGATACCACCCTAATAACAGGAAACAAATACTCATCACATATAACCCTAAAAGAACTTATCCTCATAGAGATTAACTAATACTCACATTTATCCCCAAGATCCCCTATTTATAGAAAGATAAAATATATATCACATAGAGACTCACAAGATAATATTTTGAAAAAAATATCAAATACTAATAACATTTCTCCCTAAAATCACCCTTATAAAAAACACATATTAATAATCTAATATTTATATGTGATCTACCCTATAGATAGTTTGATCAATAACTTATCACATATAACCCTAAAAATCACAACATGATTGAAGGATAAAATTTTATCCACCACTATCACTTAGAGTAGATGGTATCACACATAAGAAGAAAGTAGTTGGAATAAAAATATAATAAAATGGATTTCCCAAATACTTTTGTATCATGTATAAGCCAATATTATTAAGTATTTTTACCCTGATCCTTAATCTAAATCATAACCACTTTAGGTTAAGTTAGTAACTCTAAAATACTATCTCACCAATGATATAGACTTTCATGACCATACTCATTAATTCCCAATCTTGTGGCCCCATAGTATATATATGATTTACCTTTATTTGGGCCCCTTCCCTTGGTTGGTTCTCTTATCATTACATAATATGACCCTAAATCTATTAATATATTCAATTAATACTAATAAAAAAAATTTAAAAAAAATACTTTATCCCTTATATCTCATTGATATCCCCTTTCCATGCTCAATCCCCAAGGAAAACCTTCATCACCTGACCACTAACCCATCCACCCTTATTAGATTTTCGTCAAGGAATTATAAACCATACCAAAACTATCCCCAATATTCTCAATCATCTATTGGAGTCACAAAAATTTATTAATTCACTTAATAAATAATGAAATCTGAGGAACACACAAACCCAATAATGAATTCTCAAGATTAATGGATTACTAAGCATCATTCTAGAAAACCTCGAAGGGATACATAAATAAGTCTATACACACTCAAAATGCATTTCTTATTGCTAAAATTAGGATATCTCTTTTAAATGACCAAGAAAAATTAAAATAACCAAAGTTAATCGTGTGATACACCTTTATAATATTCCTAAAGAACACCCCTCCCTTCATCAGACATAACCAAATCCCATTAATCAAGTATCCAAGCAATCATACTCTCTCATGAAATACCATAATTATAAAATTCATGAAAACAAAAAAATGTAAAACCACATACCTCATTGTCATAGAATAATTTCTATACAACACCATTGAAGAAATTGACATTTATATATGGAAATTACTAAATCTGAAAAAACCAAAATTTATGATTTTAAACTAATCACCGTGATACAATGAGAGAATTTAAGGATTAAAGGTAAATTGAGTTTGGACTTATGTATTGATTTCCAAGGTAATTGATTCATAGTGATTATAATAATAATTTTATAATATGGGAAAAGTCATAGAGGATATGAGGTGAGTTAAATAGATATATATGGAACTATTATCTCCTTCTGTGGTTGAACATTGGGTTTCAAAATGTTTTCTCAAAAGAATTTGATAATAAAAAAGTTAATTTTCACTCAGAAAAAAAAACAGTAGAGCAGTGAAATTATTAAAAAGAAAAGAAAAACATAAATAAGAACAATGGCCCCCATAAAATGGGTGTTTTGTGGGTACCATTATAAGTTATATTTTCCTTCCACTAGAATCGTAGTGGTAAGTTGGAGATTTAATTTTCACTAATGGACTCCTAGTGGTTGGGGTGGTGGCCCATGCCACGTCCATAGGAATTATAGAGGCATCCCATTAGCCATTTTCTTGGAAATATACTCATAATATTTTTAGAACCCATCCCACTTCCACATTTCCCAATTGAGATAATTATTCATTAACATAAAAATTCAAGATAACCAATAAAATATAAATCAATTTTTAATAAATAAATCAAATCCATACGTAAATATATACGATACATTACATGAGTGAACCCTTTTCTCCATTTTCTTGGTTTTCCCTATATAGAGCTCTTTAAATTTTATTTTGGCTCCTTTTATAATCTTGAAATGTGTATAACAGTATCTATAATCTCCCCAATTATGATTAATAAAATACTTTCCAATTTAATCTAACTAAGTTTAAACACATCCCTATAATATATATCATATGATCAAAAAAAGTGGATATGTTATGATCCAATTTCTATATTTTGTGAAAAAACTAGTATAAGGAATCCTTATTATTATGCATGTCTTCCATGTCTGCATGAGATCATCTCAACAATATTATAGGACCTTATTTATTTTCCCTATAACTTTATTATTTGATAATGAATTTTATATTTACAATAGAGGGTATAGATGTCATAGATTATAGCTTTTAGGGATTGAGATCTATTGAAAATGGGTTGTCGTATTGAGTGATAGAGTCATGGATATAGAATTGTGACTATATCTATGAATATTAGAATAGTGTAGGTATTCATGGATCATATTTAATTGTGAAGGAAATTATAGTCCACCATACAAAAGTATATGCAACCGTGGATCATGTTCACTGGGAAAGGAGTCACGATATATAAAAAGAATGTACGATACATCATGAAGAAGTCATGGTCCACTTTTGTTGGTTGTGTTATCCTAATTTTAGAGTCCCTAAACCAGTATCCTGGAGCCTATGTTTGTATTATTACATTGGAATAAGATACAAGGGATCACATCTAGAAGGAACTAATAATTCAGTAGTCTTGGTAAACTGGATATATACATAAAATTGAAAGTAAATTTTATAAAATAAAATACAAAAATTGATTTATTTTATAATTCCATTATTCCTCTTAGTTTATCCCTTCATATAAATCATAAAACACTTCCTTGTATCCAAGAGAATATAAAACGTAAGAAATGTGTGACCTAAGATGATCAGTAAGGGTAACGATACTATGAAATCAAAGAGTAAATAATTCATATTTAATATGGAAAGGTAAATAATATAATCACATTACATTTAATTAATAACATGAGTATAATATTTTAGAACTAAATGATGATCAAATAATTATATAAAAATAATCACATAGGCCTGAAACGTATCCATGAATATTATAAGAAATACAATATCGAGATGGAATATCAATAAATAAATTGATAACTATAGAAATAATAATGCTATAAATCTGAAAGTTACTTTCAAGGACTTGTTCCAAGATATATAACTCTGCCAAGGCCTTACATAAATACATATATATAAATTGTTAATCCCTCAATGAAAACCCAATATAGTTTGTCTCATGAGACCTACCGATGCATCAAGGGTCTATAGAGAGCCACACTCATCTCTTACTAAGTCCAATTAATTATTAATATTAATGGGTGGAAACATAATTAACATAAACATTAATATTGAAATACTAGAATGTGAAATTTTTACAATTACCCCAATCAGTAAACATAATCATAAACCATCAAAATTTATATGTACGGTACCACACTGGAACATCCCCAGTCAAACTGATCATAAAAAATATAAAGAAAGAAAAAGGAATATGTTAAAATAAAATATCCCTATTGTATCATAAGTGTAATGAAGGGTAAATGTCACTGATGAATAGAAATACCATAAAATATATTAAAAATATTTTTGAACAAAATAAAATTTTCATTTGAAAAATAAAATTTAAAAGATTTTATAAAAACATATTGAAAATAAGTTTATTTTAAATTAACCTTTAAATCATTTAAAATAAATTTTAAATCATTTATTGATAAGTACGTCATAAAATTACATTTATATTATACACATTAAAAAAATATTCTTTTCACATTTTTGGTAAAAAGAAAATGGGAATTATTTTGAAAAATACTTGATGGTTACCTTCAATTTTTTTTCAAAACGAAAATTGGTAAAAATATATTCAATAAATCATTTTAAAAAGTTTATAAAAATTAATTTTTTTTGAAAACATGGGTTTTGATAAAAAAGTATTTCTAATTGAAGACTGAAACAAAGTTGGATTATCTTAAAAACATTTTCTGCATCATTTAAAGTAAAAATGATTGTTAAAATGGTACGATTACATGAAAAAGTTAGTGACTAAAAATAGGGAAATAAAATAGTTCAATTTTAATATATAAATATCAAATAATTCTTCAAAGGGATATATAAACATAAAAAATACCAAATAATAACGAGATATGGAAATAAAATCTTACCACTTTATTAATATTTGAAATATAACACCAATGAAAGAAATAAATTTAAATGAAAATTTAAATACCATTAATATAAATTATTTCATGATATAAAATAAAAAATGGGTACTATATAAACCACATTAAGGAAATAAGATGTAAATATGGTGTATGTCACACTGAAATAGATGTGAGATGAGAAAAACATTACCTTAGGGATTATTTCCTTCTTACATGTCAATACTTCATATATAATGGTTTTAATCATGTTATTTATTTATAAAATAACTATAATAATATTTATAATAAAATATATTGTCCTATTATAATATTTTACCACCCATTTGTTTGTAATATATCATTATTTTCAATGTTTTGGGGGTTAATTGACTTTTTTATCATGCACATTATTTCATAAATGTTCCAATTATTATGAAAAAGATATATATATATATATATATATGTCATATGTATAATAATTATTATTTTATAAATATCATATTTACTTATCATATAAATTTTTTTAACCATTTCGGAATGATGGAAATGGAAAATGAATCGCATCACTTCCTGAAGATGGTAGGCCTTAGGTACGCACGAGCGACAATATTATTCTCTTAAGGAGTGAAAGGGTCACATAGTGGGTGAATTAATAATTTATCATAATAAATATCATTACATAAATAGAATATATGTTCATTAATTATATCCTTATTACATTAAATATAAATCAAATTTATAAAACGAATCACATCTCTTCACCAGGCGGTAGTCTGCCGTACACACGAGAGATACAAAAAAATTGAAACAGAACAGAACTTAAAAAGGTATGATTGATATTAAAATTATAGAATTATAATAATCTAACAAATATATTATAATATTTTAATTTCCATCATCATATAAATCCAATAAAGGTAGTCATGGAAAACCAATTACATCAGTTAATGAGGGTGAAGTCCGCTGTTCTAATGATTGATAATTTGGTTTCCCATTTTATGGAGGTCAAGAGGGATAAATATTTTTACATAAAAATAATAACATATAAATATTTGATATCTCTTATTTTATTTATATTTTAATTGTTAATATATAATTAAATTATGAAATTAATAAATAAAATGAAAGATCTTTGTTATTATAATTTCATTCTCTAAGAGAAACCTCTGTTGGATCTCCTCTTAAGGACCAAAGGGATGGTATTTTGGAAGGAAAATAACCTATAGAATATATTTATGGAGGTTTGAGAGTTATTTTTTCATTGGTATTTGTTTTTTAAAATATATTTAGAGTAGTGAATTATTAACGGGAATGAGTGGATTTCTGTATTTTGTTAAAGACTACTGTCATGGAAATTATTTTGAAATTCCCCAAAAGAATGGAAAATGATAAATTCATTCACATCCCATAATCTTTCAAATAAAATTAGGATCTAATTTGGGATATTTTAATGTGAAAATATGTCTAGAAAATAATCTTTTTTACATGTTGTATGGTAATTGAAACCATTATCTTTTTCGTTCAACACCCCCCAAAACCCATTTTTACCTTAACCGTGGTAATTATTTTTTACATTTTTTTCTATTAAACTTTTTCAAAAAGTTATTTTTCCTTATTAGGTAATAAAAATTAGCAATATCTCTAAATTGAATCCATTTTATCCAATTTACAGTCACAAAATTGGAAAATTTTAATTTAAAATTAATCCCACATACACAACAAGAAAGCTGGTTCTCAAATATTAAATGTTGTAACGATTTCAATGTTTTTTGTATCAGAATTTAATTTGAAAATGATTCCAATGACCTAAATTTTATTAATTTATATATAAAGGAACTAAATTTAATTTAATAACAATTTAATATATAATTTAACTTAGTAAATAATTTGAATAAAATGATTTTTTTAGTAACAATCCTTAATTTTCACTATTAATCGAAAAATGAAACATTTTAGAAGTATCCCAAAAAATAAACTTAAGATAATTTTGATATGATGATTTTAAAAATAAAGTTTATTTCTGTCCAATAAATTTTCTAAAATTGGTAAAAATTAAATATAAATTATGTTTCAAATGCACAACAAACCCACCATTTAGAACAATACAGTTTTCTAAAAGCATTTCCTTTACTTTTTAATGATTATCATTCTAATTTTAATCAATTCATAAGCATTGAATTTATTTTATACTTGTATAAACTATAATATTTTCATAATTTATATATTAATAATAATACCCACTAACTTAATGTATAAGTTTTAATGGCCATGATTAAATAATAATATTTCAATAGAGTATCATGTTTCTTTTAATCCCAGTGTTTCATGCATCATAAGCTATGAAATAGATTGAATTTATTTTAAAATAAATGTATTTTAATATCTTGATATGTTAAATTCTCTTATAATATGTTTGATGTTTTTCATAAATTCCATCAACATGATGTTCCTATTTTAAAATATCATGGTGTTACATTTTACCCCATTAAAATTTTTGCATGTTCTCAATTTAATCTTTATTTCGATAAAATGGGGTTTCAAATATGAAAATAAATTTACTTAAAACCCAAATATTGAAAAATTTTAATAAATAATCCTTATAATAATAGAGAAAATTAGGTATGAAGGTTATGTAAAATAACACATTACTATCTTTCTATGTAGGTGAACATTGGTGGAAAGTGAAGATGTGGGGATGAAAGAAAATGGTTAATAATAATAAATAATGACAGAGGTAATTGAAAAAATTAAAGTGACTGATAAATGGAAATAAAAGGACCTCAAAATCATCAATATGTGATGATTTAAAAGACCAAACAATTCACCAAAAATGATTGTAATATGATACCAATTTTGTTTCAAGAAAATTTTCTTAATGTTGAGGAATAATTTTATTTTATTGAAATGTAATTACTTGATACTTTTCTATTTCATAATTAAAATTTAATCCTTTTGTTATTATTACATAATTTTCCACTTTATTTATTTCTACATGAAATGAAAATCCAAGATAATGTTTTTATAACTAAGTACTAAAATTACCATTTAACATAACATAAGATCCCTAAAACAGTAATAAGACATCCCTCCAAAATTAAAAAAAACCAAAATGTTTATCACAAGTTATAAAATAACACCAAATGTTCAACGTAATCAATCAAATATAGACAATATTAACAATTCATTATTCCTTAGACAAAACATAGATTTTTTGATATATTCCTTAAATCTAAAAATATTGTTAAATATATCAATGATAACAGAAACCACATTTTCAACAAATAATTAATCAGTTCCAAGGTATTCAGTACTATACAATATAATTTATCCATATCAATCATCTCTTAATACCGACATCATTATCTTAACATCAAGAGCAGTTTAATTGTTATATTTTCTTCGAACTCGTTTTTTACAAGAAGTTTGACTTTCCAATGAATCATTTTTTTGGTACCATTAAACACATTATTTAAAATCTTTTATGAAAATGTACTGTAATACAATACTTGTAAATTTTATAATTCTTATAAAAAGAATATTGGTGATAAAATACAAAAAAATGAAAGAATTTAAGAATCCAGATTGAAGAACATTAATCATTCGACTTCTACTATGGTAATAACATGATATTGAATTTGATTACTTATCTTATTATAAGGTATATTTCATTAATGCTAGAGGAATTAATTTTCATAGTGCATTATCTCCTTGAGTGGAATCATTACACATTTGATGATTCTTTCATTCCCTTTCAATCATGAGAATGCTGGCCTTTTTCCTCTCACATTAAGAAAATTGATTTTTCTTTTAAGAATGTTCCATGGTGTTTCTGTCCACAATTTTCACATGTTAGAAAATATTTATTTCCCTTATTACCTTTATGAACCTTTTTCACTATTCTCCTGTTATTATATTTCATCCCATTGAAGTCATAAATCTTGGATAATTCACTATCTATCTTGATAGAACATGGTACAATATCCTTATATGATGAGAATTTTTGGGAGACTTGTTCCCTTGAATGTATTGGATATTGAAATCAATGAGATAGTCAATAATTCTCTATGGATTATGTATATATTACAAAACATTCCTTGCTATAATTTTAAAGTTCACTTCATTCTTAGCAACATTTTTCTTTTATTTATTTCTTATACTCAAGAACTATCTTTTCATATCTCTTCATTTCTCATGAGGAATATATTTTTCCAAGAAAATTATATTTAAATATTTCAATTACATGTATAATATTTCTTCTTAATACTTAGTGTATTTAATCAAAGACTACCATTGATTCACATTCCCTTATAGACAATAAACTACTATGATACGTTTCTCCCTTTCACTACTTCCCAAAGTGAGAAATATCTTCTATATGGAACATATCCATTGGTTGACTAAAAATGTATTTTTATTTACATTTAATGATGGATTTGTCTCAATCGTGAATCTATTTTACATTATTATACTACCTTGTGAATCAGAGGGCTAGTCTATATGAAAAAGGTTATTACTCATAACCGGAGTCATCTTCCCTAATACGGTTATAATTTTTTCAGCTTTAGCTGTAACTACAGTGTGATATTTGTTATCTTGAGTTGGGGGTAAATCCACACATAGAGTATGTTAATTAATATGGTTCCCATTACATTCATTAGGCACCGTTTATAAATAATATAATAAAAAATATTACATCATAACATTATGAAATAAGATTTATAATTCAAAAACTAGTGAAACACTTAACTTAAATTGAAAAATTTATACATAACTAATATTATAATCATAAACATGGTTTACTTGAGGTATTTACTTTTTAACTCCTTCATAATGGGTTGTAAAAAACATGTGATTTATCTTAAGAATATCCCAATGGAGTTTCAAAATAGGTGTCTTGTAAGACCAGTTTTCACTCACTAGGTAATGATTAATCCAATCCCAATGTGACCTTTTCTGAGTTATTACCCCTTAGTACATCTATACAATAACCACATCAACTCGTATTATTAATATCAGAAATCATTTTCTTATAAAAATTAAATAATCTATTCCTTACCAAAACCTTTGTATTTTCATGTATACTTATCCTCAAAGTTAATCATAGGGTTATGTTCCATAATCTATGTTTTACAAAATATTTTTCCCAATGACTCTACTAATATTTATCTCATACCAACTATAGTGACACCAACCCTAGTAGATGAGAGTCAGTGACTACTTTTTTTATGTTTTCATATGATAAAATAAATCACATCCGGATGGATAGAATAGTTTATTCATCTTGGTAAACTAGATTCATTAATGATGTTTGTATAAAATTTTAAAACATAAAATACCCATAGAATTTTATTTCACAATTCCATTATTCCCCATAGTTCATCCCTATATATCAATCGAAAAAAACTTCCTTATGACGTGGGGAAAATAAAAAAATAAGTAAATGATGAAATCAAATGCTCTATAATGGTATGTGTACAACAGAATATACTAATAAATATGAAATAATAAATATGAAAATTTAAATAACTAAATCAAATTATATTTAATCAATAACTTGATAATAATATTGTATGAATGAAGAATGATCAAATAATTCCACATAAATAATCACATGGGAATGAAACGTAATAATATATATTATAACTAATAGAATAATCACATTTATTAACAATAACTGAATTCATAATGATGTAATACATAATACTAGAAATATAAAACATACCTTCAAGGCCTTTTTCCAAGATATCTAATGTAATCAAATATTTTTTCCATGAAATCTATTCAAATAAGCAAGGCCTCATCCAAAAATCAATATAGTTTGTCTCATGAGACCTACCGATGCATCAAGGGGCTATAAAAGGTCCCCAACCATTACATATTAACTCCAATGAAGTCTTAATATTAAAGTGGGTGAAAGATAATCAACATAAAAATTCACATTGTAGAACAAGCATAGGAAATGTTAACAATTACACCAATCAATAAACATAATCATAAACCATCTAGAGGAATATGAATTGTATCTAATTGGTACAACTAAAATTAAAATAATCATAAAAATTATAGAGGAATAATAAGTATGATAGTATACATGGATCATAATTACAATGAAGGGTTTATTTCATTGATGAATATAAATACCATAAAAGATCATTAAAAACATTTTTGAGGGAAATAACCTCTTCATTTTGGAAATCACCTATTAAAAATAAACTTCATCAACAAAATTTAATAATAATAATAATTTTAAATAAACTTAAAATATTTTATAATACTTTTTAAAACATTGAGTGGTCTTGGAGGTAGAAAATTACTTTCATGCCATACATGTTAAAACAAATATTCCATTCACATTTTCGGGAAAAAAATATGATTTTTTTTAAAATGACATAAAGATTCATTTCAACGATTCATGTAAGAAGAAAAAATAGGTAAATATTACTTTAATAAATAAATATGAAATGGTTATGTTTTTATTATAAAACATGGGTTTTCATGAAAAAAGATTTCTGACCAAAGATAGAAATAATGTTATATTCTTTTAAAAACATTTTTAAATAATATAAACTAACAATTAGTGAAAAATGTTAGTATTTCTTGAACGTTATTTTAATACCCAAATGTGAATAAAATATATTTATTTCAATATATAAATATCAATTAATTCTCTAAAGGGAGGTGTAAACATAAACAATTCTGAATAATGATGATATTGTGAAATAAACCCTTACCACTTTGTTTAATTCTTCATTATAAGCCTCATGAAAGAAAAAATATTAAATGAAAAATTAAAAACAATGAATATAAATTAATTCATGGTATAACAAAAAAAGGTATAGTATATACAAAATACAAATGAAATAAGTGGTGAATAAGGCATATATCTCACAGAAGTAAAAGAGGGACAAGGAAAACCATTACTTCAGGGATGATTTCTTTCGTACGTGTTCGTACCTTCTGAAAAATAGTTTAGGAATGTTATGAAATAATTTAATAACCCTAATAATATTTATAATATCACATATTATCCAATTATAAAATTTTTCTATCCAATTTTTAATAATATTTCATTATTTTCATTGTTTTTAGTGTAAATTGTCTGAATTTCTCATGTTCGTTTTATCGTTAAAATTTAGGGTTATTGTGCATAGGATATATAAATTTATCATATCCAAAATAATAATAATTTTATATATATAATTATTACTCATTATATACATTTTTATAACCATTTATAAATTTTTTACATGGAAAATGAATCACATCGCTTCATGAAGAAGTTAGGTCATACGTACAAATGAGAAAAAATAACATTAACATAATGACTGAAAGGGTAAGTAAACATGTGATATAATAGTTTTAAACAATCAATTTGATATCTTATATATCACATATATTATTTAATTTTATCCTTATTAAATTTCATGTAAAATATATCTGAAAAATGAATCACATCGCTTCGTGAGGTGGTAGTCCTCCGTACACACAAGTAGTGTTATCGTATTTGAAACAGAATGGAAAATAAATGGGTATATGTGACATTAAAATTAAATAAGTATAATAATATCATAAATATTATATAAATAGTTTAAATTATTCATTATATCCATCCTTGAGATTTAGTTACAGAAAATTAACTACATTGGTTAGCGAGGTGGTAGTCCAACATACACACGATTGATGATTTTTTTTACCATTAGATGGAAGTAGAGATAGAATAATATCCTGATATAAAAATAATAACAAATATATATTTGGTACATACTAGAGTTATGATTTTATTTTTTAATACATATTTTAATTTCAATAAATATGAAATAAAATTAATGTTTTAAAAAGGAGAAAGAAAATTAAAGTTCTTTGTTAAGATAATTACCTTAAAAAAAGAGAAAAATCATTTGGATCTCCTATTAAGGGCCCTATGGATTATATTTTGGGAGGACCATAAGTTTTATATTATGTCTAAGAATGTTTCGGTGATATTTTTAATGGGTTTTTAATGAAATAGGGCTTTAGGCGTGTTAATAAATGAGGGGAGGGAGTTCCGTTTTGTATGTGTGGAATGGGAACTCCCATAGAAATTACTTGAAAATTTCACAAAATAATCCAAAATTATAGTCATTGAAATGAAAAAAAATCTTCAAAATATTTTTTTTTTGAATTTTCTACTATTTATGTTGGAAATATTTCCATATAATATGATTTTGAGATGTTGGTAGGTCATTTTAACCCTTATATTTTTAGTTAATCTCCCAGGAAAGCCATTATTACACTAACCACGATAATTAATTTATACTATTTTCACTATTTAGTTTGGTCACAAATTAAATTGAAATTATTATTTAATATAAATTATTCTAATTCATAAAATTTAATCCATTTTTAAATCACATTAACATAAGTTTCAAAATATAATTTAAAATTAATCCCATATACGAGATGATAAAGCAGGTTTTCAAAGAGTGAATGTTCACAACATTAGAAATTTTTTATAGAAAAATAGAATATATAAAGGATTTAAATGAACTAAATTAAATTAATTGATATATATTTTAACTAATTTTACTTTAAAAAAAATTTAAAATATAATTTATCTTTGTAAATAATTTAAATGAAAAGGTATTTTTTAGTAAAAACTATTATTTTTCTTTATACACCGAATAATGAAACTTTTCTAACAACCTAAAAAATTAACATTATGAAAATTTTTATTTAATGATTTCAAAAATTGAGATTTTTTATTGAAATAATTTTCCTAAAATTGGTAGAAATTAATTATAAACTATGTGTAAAAATTGTGACTAAACCTTCTTTTAGAGCAATAAAATTTTTCAGAAAATATTTCTTTTGTTTTGACTGATTCATATTTTATTTATAATCAATAGATAAATATTAAATTTATTTTATACATGTGTAAATATTAAATGTTTCATAATTCAGTTATTACTATTCATACCTACCAGCTTAATGATAATGTTATAATGGTCATGTTTAAATAATAATATTTTAATAGAGTATCATGTTTCGTTTAAAACTGGTGTTGGTTTCATGAGAATATGTCAAATATATTGAATTAATTTAAAAATAAATGAATTGTGAATTCATAGGATGTTATATTATCTTATATGATTTATGTTTTCTGGCATACGTGCTATCACGCATGATGTTCCAATTTTTAAAATATTGGGGTTTTAATAGTGATCTCTTTAACTATTATTATAATTAGCAATTGTGGGTTTGTCTTAGAGCCCTAGAACATGATAAATCATAAAAAAAGAAAATTCTTAATATTCAAAATTTCATCATTAAGAAAATTACTAATCAAAAAAAAAATAACATTAATGGAAACTTATATAGTTATCTTTTAGAAATATATTTATTTAGAAAATTTAAATATTTTCACCCATTTATAATCATTAGTGGGGTTTCTTGAATTGATTTCTAGTGTATTTTTTTCAATTTGTTATACAATCAAATGTCTTAGAAAATAACACCATTTTTTATAGGGGCCCATAGAGCAATGATATTTAAAAAATGGCTTGGGTAGAGAAACCATGCAGTGATTCTTGGTCATGATTTTCCAAAAATAAAAACAAAAATATATAAAATGTTGGTTGATGTACGTTTTTAGTGAATATGTGTCACTTTAGATGATATAAAAATTGGATTTTATAGAATTTAAAACTATATGAAATTTTTATGGATTATAATAATTAGATAAATAGTTTATTTGTTTTATAAAATAACCATTCATAACTATTATTTTTTATGTAATGAATGTTATATGATTTATTTTAAATGATTTAAAAAACTTCTTATAGCTTTCATGCCATTAATATAAGAGTTATATTCATTTTATGATATAAAATATTTAGTCTACCAAGATAATGATTTATAATTTTAGATATAGATTTAAAAATAAGTGTTGATTATGATTTATACATATTATGTGTTAGAGTTGAATGTGAATTTATGTTACTCTTGAGTATTGATCTATGGATTGTGGGACTGTTTTTTATACATACCAATGGCCATGGGGATAACTCACTGTCTTTGAAAAGTGGAGGTCAGATGACAACATGGTTACCGTATTGAGTTTTTTTAATATAATTCAAATACCTCCCAAGAAAATATTACTTACACCATATGTGTTGGACGAATTTTGATATGTGTAGATATAATTTACCTTTATTGTATGGTATGTAACAAAAATCCTGAATTGTATAATGTTTTATTAATTAATATGTTTAGATTACATTATTTTTGTTTGTGGAATGGGATTTAAAAACTATATCCCTAGAATCATGATGCATATTTAGATAAAAAGTGATGTAATAATTTTCCATGAATCAATATTTATGGATTATATGCATATTATGAATTTGGAAATGTTGAAAGTAAAAAAACCAAAGAACTACTATGTGTTGAGTTCTATTTATCACATTCATGATTAATACCTTGGGAGGGAGAATTAGTGTGTGTTTATGTTTTTCAAATGAACCTCACCAATGATTAAGTAACAATTTTAGAAGGAACACTTTTGTTCCTCAAAATAAGTAGGAATAAATAATTAAATTAAGGAGATTCATATGCAATTTTTACTTTTTTTGCCCTCATTAGGCTACATTCATGGAAAATATAATGATGATGTGCTGATATATATAATTCACTAAGAGAACCACCTGTTTCATTATAATTTTTGAATGGTTTAACTGACCCTACATTTCTAGAAGCAACAAAACATAGAAAAATCACTAACCTCAATCACACAGAAATACCGATTATCATTCAAGTAAAATCATCTTTATTTTTTAGTAATGAAGAACGTGATTAAACCAATGATGGAATATAATCAACTTCTCCTTCATCCAGGTGATAAATATCCTTGATCATCCAATTATATGGACGCATAGATTCCCTTATATTTCTCTCATATTAATCTAATTCATGTCTGAATTTTTCACTCTTATACATTTTTTATCTTTTATCCTCAATCACTTATTTAAAATGATATATCTTCACCCACGAGAGAATCTACAATTTACCCCATGAATTAATATTTAATTTTCTATAATTAGGATAAAAAATTTCAACCAAAATGTATAATCAATTTCAATCCAACCTTCTATAATATATTTTTTTTAAAAACCATAAAATATAAGAACTTTTAATTTTGGATACTCTTCTATACTTGACCCTGTTTTCATACAATCAAATATTTCACTAAACAATGTCTTCCATCCCTCAAGGACCCCAATTTAGGATACTTGTAATCCATTTATAATCAAGGCATGATACCATTATTTACATTATAATGACCATATGATAAGAGTTTCTAGGATAGTACTCCAATATTTTTGGTGTTGAAAAATAATAAGAACTTATATTTGGACAACCCTTCAGTATGTAGTGTCTAACCCACCACAAAACCTTCACTTATAGTCAGATTACTAGATATCAATTCCTCATTATTCACAATGTATTATCGACCCTAATTTTTCATTGGGATTCCATCAAGGTTTGAATAATTTCTTATAATACTCACACACATAATAGGTTATGCTTACATAACACTTCACGCAGTGCAACATAAAAAATTCTATCATGATCAATCTATATCTAATCTCATAATCCTTTGAATTAATCTTATATAGAAATGAATTATTATTACATAAGTTATTATTTAATATTTCATAATTCCATTATGGATTGTAATAGTATCTCAAATATAAATAACACTTCTTTCCTAAAAACATTAATTTGATGGGAATCCTACTATGACATGGAACATAGTTTTGTGTAATGATTCCTCTATAATCTTTCAATACCTAATAAAATTTATTATATAAAGTCTTTATTACTTATTGAATCTATTTAGATATCTCCCCAATTTTATTTTGAATAAAAACAATACAAAAACACTCCAAGTATATTTTTTAGTACTCTACCCCTTTTGGTTTGTTGAAAATTCTTCAACACATCATCATATAATCATCCTTTACATTTATCACCAGTCAAAAAGATAAGATAAAACTTCTTCCTTATGAATAATATATCAATGATTTAATAATAATGTACTCTAAGATCACATGAGTCAATATTAGAGATAAACACATGATTTAAATGAAATTTACTTATAATAACACTTCTATAATTATCATTCCCTATTAATAATGATTAATATTGAAACTACATAAAAATTTACCACAAAGTAGAGATTCATGTACTCTCATTTTATTTACCTTGATAACACATGATAATTCCCCCTTTTTCAATAGTATAGATCAATTAAAATCATCTTATAATTACATAAAAATTCTCCCCATTTTTCAATGAACATAAAGAGATATTCTATAAAAGGTTATATGATAAAATTAAAAATATAATCAATTAATTCTGTAACGTCCCGAGTCCGGAGCCCCTCCATTGGTGCCCCGTACCTGGTTCGCCAAATGACCTCAAGCGCATTTCCCCGAATACCAGAGCCTGCCGACTAGCAGCGAGGGCCTTGGTGAGTCGGTGGGGAAACTATGCCCTCATTCGGTAAGGTATACAAGGTAATAAAATAACAATAAACAGCGGAAACAGCAAACAACTTGCATAAAAATAGAAACCAAACAGCGGAAAAATGTAGATATATAACTATGATGACAATGATGCAGTAGGTACAAGTATCTAAGGAAAACAGCAAACACAACAACGTGCTGAAATACAACTGAAACCAAGTGCAAAAGAAAAAAAAGTAAGCTCCTCAGCATCGTGAGCCACGGCTCGGTCCCATGCTCCCCAGCTCCTGGTGCAGTCAAGATCCCGAAGAAGAAGGGTGCTTGCCCTTGTCTATACCTGCAGAAATATAGTCTGCTTGGGCCCAAAATCATGGCCCAAATAGGGCGTGAGATACAATCCCAGTAGGCAATCACCCAAAGATTTGTGCCTAAAAGTCAATGAATACATGGAAGTAATAAAAGAAGAAGCAGTAAACAGAAAAGCACAAGCAGCTACAATCCACAGTTCTAACAAGTAAACCACAAAAGTAAGCAGTCAGTAACAAGAAGAAAACAGGTAACCCTCTAGGTAGATCTCATAGTCTAACCCCTATGGTTTAACCTCTAAGTACTAGAAACCCTCTTGGAGGCACACACAGTCTCACCCCTCTGGTTCAGCTACGTAATTAAGCAGACTCTTTGGGGAAGCACTCACCGTCAATTCCCCCTATAGTCTCGTATCGTGCCAAAGGATCTCTGGGGAAACACTCAACGTCAATTCCCCCTGTAGCCCATGTCGTGGATCTACAGACTCTCTGGGGAAGCAGTCAATGTAAATTACCCTTGTGGTCTCACATCGTAATTAAAAGACACTCTGGAGAAGCCCTTCCGTCAATTCTCCCTTTGGTCTACTACTCTAGGTTCTCACAGTCATGAGTATAACTAAACATGATCAACGTGCATGTAACATACAAGTAAACCTCAATAACTACTTGGATATAAACTAAGGCTCAACAGTAATAATAAAACAATAGTTCCACTATCCTACAACTAGGCATGACAACTGGAAAACTCCAAACAGAAAGAACAAGCATGGCAAGGCAATCTGAGCCCAAAAAAATTACTCTAATCACAAGAAAAAACCTCTACTAAAGAAATCAAGAAAAGCAGGCAAGTAACAAGGGAAAAACAGAAAACACGCAATACCCCATTCAAGGGTATTGGTGGAAATTTTACATAATATTTATCAACTTTCTACAGAAAGGCACAAACCACCTACCTCGATCCGAGGAGATCGATATACGCAAACCTCGACGACAGATTCCTCTTAGAATAATGTAGATCTCAGAAAATGCACAAAACGTTCATCCCACGATAACTTGGAAATGAGGAGGAATCAAGAAACAAGTATCAAGCAGAAGGAAGAACTCACCGCTGCGATTCTAACTCAATCAACCGTGCTCGAATCAGAGAACGGACAGCGAGGTGGGAGCTCGGGGAAGATTTGGCCATACGGTCGCTCTCGGACGGATGAAAACTGGAGAAGAATATGGTTTTGGGGGTTAGGCGTGACCCTGGTCCATTTAATGAAAAAAAAAGATAGTACACGGAGTGTACTTCTTGAGTACACGACGTGTACTTCAATTTTTCCGTACTCCGAATTAATTAGCCTCCACCTCATCCTTACACACCGTGTGTGTGGCCCGGACATGGACATCACACGGATTCGAGCCAGAGAAGAGTACACGGTGTGTACTCAGAAAGTACATGGCGTGTACTTCTGAAATTTCTAGAAAATTCATTTTTCTCAAAAACTCCAGAAAAAGGAAAAACGTACCTGAAAGAAGATCCGGGTTCTTAAAAACATCCACTCTTAAAGAAATTCGTCCCCGAATTTCCCTAACGAGTCGGAGAAGAAGAAACCCCGAACAGCTCTGGCCACAATGATCATACATTGGCCTCCCTCTCCCAGGTCTCGTCCTGTACTCGCCCGTGCTGCCATAGCACTCGTACCAGAGGAACAGACAGCCCGCGGAGAACCTTCGTACTGCGATTGACAATCCGGATAGGATGCTCCTCGAACGATGCATCCGCTTCCAGCTCGACTTACTTGAGCTAAAAGATGTGAGATGGGTCTAAAAAGTACCGTCGGAGTTGAGAGACGTGGAAGAAATCGTGCATGGCCCGATACCTCTGAGGTAGCTGCAACCGATAGGCGACTGACCCCACTCTCTCCAAGACCTCAAACGGCCCGACGTACCGCGGTGAAAGCTTACATTGTCTCCGAATTATTTTGTGTCCCAACCTTTGTGCGAGATGTAGGAAAACCTGATCACCGACCTCGAACTCCAGAGGTCGTCTCCGCTGATCAGCATAAGACTTCTATTGAGACTGCGCTGTAGCCATCCTCTTCCGAATCAGCTTTATCCACTCTGAAGTCTCCTGAACAAGACGAGGTCGCAACAATGATACCTCTCCTGCCTCTAGCCAGTATAAGGGTGATCGGAATGGACTACCATACAAAGACTCATATGGCACCATCTGAATGGTCACCTGGAAATTGTTGTTGTAGGCGAATTCTACCAGAGGAATATTCTTCTCCCAAGAACCGCCAAATTCAAGGATGCAAGCTCAGAGCATATCTCAAGCACCTGGATCGTGCGCTCGTACTGGCCATTAGTCTGGGGATGGTATGCTGTACTCAAAAGTACTTGTGTACCCAAGGCCTTCTGAAGTCCCTGCCAGAACCGAGAGGTAAAGCGCACATCTCTGTTTGAAACAATAGAGCGCAGAACTCCATGTAGACGAATGATCTCTCTGATGTAAAGTCATCCCAAATCATCGACACTAAAGGTCTCCTTGATCGGAAAGAAGTGAGATACCTTTATAAGTTTTTCGATGACAACCCAAATAGCATCGTTCCCTCAATATGATCTTGGCAACCCGGTCACGAAGTCCATCGCAACATCGTTCCACTTCCACTCTGGAATGGGTAACTATTGTAAGAGCCCCGCTGGTCGCTGATGATCTTCTTTCACCTACTGACAATTAGAACATCTCATGAAAAAACCAGAAACATCCTTCTTCATACCTGGCCACCAGTACTGGCGATGAAGATCCCGATATATCTTGGTGACGCCAGGAGGAACTGCCCAAACAGAGGAATGGAAATCCCGCATCATCTCCTCGCGTATGTCTGCTAGCACCCATACGCATTTTTGGAAACGAAAGATCCCATCCTCTCCCACTGTCCATCCAGGAAGAGGGTCCTCTCCTGACACACTCTCCCGTAGGACTAAGCCTTTTGAGTCTGATAGCTACCTCATCCGTACCCGATCAAGTAACGTGGAGGTAACAGTTAAGGAAGATAGAAAAGTCTGTCCCCATCTGTCATGCACCTCTAGATGCATCTCAGATAATAGAGCCATCAGCTGCCACTCACTACTGGCCTCCTGAACCACCTGAATCTGATTTCTCCTGCTCAACGCGTTTGCTACGGTGTTGCCCTTTCCCGGCGTGTAGGCAAGCTCGAAGTCAAAAGACTATAGATACTCAACCCACCTGCGCTGCCTCAGATTCAGATCATGCTGAGTGAAGATATACTTGAGACTCTTGTGGTCAGTGAAGACCAAAAAGTGCTCTCCCAGAAGATAGTGTCTCCAACAGCGCAAGGCATGAACAACAGCTGCCAACTCCAGATCGTGCATAGGGTAGTTCTTCTCATGTGGCCTCAACTGCCGAGACCCATATGCAATGACTCCATCTCCTTGCATAAGAAAAACTCCTAGCCCTCCACCTGAAGCATCACAGTAAATAGTGTAGCTCTTACCTGGCTCTGGCAAGACTAGTATCGATGCTGACGTCAACCTCCCTTTCATCTCCTGAAAGGATGACTCACAAGAATATGAACACAAGAACTTCTCCCCCTTCTTGGTCAGACCTACCAAAAGTGCTGCTAGACATGAAAATTCCCGAATGAAGTGTCTGTAGTATCCAGCCAGCCCTAGGAAGCTCCATACCTCAAAAACATTCTTTGGCTGCTCCCAGGAAACTACAGCTCTCACTTTCTCTGGGTCCACAGATACTCCTGCCTCTGAGATGACATGAGCCAAGAAGTGAATCTGATCCATCCAGAAGTGGCACTTCGAGAGTTTAGCATAAAGTCGATGCTCTCTCAATGTACTCAGAACGATCTCAGGATGGGTAGCATGGTCTTGTCGAGTGTGAAGGTAGACCAAGATATCGTCCATGAAGACCACGATGAAGGAGTACAAAAAAGGATGGAACACTCGGTTAATCAGTGCCATGAAAACTGCAGGTGCATTTGTGAGACCGAACAACATGACAGTATACTTGTATAGACCATACCTGCTCCTGAAGGCTGTAGAGGTATATCTGATGGTCTAACGTGCAATTGAGGGTAACTAAACCTCAATTCGATCTTCAAGAACACCCGGGGTCTTCAAAGTTGATCGAAAAGGTCATAGATCCTCGGTAAAGGATATCGGTTCTTGACCGTCAACTGGTTCAGCTTCCGATAATCTACGCAAAGCCGAAGGGTACCATCTGCCTTCTTCGCAAACAGAACAGGTGAACCCCAAGAAGAAGTACTGGGTCGGATGAAACCCTTAGCTTGTAGCTCCTCCAACTACTTCTTGAGATCCTGCAACTCAGGTGTGGCCATCCTATAGGGAGGGATGGACACCGGTGCCGCTCCTGGCACGAGCTCAATAGAAAAGTCTACCTCAAACTTCGGAGGAAAACCTTAAAAGTCCTCTGGAAAGAAATCCATGAAGCGATCCACCACTGGAAGAAATTCCAACTTTGGAGTCCCCTCATCATCCAGATAAAGACTAGAAATATGTACTGTCACCCCTCCTAGCCCAAGATGCTCGAGTCCCGCCCGACTCACCTGAACGTCTCATTCGCCTCTATGAAGGAAAGATTCACCCTCTGGTGAAATGAAACTGACTCTGCGGTGATAACAGTCAACAAATTCTTGTAAGGGAATCAACCAGTCCATGCCGATAATGACATCATAGCCTATCATCTCTAGGACATAGATATCCCATAAGAAGTGATACCCTGCAACCTCGAGAGGTCACTCTCTACACTGGAGTACACTAGATGTCCTCGTTCCCAAAGGTGTGTCTAGTGTCAACGAGTCGGCAGAAGAAAAGATGCAGAGTCCAAGGCTCTCCACAACGGCAACAGAGATAAAACTATGCGTAGCACCAGTATCGAAATGGGATGAAGATAAAACTGAGGCTACAAAAATAGTACCTCAAACAGTAAAAGGGATGGGATCCTGCTCATGATAAGTCTGCTCCACGGTGAAAGACTGGCCTGCACTGCAGCCCTGCGCCCCTGACTGACCACTCTGAGCTGAACCTCCCTACTGGTGCTGAGGAACTAGTGGCTGACCGCCATGGCCTCAACCTCCACCTCGGCCCGAATGGCCAGAAGAACTCCAGTTCCCTGACTGGTGAGAGACTGGTGGGGCTTCTCCTGAACGAGGAGTCATGGAAGAACCCCGGTCACTTGCTGCTGGTGAGAGAACCTGGTAGAAACACTGAAGGTGACCCATCTTGCCGCAAGATCGGCACTCCACGGGGTCTCTCTGGCAATGAGGCCTCGTGTGCCCTGTCCGGCCACACTGGTAGCATGTCACCTAGCTGCCTGAAGATGCATCTCGCTTCCTCGAATCACCGCGCGTATGATCCCTACGGTTATTCTTGCTGTCATCTGAAGGAAAGATAGATCTGGAAGCAGAAACACCCTGAATCGCAGCTCCATAGTCTCTCAGATTGTGCTCCGCAATCAGTGCTCGGTTGACGATGGAAGTAATAGAAGTCAGCTAGAAGATGTTCACCTGCGAGCGGATCTCCCTCCAGAGTCCATCCTCAAACTTCCTCGCCAAGAAAACCCTACTCCCATCCTGAAGGGGTGTAAAACACTGCGGCTCAGTGAAAGGAGAGGAATAATCCATGACAGATAGAGTACCCTTCTCTAAGGTCATGAACTCCTGGGCTCGATCGGCCCTCAGGGTCTCCGGGTAGAAGTAGTCGTAGAACATGTGCTGGAGCTCCTCCCAAGGCATAGCCTGCTGCTGAACCGCCTGTGAGATCACGTCCCACCACCTCTTGGCGGAGTCTCAAAGCATGTAGGTGGAGATCTTGACCCGCCTCTCTCAAGGCGTCTCCAGATGCTCGAATATAGTCAGCATGGCTTCCATCCATGAATCTGCAGCCTGAGGTCCTCCCTCCCCCGAGAACATGGGAGGATGCTGCTACTGAAAGACCTGCATGAAGTCTGCCATAGACGAGGCAGGAGGCGGTGCTCCCTGGAAGGACTGCATCATCCTCACGAAACCTTCCCTGAACTGCACATCAGCGCCTGCAACTGGTACAACAACTGGTGCCAAGGCTGGCTTGGCTGGGGGATTGACAGGAAGACCTTGATCAAACCTATCTGGCATCCCATCACTGCCTGACGACAGACGTACGACCAGAGGACGTCTCAGAGGCATAGCTCTGAAAGGTCAAAAGCACACCTTAGATCAGGAAAACAAGGATAGAGAACACAAGAGTACAAAACAGGGGAAGGGGAAGAAAAACACACAAGATTGAAAAACACGACTACACGACGTGTATAAAACTACACGACGTGTCTTCTTAAACCAATGACATGGGCGTGTAATCTCACCCTACAAGTCGTGTACACTTCAAACTACATGGAGTGTTGACCCCCACACACGGCATGTACTTAGAAAACTATTCCCCTACCCGAGTTTCCTTACAAGACTAACCCATACCGTCCGACTCAACCTGAGACTACACGGTGTGTTCGAAGCAAACACAGCATGCACTATACAAGGCTTCGGCGGTCAATGTTGTTAAGCACACGGTCGTCTACACGTCTAACCTTACATGTCATGCTCCGAACAAACACGGCGTGTATAGGCAAAGGTGACACCGTCCCATGTTGTTCGTGACACAGACGGGTACTTGGGAAAGACTACACGGTGTGTTCCGAACAAACACGATGTGTGGAAAAGAAGGTCACGCCGGACCGTGTTGTTCATGACATGGGTAGGTACCTGGACAGGACTACATGGCGTGTTCCCTAAGGACATGGCATGTTCTATCCGAGCTTTCCTGGCCCGTGTAGTTAGTGACACGGCTCCGAACTGACACGGCATGTACCAATGGTACACGACGTGTTCTCGAAGTTACTCATACGACACCGTGTTCTGCTCACACGGTCAGTGAAACGTCTTGAAAACTACACGGCGTGTATCTAAAAAGTACACGCCATGTATTCTGGGTTTTTCTGGGCAGTAGCTTAGAAACTGTGCAGAATTCCAGAAACACTAAAAACAAGGGAAAAGATGCCAAATTCTGATCCGTGAGGGCCCATAACACCTCAAGAACCAAAATTTGTCGTTCATTTTAAGTAAGGAACAAAACGAACATCTTCCTAACATAACAGAAGAGAATCTATCAAGAATCTATCACAACATCATGCATAATCTACACAAAGCCTATCACAACAACATGCAATCACTAATGCACCCTAGATGGCATGGAAAAAATGCATGGCATGTGATTCCTACAAGTGTCTATGTGGTGCATGAGACGACATACCCTCATCTCATTGGGTTGATACAGAAATAGAACCGCAATATCAAAACAGTAACCGCACAAGTCGTGTGAATCACTTTAGGTGAAATCAGATCAACTATAAAATCTCAAAACCAAAAAAAACTGCAATTAACGAGGTAGTATGGATTTTCAATGTACACGGGTTAGATACTCCCGGGAAAAACTTAATACCAAGTACCGAATACGTCCTATCCCTGGCTAAGGTCTCCAAATAGTAAATAAAGAGAAAAAAATACCCTTTGATACCACTTTGTAACGTCCCGAGTCCAGAGCCCCTCCACTGGTGCCCCGTACCCGGTTCGCCACATGACCTCAAGCGCGTTTCCCCGAACTCCAGAGGCTGCCGACTAGTAGCGAGGGCCTTGGTGAGTCGGTGGGGGAAACTATTCCCTCATTCGGTAAGGTATACAAGGTAAGAAAACAACAATAAACAACAGAAGCAGCAAAAAACATGCATAACAACAGAAACCAAACATCGGAAACAATGTAGATATATAACTATGATGAAAATGATGTAGTAGGTACAAGTATCTAAGGAAAAAATAAAACACAACAACGTGCTGAAATACAACTAAAACCAAGTGAAAAAGAAAAACAAAGTAATCTCCTCATCATCACAAGCCATGGCTCGGTCCCATGCTCCCTAGCTCCTGGTGCAGTCAAGATCCTAAAGAAGAAGGGTGTTTTCCCTTGTCTATACCTTCAGAAATATAGTCTGCTTGGGCCCAAAAGCATGGCCCAAATAGGGTGTAAGATACAATCCCAATAGGCAATCACCCAAAGATTTGTGCCTAACAGTCAATGAATACATGGCAGTAATAAAACAAGAAGAAGTAAACAGAAAAGCACAAGCAACTACAATCCACATTTCTAACAAGTAAAGCACACAAGTAAGTAGTCACTAACAAGAAGAAAACAGGTAACCCTCTGGGTAGCTCTCACAGTCTAACCCCTATGGTTTTACCTCTAAGTACTAGCAACCCTCTGGGAGGCACACACAGTCTCACCCCTCTGGTTCAGCTATGTAATTAAGCAGACTCTCTGAGGAAGCACTCACCGTCAATTACCCCTATAGTCTCGTATCATGCTAAATGCTCTCTGGGGAAACACTCAACGTCAATTCCCCCTGTGGCCCACGTCGTGGATCTATAGACTCTCTTGGGAAGCACTCAACGTCAATTCTTCCTGTGGTCTCACATCGTAATTAAAAGACACTCTGGAGAAGACCTTCCGTCAATTCTTCCTTTGGTATACTACTCTAGGTTCTCACAGTCCTGAGTATAACTAAACATGCTCAGTGCGCATGTAACGTTCAAGTAAACCTCAAGAAATACTTGGCAATAAAATAAGGATCAATAGTAATAATAACATAACAGTTCCATTATCCTACAACTAGGCATGAAAACTGACAAATGCCAAACATGCAGAACAAGCATGGCAAGGCAATATGAGCACAAACAAATTACTCTAATCACAAGCAATAACCTCTACTAAAGCAATCAAGCAAAGCAGGCAAGTCACAAGGGAAAAAAGGAAACACGCAATACCCCGTTCAAGGGTATTGGTGGAAATTGCACATAATATTCATCAACTTTCTACAGAAAGGCACAAACCACCTACCTCGATCCGAGGAGATCGATATACGTGAACGTCGATGATAGATTCCTCTTAGAACAATGTAGATTTGAGAAAACACACAAAACATTCATCCCAAGATAACATGGAAACAAGGAGGAATCAAGAAACAAGGCCCAAGCAGAAGGAAGAACTCACCACTTCGATTCCAACGCAATCGACCGTGCTCGAATTGGAGAACAGACGGCGAGGCGGGAGCTCGGGGAAGATTCGGCCATATGGTCGCTCTCGGACGGACGAAAACTGGATAAGAAGATGGTTTTGGGGGTTAGGTGCAATCCTGGTCCGTTTAATGAAAAAAAGAAAGTACACATCGTGTACTTCTTTAGTACACATAGTGTACTTCAATTTTTCCGTACTCCGAATTAATCAGCCTCCACCTCAGCCTTACACACCGTGTGTGTGGCCCGGACACGGCCAACACACGGCTTCGAGCCAGAGAAGAGTACATGGCGTGTACTCAGAAAGTACACGGCGTGTACTTCTGAAATTTCCAGAAAATTCATTTTTCTCAAAAACTCCAGAAAAAGGAAAAACGTACCTGAAAGAAGATCCGAGTTCTTACAAATACATGAGAACCATCATACCTTTCAATGAATACAAATCTTTATATGGGAGAATGAATCCATCCATCAAAAAATCATGCTCGATTGATAGATTTTGACTAAAAGATCCAACCGAAACCTTCCAATACCTTCCTTATATAGTTACATTGTCATGATGTGTAAAACATTTTTTAGATACTTACCGTAAAATAACTATTCATTGTCCTAAATTCTACATAAGGAAGTGATATTGTGTCCTTATGTGATTTATCCTTTAATGATATTTTTTTTCTAATAATGATAATACTCTAATTATCACACATGATTGAAATTGGGTATTACATGTCAAATAAAATATCATCATGCTGATTCTCAAACTATTGAAATTAAGGTGCTGCTTTAGTAGCCCCAATCCACTCATCTTCAATGGTTCTTAATGAAATAAAATATTTATATTTATTATCCAAGAAATATAGAATAATCTATGATAGTATTCACTAACTATTTTCAAATTCTGATAATAAACTTAACCATCCCAATATAAATAAAAAATCCCAATAAAAATCATTATGTACTAGAATAAGAAAGTAGTCGGAAATATAGCCTGTCTTTGACATATTTTAGTATGATTTTTTACTTCGTTCAAGTGTATTTATTTGGGATTATTCTCATAACATGAATCCTAACCAGTGTAAAATAAAATTTAATTTCATGTACCTATTTGGTACAAGAGACTTCTAATTACATTCCTATATTCCATAACATCGACCTCTTTTCCATCATCATCCCTTGTTAATATCATCTTGGTAGGTACCGATGAAATCATTTACTTATAATCCTCTAAATAAATATTATAAATACATTATTCATATATTAATATTTTTAAATGAAGGTCACATGCCTTTCTATTTTCACCTTAAAACCAAGTAAAAATGAGAAATCAATAATAATAAACTTCTCAAAATCACTCCACAAAAACATTGAAAACGTCTTTCATTATGCATCATTCAATACTATGAATTTAATGAGATTAATATAAATTTTCAAAATTATTCTTTTATAAATATTATTTTTTATTTACAGTTTGAGGCAAACCCCTCTTCATTGAAGTCCATGATTTTTCAATTAGTCATCAATACTTTAATACTAAGACCATAGTGCTAGTTTCATCCCATAAAAATCCTTTTTAACATGAAGACATTTTTTTCAATTCATGTTAATATAAAAAATATATTTTTTTTTTAAATTTTTACCTCATCCTCAATATGTCCATCAAGTAATTATTGTTTGATATATATTAGCAACACCTAGAGTTATGTTTTAAATTCAGTGTCTATGACATGTAAAATCATCTATAACAGTGCCACAAGAGAAAATAAATTTTCAACAACAATCCATTCAATTTTATAAAACCACATTCAAAATAGTTATCCCCTTATTCCTAAGAACCATTTCATATTCATTGAGTTTTTTTATAAAAACCCCACTTGGTAATGACGAAATTTTTGTATTTTATCCCTCAAAAGAGTTTTTTATGTTTTTTTCTTCTCAATTCGATCAAGCTATTAATGGAAAGCCTCTATCCTATTATTATCTTTAGTAGCCTCCTAAAAAATATTTATAAATAATTGAGATTGGAATGATGTTTGGTGTAGAGTTATTATCCATTCTATTTGTACCAATGTTTTACCATTACCAATGATAATATCTTCATAGATTCAAACTCTTATTATAGTCTTCTTCACAAAATATAATTTTTCTTTATCATCCTAATCATTAGTTTCATATTTATAATTTTTTATAACTCCTTGTTATCCATATAATTTCAAAATTTTGACACCACATTCCTAAAAAAATAACTATATTGATAATACATTCCATTTTCATCAAAAGTGATTAATTTACTTTCAAATATTTCTATATTATAATACTGTTTCATTTATATTCCTTTTTCATGGACGAGTAGATAATAAATACAACTATATATCTATAGGATTCAAACATTTGATGTCTCTCAATATTTAAAATAAATAACTTGATCAAAAAATTCTTAAATTTTTTCTATGTTAGTTTCTCCCCATATTATATATTGTAGAGAGTCTTATCCTCCCCTAGATAGATCAAAACCATATTTGTAATGTATATTTATGTAAATAATTCATTCTTCAAACATAACACTAGAATTTAATTTTCAATGAGAATATTCTTGGATATGTTTTCAATGATTTTGTAACTCCTCCCAAAGAATCTATTTTTTGATGAGTCATTACCAATAAATATTGGTTATTAATCCCAAGACTAATGAAATAATCTTCCATTTGTATTTAGGGAAATTCCAAGAAATTATCATTCTAGAAATCATAAATTTTAAGACAAATATTCCTCTCCACCAGTCTCTAATTACATTTAATACATAATTTTTTTTGGATTTATGATAATTCACCATCATCCAATACATCCTATGGTAATATTCAATGAATAAATTATTGTACCTGATTTCATCTATTGATTAAGGTGATATTGGATCACACACAACAACATGAACTAATTAATTAATATTTATTCACCAGATATTATTTAGCTTATTCATCTTCCAAATAATCTTTCCATTTTGACAAGTACCCCACATGTGGTTGTGATCAGATGAATTTTTAGGAATTTCATTAGAATCATAATTCTTCACATGATCGTGAATGAAATATTATAATAAGTGTAACTTCTTTTTGTAGAATAACTTATTTTAAATATATTTGGTCATAAAGACATTTAATCTTCTCAAATAATGATTTATAGATTCCTATTTTTGTGCCTCCCTTATATTACAATTTCTCTTTCACTTACATTTAAAATAAAAGTCTTCTCGATGAAATTGATTTCTTGACTCAAGTGACATAATTGATAAAAACCTCAGAAATTTTTACCATGTATTTAAAATAAATAGTAATCTATGAACCTAATTTATTTTTCTATATTTTTTTCATTCCCAATGATACTGATTTTCAACCCATAAAAATTTCCAAAATAAATGATTCCTTCTTTTTCATACATTGTTCCCTTGAAAATATCATTATTTCCTATCAGAGTGTAGGTTTATCCACCATTATGTATCTATACTCCATCATAATCCAATTCCTTCAATGCAATATCAATGATATTTTCCTTTCTTGAAATTTGTTTTTTAATCCAAAAATGCTAATTCACTTTATTGGAGGGTGAATATGTTTGTCAATTTTCCATATATGAAGGATCAATTTAATATTTCATGGATGAATATTGGTTTTGTGTTTTATTACACTTGATTATGCCTTATATTATTAAGAATTCCCTCTATTCACTTTTTCAATACTATATTTCATCATTTATTATAAATTGTTGGATTTTTTTAAAAACACATTACACCAATTATAATATCCCTTAAAATCATATCAAGTGTCATAATTTTTCTTACCTTTTTGTTTCTAAATTGGCCTAAAGTACATATTTTTAGGAATCACATTTACTGTGTGTGTCAAATCTTCCCAAAATAATAAAATCAAATTTGTTTTTTATTTTTAAATATTTTCTTCATCAATCCAATAACTGTTTGGTTATTTAATGAATCACCTAAATATATCATCCTATGAGGTGTCGGTACTTGTTTATTTGTATATAAAATACCACCTTTTTCTTTTGGTAAATCCACAGTTTATATTTTAGTTTATTTTTAAAAAACTTTATTTATAGGAAATTGTATAAATTTTTAGTTCTATCTCCATATTTTACCTTCACATTATCCATAGCCAATACATTCCAGTTTCTCAATGTCATAATAGGCTTCAAAATCTTTTCTTGATCTTCAACCTTTATTCACAATTAGATGGTATCTATTTCAAGATATTTAATCCATTTGGATCTATTCTTTACTATATTAATCATTATATCAGGGATTAATTATTTTTATTAAGTTTTGAGTAGGAATTTGACTTGATTATTTATGATTTTTATATTTTTATATTTTAGATTCACATGTTCTCCCTTCAACTAGGATTTAGCTTCTTTATAATGTTGTTTTTAATGTTTGAAATATAAAATAACGCAACTGGACTTCAATATTTTGGCTCTCAAAATATCAATTTATTTAATTGGGGAATAATTTTTATCTTTGAGGTATACTCTTCCTCAAAATTTAGTGTTTGAATCATCACTTTACAATAATTTATTTTTCTATGACAGTCACAAATACCTATTAATTATAGTGTTTATAGTCCCCAACTTCTTATAAATGTATTTGTTCCAATCTAAAATCCTCTTTTAAAAGAAAGTAATTATTTTTGAACAATTTGATGGATGAACTCCACTTTCATTTCACATATTTTGACAGGTTCATTGTGGATGTTTTCTCTACACTCTCATTAAAAAAACTATATGGGAAAATTTTTAACAAGGTTTAATATATTTCCATACTAAAATTTAAAAATAATTATTTTGAGTTTACATTTTATTTTTTTATATTTGTGGAATGGAAATTGAGAACCAGTTTTACTTCCCTATCATCTGGATCATCATCTATTGTGTGTTTCTTCACTTCATTTAATGCCACATCCAAAGTGTTTTCCTATTATAAGGAATCATTTTTTTGTTACTCATATCATATTCAATAATAGTGATTTGAAGGATATCTAGTGTAACTAAATTTGGATCCTAACCTTCCATCCTTGAAAACTATTCATTAAATTGTAGTGGAAATATTTTCAAGATATTTCTTATAACACTGATGACATTTTGGTTTTCTCTAATTCTGTGGATATCCTCCACAATAATACTCAACCGATCTCTAAATGAATTGATGGATTCATTATGGTTTATCCTCAAGACAACGTACTTGTTTCATATAACATGAAATTTATCTTCACATATCTTGAGGAAACACTCATAGATATTGATAAATATTTTTAACATTGACTATGAGGATTTACATGAAATTAAATTTGTATAGATTGGGTTGTACCATGCTCCCACTAAATCATTTAATCCTTTTGCATCGTCATCTAGCTCATTTTTTCATTCTCTTTCAAGTACTCCATTTCATTGTCATTTGTAATCCAATATAAGGAAATTATACAAACAACAATTCACAATGATAAAAATAGTTTTTCATTGAATTCTTCCAAAATTGAATACTATTTCCTTCATAGATCATAATTACCATATTTTTTATTCACTTCCATGGTTTTTAATAATTAGTTTTCCCAAAAGACAATTTTCTCTAATAATTCTTGTTATTCCCAAAAAACATAAATTAACATTGGTGGGGTGAATAATCATATTTCAATTTTATTAAAAAACCATCCCCAATAATCTTATTTATCAATTAATAGAAATAGTGCTCTACCTCACAATATGTACAAAGAAATAGAGAGTGTAAAGAGATAAATTAGTAATTATTTACTTGGTTCAACAATACTGGGATATTTTCCACAAACATATAATGGTGATATGTAAATATACAAAACTTCCTACCTTTATATTTACCTATTTATAATTTTGGAGGGGCTAAAGAGACCCCCCAATTTGAAAATGGTCACAAATTAGAAAATATACTAACCTTAATAACTCAATTTACAATGTACTCTTCCCAATGAAATTGTATTTATTTTCAATGAACCAAGAATGTGATTACATGAATGATGGTGTATCAACCAGATCCACATAAATCCATATAATAAATCTCCATGATCATTCAGTGTGATATAATTATATATCCCCTTATATTTATATTATTTTATTCTATAATAGATATATTTTTTCACTTCTCTTGATATTTAATGTAAGATACTCGCCCCCTTTATACGAAAATATATTTCATCACCCTTGAGTTAAGATCTAAGTTACCACTTCAATTAATCATAAATTATAACTAATTTGGATTAAAAAATTATTCTATAAAGGATATTCATTTTTAAGTCAACCCTTTATAATTTTATTCAAAGAAAATCCCTAAAATATAGGATCTTTTAATTCAAGATATTTTTAATAACACAACCTTGTTGTACTATAGTCAAATTCTTTATGGTGAAATGACCTACCTCACCTAAAAACACCATGTATGTGTTGTAAAAGTTGGTTCCTTAGACCCATCATATGTATTAATTTTTGATTACTATATAATTTATATATTTATTTTTGCATGGTTTATTCCAATCATAAGAGTTTCATTACTTCTACAGCTACTATTTACATGGTAATGTACTTATATTATTTGTCATATCAAAAGGTCAAAGATGTTTCTAGATATAACAATATCAAAAAGATAATATGAATGTGATTTAAAATATATGTCTTATTTTCTAGGTAAATGATACAGATATGAAACAAATGATATCCTATTATCTAGTTCTCATGGATTATAAGAAATGAGACACTTCTCATAAACTTTTTACTTGGTGATCACATGTAGTGAAGATCAAGAGGACTAACCCTCCAATTAGGATACCAAATGTTTCGATAGTAATTAGGTGTTAATATTAATGATCATGTGTATTGGTAACTAGAAATGAGATCATTATTAATGTATATCATTTTATTCCATACTTTGATAAAAGATAATAAACTGAACTATATGTTGTGGTTAGCTAGCTTATGTTTGGGGCATTATTGGTGGTATTCCATTGATTTAATGATCAATACATGACCTATCCCTTCCAAAAATTAAGATATATCGTAGTCCTAATAGACCAAGATGGTAGCTACTATATTAAATCCACATACATGGGGGTTAAAGGTATGTTTATCAAATATGGTCATGAAAAATAATGCTAGATAAGATGAGGAAATGAAGTGTGCATTATTATTTATAAGATATATTGACAAAAATTATTATATTACACATAACTTGTTTAGTATAGGTAGTTAGAGAAATTAATTATCCTTATTTCCATTGGGTCTACGATGTATTATTAGGTATTACACTTAGTTTGTGATTTTATCTCACTACTGTCAATACAAGTGCCTAGAAGGTTACACATAATGTGCATGCAAAAGTTCCACCTATTCAAATGAATATGAATTTAGGACGATGTGGATCCTATGTGATATGAATAGTAAATATATGATTTTGAATGATCGCATGTAAAATAATTCAATTATATTATTTGATTTTAGAGTAATTATAATTGAATTTATTTCTCAAGGTATACAAAATTTATTTAATTATAAAAGGGAATAAAATAAACTATTATTTTTGGAATAAAAATTTTGTGTTCAAGGTTTGCTAAATAATAACAAGATGAAAATGAATAGTTAATGGATATTATTTCATTATGTGATATTTAATAATATCACAGGTTATTAATAAAATATTCATGACATTTATGACACATATACTCAGTTATTCATGTAATTATGGGATTGTTTAAGAGGATAAGCCTATCTAAGAGATGAACGTCAATATCAGAATTCTTAAATGGCTATGTGTGCTCATTTTTTATAAATGAATAGTGAGATTCACCATTTTCATGAATATTGAGAGAAAATATCTATTATCTTCCATTGATCAATTTCTAGTGAGATAAGATGAATACAGAACAAGAATGGAGATATCCTGCTTCCTTAGATTGATATCATGTTTTCACATGATCAAAGGGACATTTTAAAGTACTTCAATTTACCACACTAGCACATCGATATCAAAGAACTATAATCTAGTATAAATGTTTCAAATATTTGTGATCTAGCGAATGGTTATCTTGGATTTATTGAGATATGAAACGATGAAAATTTTAGGATAAAAAATTGAGTTTTTTGTTGAAAAAGGAACCTTTTATAATTTAATTATTTTATATTATTCTATATTTAATTATATTTTAGGTGATAAGTGGTTTTTTTATTAACTGATACACCAGATTGGATATTAAAAGACTAATTTGGTAGGAATTGTTTAAAAAAAAATTTATTTCACACTTTAGCAATGTCATGGGTTCCTTTAATTGGTATCTAAAAGGTTGTGGAATAATTTATGTTATAATTTAAATTATATTTTCTAGAATGTAGATCGAGGGTCCTGAAAGGATCATAATGCCACAAGAATCACCTCAATTAGAGTTTCAATGAGTATGTTATGATAGATCAATTATGGATAGGTTTTTGGAAATCAAGAATATATATATATATATATATCATGGGGAGGGGTGAGATTTAATAAAATCTTATTTTTTTTTAAAAATATTCAACTTAAATACATAGTTGTGAGAATAAATGATATATATATATATATATATATATATTACACATGGGTCTATCCCCACATTGATTTGTGGGGAATTTAGTATAGCCCATTTTTTGTATGAGTCAAAATAAATACAACAACAACAATAACAACAACAACAATAATATTAAAAATAATAATAGTAGTAATAATAATAATTTTCTATTTTGATCAACCATAATTTTCTTTGTGGGTGGCCCTCTTAGAAAAATGGGTACCTAATGTAGGGAGCTATGAATCACATCATAATAAGATCAGTACAAACCCAAACCACCCTACCTAGACCACCAAACCCTCAATAGTTTGACATTTTAGGAACCTGTTTCAGATCAAGATAGATATGAAAGTTAATATAAACATTTCATAATTTTTTAATTATAATTAATTTTATATTTTTTTGGGAAATTTTGGTCATATAAAATATTAAATGATATTAATTTAATGATTGTTTAATGAATTAAAATAACCCTCAAGTTGAATTTTAGAAATTTTCATTTTTATTATGAAATTTAATTGAATGTTTAATAATCATGAGATAATACAAACTCATGCATATTTTGTTTTTATAATTATTTAATTTTAATTATTGGAATCATCTTGTTTTCGGATAATTATTTATTAAATATTATTTTTAGATGGACATTTAACTATCCCTCCAAATTCAAATTTATAATCACCTATGTGTCTGAATTTAAGTGATAAAAATGTGCTTCAACATCTTGAGTATACGCTCACCTGTGTGTGAGTATGCATTGTAAAAATAAAGGATTTGGTGATGAAATTGTTAGAGTGAAAACCCGATATGAATCTAATCACGAAGAATTTATGAGAGTTTTATGGGTACTAAAACCTAAGTCAGTGTATGGATCAAGGTGTTCCCTTAGAGTACTATTTGATCAACATCAGTTTGATGGATCAGCCATTAGAAAAAGATCATGATAAAGTAATTATTTATTTATTTTATTATTCATGATTAATTATATCTAAATCAATGGTTTTTTAAAATTCTCATTGTATAATTAACATAGATTCATAGATAAAATAAATGAATATACTTGATGAATGATTTATATTTTTTCATCATTAATGTATCACATATAATCAAGGGATAAATATATAATCAAACTTCAGTCACATAAAATGTCAAATATAAAACCCCTTAATGTAATTATTATGTCATTAAAGACATACATAACATGATATTGGAAAAATAAAATATTCGAGCTGATAATCATCCCTAGTGGGGGTTACTCTTATAAATATAATTTTCTTATTAAATTTGTGTTTATAATTACATAAATATTTCATAAAATAAAAATATATAGCTTGCTTGAAGTAATTTTTGAGGAAAACCATTGAGTAAATCAATGTTTGTATTTTTTGGAGATAATTACACATAGAAAAGATCATGAAAACATGAGTTAGTGAAATTGTATATCTATAATCCTAACTTAGACTATTGGAGTAATGGTGTTGTTATATAATTTTCTATAAAGATATGTTTAAGGATTATTTAAATTATAATATTATTGTAATTGAGTATTCTAAATCTATAAGTTTAGTGCTACTTGGATTTTGTAAAATTGTGAGAGGAGTTTAAGATTAAAAAATTAAAAAATTTATATTTACCAGTAATTGTGATAAAACTACTCATATGAAAATATACTATTTATATATTAATACAAAATTAACACCTTAAATTCACCATGATCAAAATTGGGAAAATAATTTGTTTTTACCGGTAGTAATTTCCAAGAGTGGTACAAACACTTTTTTATAATACTAAAATATTAAAGGAAATTATGCCTACTATGTCCCCAGTACATGTTATGCCACCTCAGGAAGAATGTGATAGTGAGAAAAAATCGTACAGTCACTACTGGAATCTTTACCTATAACCATAGTTCAAAACCATGGGTATAGCCTTGAAACCCATGGGTATATGCTATAACCATTATTTTATGAACTATAGATTCTTAATCCATCGAGAGACACATACCCACAGATTTACCAAACCTTTGGTATAGACCACCTATACACATGGTTCTCAAATCATTTTCATAGAAAAATTAAATTGAAAGACCTTTACCCATGTTTTGGTCAGACTATGGGTATATGTCCATTACTAAAAAAATATCGATTGTTGGGAATTGATTATAGAACCTTCCGCCTATACTCAAATGACTTTAACACTATCTAGAAACACAATTTGTATTATTATATATATATATATGTATAATAATTTATGTATATTAAATTATTTATTTTTATTTTTATTATTATGAAAAAATAATTGGCCAACATATTCCCATGGTTTCGTCATACCGTGGGCACATGCTCTTTATTTAAAAAAACCACCAGTGGGAATTGATCCCAACACCTTCCACATGTACTCCTTTGAATTTAATTATATCATACAACCCATTTTATGTTCATATATTCACATATATATATATATATTATTTATATTAATATATTTAATAATATTATTATTATTAAGGAAAAATAATGGGAAACCAATACCCAAGATTTAGTCAAAGTGTGGGTATAGGTCACCTATACCCACAGTTTTGTATAACCATTGCTATAGGTTCCCATAACCATTACCTATAATAATAGTTTGGTGAAACCATGGATATAGGTTTTCCAGTGGACTTCCTATGAAAATTATTCCCCTATAAAACCTATTTACATGGTTTACAAAAACCATGGGTACAAGGGTGTCCTATAACCTTGGTTTTTTAGAGAACCATGGGTATAGATTTTCCTATAGCGTTCCCACAAAATATTCCCCCCATGAATTATTTAGAAATGGTTTACAAAAACCATTTCTATAAGTTCTAAGGCAAACACTATAGGCACAATTTGGTCAAACTATACCTATATGGGTGACCAATAGCTATGGTTTTAGAAGAAACTGTGGGTATAGCCTTAATTTATAGTATAGAGGAGACTCATGAATGACACATTAGATTCTCACATTGTAAATATATCATTAATTTCCTAGGAGTTTGGAAAGAAACAACAAGAAATTGATTAGTTATACCATGTGGTCTCATCACTAATAATTTGTTGAGGATTAAGTGAAGTGATAAATGAATTAGATGATTATTAAAATAAATATGTTTAAATTTAATGATAAATATCAATATTTAAATACATAGAACTATAAAATACTTATATAACCATCTTTATCAATAATAATTTAGGATAATAATTTTTTTTGGAGAAAAATATTCAATACCTACTGAATATGGGCCACCAAATAGATAAGATCTTAAGGAAATATTAATATTTATTTTTTATGGTAAAAAAGTTGAAAGAAAAGGAGAAATGACTATTGGAATGTTTTATTCCAAAGGAATATTCAAAAAATCTTTCTCTAAAAATAAGTAGAGTACAATATAAGAGCATATTTTATTTTCATATTGAATGAAAAGTCTAAGAAATATAAACATTAAATTTATTGAAGTAGTTGTAGTTAGATTCTTTGAATTCATGTATATTAATCCTTACTTTTGATGTTTCTATTTTACTTATTGGATATTATATATTATATTTCTGCCATAAATATTTATCTTGATATAGTAATAATGTATGTTTATAAATGTTATAGGAATTATGGTGAATCATCCAAGTGGCTAAGAAGAGGTGATTTATATGTTATTGGTGATAAGCACAAGACTTCTAATTGTCCAACACATTGATTATATTTGAATTATTTTTAGTACTAAAAAAATTAATCTCATGTGTGTACTATAAAAATTAACCATTATATCATTTTGGAATGAATTTTTTTTGTGGTGTTTCATACTCAACTAGTAGGTCAATAAAATTTGAATCATTTAAAATAAATGACGAATATTAAATGTAAGACTCAAATACCATGTTGTACATGATAATTATTTTTATATTAAAACAACATGATTCTATCAAGTATATACCAAATATACTATTTAGATTCCTTGGAGCTAAAAGTCATTGTTTTTATTGATAAACATGTTTTGATTTGGAAAACGAAACCTTTATAAATAAAGGTAAATCACAAAGGTTCTATTACTAGTTCAACATGATATGAATGAACTATTTTAAGTAAAATATATAGGTAAATATATATACTTCACAAAATTCATTTAAAAAATGTATAGAATGTAGGAGTGAAGTAAGGAACATTTATGGTTAGAATATATGAGTTGCTTAGAGCCAGTGAGGTAAATAAAACCATAACCAAGTATTCAGATATCATTAAAATGTATAGTGGATTAATTATTAAATTCAAATTTCCTTATACACATCAAAAACGTGATGTTGGTAAATAGAGGACCAATGATAAGTCATTAATTAACTCAATGATCCTTAAAATGTTTACTAGTGTAATTATTTAACTAACATTTCCTTATACACATTAGAGTGGTGATATTAGTACAAGTAGGATTAATGTTGAATCTCATAAGAGTTGAAAAATATTCCATTGTATTTTCAAATCACGTTTCACAAATAGTGGTGTTAAATAATAACTATATGATATCTATAATGAAAAATGGATATCATGTGAGTTATAAAATAATGAATATTTGTTATGTCATAATATCATCTATTTAGATGATTTTTTTGGTTAATGGTATGTTATTAAACAATTATGAATCAAGAAAAACATAAACTGAATCTAATGAAATTATCATAAGGTTTGTATTGTATATTACATGAATCCTTGAGATATAAAAGATGTAGTCAAGTCATAGAAGATATTTCTATAAAGGGTGTGTCTCATAGTTAGAGAGAGTAGGATCAAGATTGAATTTAATATACTCAAGAATGAAGATGCCTAAAGAGTAAAAATAGGAATAAATTCCATAAGGGATAATGGAAATGGAATATTCTAGAGACACATACTAGATTGAAAATAATGAAACCAAGAGAAATTGTTTTATGATCACTAGGTCAGGGAGTTGTATTATAAAATGATAAAAAAAATTGATATCATATAAGGAAATGGTAAATAGAAATAATCTAAAATTAAAATAGAAAATTTTTTATGAAAAATGGACTCCATGTGTAACACCCCAAGCTTCCACGGTATGCTTCTCTTTGAATAATACAGTAGCGTGTGTTGTATGCAACTTCGAGTTCTAATACACACCACTACCAATCAAACTAGCCGTTATGAATAGTAATATCCACATTTTGAAATTTTATACTTTTTAGCTTTCAAAATGGACATAATTTTTAAATTCTTAATATCGAAATTATCTTAGGGTGAATTTTTGGAACATTTTTTGATAACTTTCATATTTTGGTGAATAGTGAAATATTACTAAATTTTAATTAAAAACAACTTTTTTAATCAAAATAATTAATAGTGATAAATTTTGAATATTATTGATTTTAAAGTATAACTAGATTATAGTTTTACTATTTAATCCAATTTTGGTCATTGGACATAATTTCACATTTAAACTGGACATAAGCAAGTGCAAATCTTTTGATAATTATTATTTCTTAAAAACACGCTTTTTGTTTTGACAACGAGAATTAATTTTAAATTAATTTCTGCCACTTCTATATTTTGAATTTAGAAAAATGGATTCCATATTTAGAATCAGGAGGTCCAAATTGTGTACATAGGTGAATTTTAATTTTATACATTTGGAATAATTACTTCGGTAAATATTTTATTTACCATGGTTAAAGGGTAAATATGGTAAATAAGGGTAAAAAATAATATTTTAATAATATTAAATTACCTCAAAACGTGTCCTAACCCTATTGGTTGATACAAGTCTGACAATGGGAATCTTTGGGTCTGTTTTGGGACCCCATGGATCCACTTGTAAGTGATAATGCCACTTTTTATTAATTAAGTTAAAGTAAATACAAAAATGACATAAGCATATATCTTTTAAAAAAACAATTTTTACATAAGGTTATATATGCTATATTTTCATATATAAATATTAATTATAAATATAAAAATATTTACTACATAATGGTATTTTATTTATAATTTTTATACATTTAATAATTAAATTTATTTATGACACAATAATGATGCAGTATTTTCCTTATTAATGAAAGAATCAAATAATTGGTATTATAAATGTTAAAATAAATATAATTTGAATGTTTTGATGACATAAACGAATTTTATTGGTTAATATTACATGTTAGTATTTCTTAAATGATTTTTTTAAACTAATAAAGTTTATATGACTTTCACAAAAATCAGTTATTAAATAGTGTCAAAATTGACATAAAAGATTTTTTAAAACAAATATTATATTATAAATTGATATTATATTTCTAAAAATCTAAGGCTTGTCCAAGAGACTTATATAATTATAGGTATATCATTAATGGACTACCTGTGGGTCTCTTGGAAGTATATAGTAAGTTTATTAACTATATAATATAAAAATACAAAGAGACATAGTAAATGTAAAACTATTTAACTAAGAGTTAAATAAAAACTATAAACATAATATAGTGACCCAAACATGTCTAAAACCTATTGGTTGATTGGTTTTTGACCCCTAACCACCTTATCCTTGAAATAAGTTACTTTGGAGCCATTATAAACAGAATATAAATTTATTATAAAATAATATTTCTAGCTTTCCCTAAGGTGCCCCTCACCCCTCTTATAAAAGGGCACCCCCCTTCTCTCTAATTCACACCTTCAAAGCCATTTGGATCGGACAAACCCTTCCCAAATACTCTCTAAAACTGCCTCAATTCAACCTAGAGGCCTTATTTTGATCATAAATCCAACATAAGGAGACCATTTGATCAAATCAAAAGGAAGAACCCGAAGAAGAGGTAATGTTTTCACCACCCTCTTTCAAGTTCCATTCTTCTTCCACTTCTTCTTTCTTTGTTATTATATTCTAAAATAATAACTCTAGTATCTTCTATATACTATGATGTTATTATAAATATGCTACAACGATATTCAGTATTCTATCCATCATTTTAATGACATGTCTCCATACGTGCGTACGTACGACTTACCGTCTCCACGTCGTGGTGTAATTTTTATTCAAAACATTATTATTTGGATGGGTATAATAATGATATGTAATTGATGTAAATAATATCTATAACATGATAAATATTCTTTATATATGATATAAAACCAAATTATATGTTATTTTAATATCAAAATAATGATATTATCACTCGTGCGTACGTATGGATTACCGTCTCCACGAACGCGATGAGATTCATTCCCCATCGTATCCATTCAAGACTAAATTTCATTTGATAATTAAAAATAATGTTTAGAGACATGATATCATTCTGGATATAAATAAGATAAATCCCATCCATAACAAATATATCTCACGTACAAATACATATAAAAGAAAACGAGTAAGTTAACACCCGAAACGACGATAATACTAAGATATTATTAACAAAGCAATGTTACGAGATCATATATGATATCTTATTAATGTATAATATTATTGTATAATTTAATAACAATTATTTCACCATTATACATGAGGTTAACCTACCCTCAACCAAGAAAAATTACAAAGTAAGTATTTATTTTACAATCTCTTCATTATTCGAGGTTGTTTATACGTAATTATCTAATGGGACCTCTTTATCATCCACATCCATGATTCTAAAAAAATTATTTCAAAACATTCTTAATATTTTATAGACTATGGTTTAAAGTCATTTATACACTTTTTTGACTTTTTATAAGATGTTTATAATAGAATCTTTCCATTGTTTTCCAAACAATTTCCCTTTTAACCTTTTTGACAGAATTAAGGTAAGAATGTTTTTTTAACTTATACAGAGGGTGTGGCTAGTTTCCACCGTTATAAAATCGTAGAAGATTCCCTTAGAAGCTTATAAGAATATTTTCAAAGTAAATGTTTTTTATAATTATGTGACTTTTAAATGATTTAAAAAAAGAGATATTTCTCTCAAATAGTTTTGATTTCATCTATGTCAACATCCCTTGATGGATTTTGAGATTATTTGAAGTTGATTTATTATGATACAAAAATTCCATATTATATTGAAGGGTTTTTAATATGTTTTACTGTGGATGTGTTATTTTTATATCATTCATGGTTTATGGAGAAAGTATTGACATTTCATATGCTAGTTTTAATAAAAATGTTTATGTTATGTTTAAACCTGTTCATATAAGGAATGCATTGGACTTAGTATGTTATGGGTGGTGCCCGCTATAGCTCCTCGATGCATTAGTAGGTCTCATGAGACAAACTAGTGTCTTGGAACATGTACTTGACAAAATCTTATTTATAGTCTCGGTACAAGGCCTTGACAATGTGGTTATGACAGTCTGACATTATGCATTCCATCGTTATGAAAGTGGTTATTGATATTGCATGTGATTATTCGACTAGTATAATATCGATGTGAATAAGTAAATTGAATTATTTAATTTTATTTTTGAAATATTATGCTGAAGTTCAAGTTTAAAAGGCTTTTGTTTTTATTATACATTGTCTTAAATGTTTATGCTTATTCATAAAAGTTTCTGCCATATTGTTATCCTTACCGAGCATCTGAGCTCACCCCTTTCTATGTTTTATTTTTCCCAGGATGTGAAGAAGTATTTTATGACAGACCTATAGGGATAGTCTGAGGGGATATGAGTGTGGACTATGGAGACTATTTTGTTGTATTTTTTCACTTTATGATGCAATTTAAGGATTTTGAGTGTATCTAGTGTTTCCAAGGCTACTAAACTAATCGGTATTTAGAGAATTGATCTTTCGTGATCATGCCAATGTTATGTAATAATTCACCGACTCTAGGTAAATAGGGTCGGGGAATTACAGTTGGTATCAGAGGAAGTTTATTATAAACCATAGAAGCTAGATTTAGATTAAATCTAATTAGAGCACATAGACCTAAGATGGACTTTGAGGATTAGTATAGAATAACTTCCTAGAATTTTGGTATTGTATAGATTTTGTGAGTTTTCTGAGCAATACATCCCTATATGGATACAAAAAGGTAGATGTGGCTCTGGAATAGATGTACCTAGGGGTAAAACTTGAAAACACCACTTTGATCTAGACTCGAATGGGAACTGGTGCACGAAAACGGGCCTTGCTGCACTCTTGGTTACAACACTCCCGGGGGGTTTTCATAGGATAATTGTCATTTTCTTTACAAACCATTATCAAGGGTTTATGAGTATATACTTCCTCAAATAATTTTTTATAATTATGGATAATATCAACAAACGTTTCAATTTATGTTAAGTTTTTTACAAGTTTGGAATTATGTATTTCGATTCATAAACTAATATAGTTTATGTCATTGTTTAGAAATGACGCCTAGTGGAAGGAATGTAAACCATATCAATGCATGCACTCCATGTAGGGATTCCCTCCTGCTCAAGATAATTATAGTGGAGATGGTGATGCAACTAGTGCTAATTAGCTTATCACCATACTGGGACAACTCACTCAGGTTATGAATAATAACCTTACCCATATGGAGCACCCTGATCTGTAGCGTAGAGGATCAATATTAGATCGCTTCATGAGGAAAAAACAACCAACATTCAATGGGGGTACAAATCTGTAACGACCGAAAGTTTCATTAATGGAAAATCCCTCTTGATCTAGTTAAATGTTTCTTTATGAAAAATGTTTTTATAAGATGTCAACTTCTTTAGTTTTACGTTAATATTTGTGACCGTTACTTTTATAGCCGTTGAACAGTGATCATCTGAGTAGTATAAATATAAGGCTTTAACGAACCCATTTCTACTCAGACAAGGGAAGCGATGGCCTCATCCAGTAGAATTGACCCTTACGAAGCCCATTTTTCAGAGCTCAGAAAAGAGGTGGCGTCTTTGGGCTTTGCCCTTGACCAAGCCCAAGCTGAGCTTCATCAAGTCAAGCTCGAATGTGATCGTCTATGGGAAAAGTGGAAGTTGACTGAAATTACCATTCGAGCGATGTTATCCGAGCCGCCCCAAGAGTCTTTCACCATCGCACACCTTACCCTTAGGTCTTATGCGGCTATTTTAAGGTGTTATGTAACAAATAAGTAGTAACATGTTCATGCACATTACTTTTTTATATAATAATGAATATAATTTCTAGTCATTTTTGATACATTGTAATTAGTTTTTAAAGTACAAATGGTGTTTTTAGTTATTATTTAATTAAGAATAATATTTTATTAAATTAAAGGATTTTTAAATTAAATAATATTTTAATAAAATATTATTATTAATATTAAATTAATTTTTATTAAATATAAATGATCTTATAATTTTATGAATGCAATTAAAATTTTTATTAAGGTTTGAAAGCCATTTCTGTCAAAACCCGTGAATTTTTTTTTATAAATGTCAGTTTTTATTTTAAAAATTAAAATTCACATATTTAGAAAATTATTTAGATAAAATAAATATTATTTTTGGAATCAGGACGTCGAAATTATCCAACAGTGAATTTTTCATAATTTTCTGAGATAGTCAAATTTTTGGGTAAAAATTAAATACCATTTAGATATATAATGTGTTTTATGACATCAAAATGACCCAATGGTGATGTAATAAAATCCCATAATCCTTATGTTCGGCCAATATATGTTTTATCATTAAAATAATTAGGTTTTGGGTTTGTTTGACTCACTTTTTAAAGCATTAATGGAGCCCTCAAGGCTTATTCAACACTTTGCCTTTTTAAATTAATTTCCATGGGAGTGTGACTCACCTCCACATAAGAAACCCTAATTTTTTAATAGGTTCGGACCTTGGACTTATAAAATATTGTTTTCCTCTTTCATTTTCCAGAAACCATGGGCAAATACCATGGGATGGTTTGTGGTTTGGATTATTTTAATATAAGGGGTCCCAAACCTAAATAATAAAGAATTTTCTCACCTTTCCTATATAAACCCACCCAAGATCCCACTTCCTCCTCACTAAAAGCCCTTTAAGTTCGTCCAACCTCTGCCCTACTCTCTCTAGAATCCTCCCAAGGTGCCCCAAGCTCCCAAGAAGCCTCTCACAAGCCTCTCTCTAGCCTTTGGAAGCACACTTCCAAGTAAGGGGTTTTCTTCCTTTCTCATTTTTGTCAATTTTCTTTAAGTTGTATTGCCCTTTTAATTTCAATTATGAATGTTGGGGTATGGTTTCTCACCTCTCCCATACTGCCCTCTTATTGTTTTAATGATGGGAGACCCCTTTCTCTCTCATTAAATGCCTCCCATATACACCCGTTACTATGCCGAAATTCAGAAAGGAACCTTTTTCTCCTCTTTTATATTTCAAGAAATACTTTTGTATCATGAATCTAAATTACTTTTCAATTGTTGGGACATGTATCTATATGACCTCCTTACTTTCCATTACATGTAAATATGATGATGAACCCCTTTCTCTCTCATCAACCTTTTTTATGAATTCTTATGTCACGCCGTTACGCTGCCGAAATCACACCGATTTTCTAAGACAATATCATTGTGTAGTGAATACAATGCCCATTTCTCCATCAAGGGTATTCACCTTTATGCACATTTAATTATTGATTATAAAGTTTCATGTATGAATTACACATTCCTTTATCGTGGAATAAATGATTATGTTTTATGAATCCATGTTTTATGATCCATGTGGCACACTTATGCATGAAATGAAATGTTTAAGAAGGGTGCGCCCTTTATAGCGCTCCAATGCATTGGGTAAAGTATAGTATCATGATACGTCATGTACAATGAGTGTTTACTCATGCTAATTCAAGTGCAACGAGGGTTTACTTGTGCTTCAAGTGCAATGAGGGTTTACTCATGCTCCATGTGCAATGAGCCTTGGCTCATGCTAATTCAATGTTAAGTGTTGTTGCCACATTTCCATGTTATGATTATCAAGATTTATCATGCCTTTATGTTCATGTTTCTCTTATGCTCTATTGATATGCCTATTGCCTAAAATGTATTGTACTCCTCATTTTATTCATTGTGTACTCCCTTACTGGGCTTTATAGCTCACCCTTTTCTTATGCATGTCCTCAGGTTATCCCATGCAATGCTAAATATGAAGGAATGTAGTGGTCATGTAAAGGAAGTTTTCAATAAAGATGTTGTATTTCAACTTTAAAGTTTTAATGTAATGATCCTAAGCCCCAAAGACACTAAACCTCTCGATCTTCTTTGTTGTATCAAGTGAAGTTGTATGTAATAAAGTATGTTTAAGTTGTAATAAAAAGCAGGGTTGTCATAGTTGGTATCAAAGGATAGGTTTAGTTATTTTTGGGATTAGGAAACCCTAGTAAAGCCTTAGATACAAGACTAAGTATAATAAAAACATCCCTAAGTTTTGGTAAATACTAAGTAAGTGGTTTATCAAACAAATACATCCCTGTCTGGATACGAGCAGGTAGAGGCGGCTCTGGCACAGATGTATCCTAGGGATAAAACCCGAAAACACCGCTTTGAGCTAGACTCGAACGGGAACTAGTGCACGACAACGGGCCTTGCTGCACTCTTGGTTACGACACTCCCGGGGGATATGTTTTGATAAATTCACAATCTTAGTATGAACCCTTATTAAGGGAAAAATGCCCCTAAGAATATATATTAGAAGGAAGATCATGAAAAGCCTGGATTGAATCATATAGAATCATGAGTTAAAGAGATTAAAGTTTATTTATAAGTCATCAACTTTTGTCTTTGGATTACCATTTATGTGTTACCCCTAACTTTACTTTTATTCCAGCCAATGGCCGGTAATAGGAGAACTCGGGCTAACAACCGTTGTGAAGATCAGTGTGATGACTGTACTTATGAGATTCCCAATCCAATGGGAGCGGGAATCGCGAACTTTGTCACGCTTCTCTCTCAGCTAACTCAATTTTTGAATAGAAACACTGGTCAAGAGGAACGTTCAACCCCCCCTAAGAAAGAACAAGTCGCTATTGAAAGATTCATGAGACAAAGGCCTCCTACTTTTAGTGGATCATCCGATCCGACGATCGCTGAACAATGAATCAACTCCATTGAAAAGATATTCTCCATCCTCCAATGCTCTGAAAAAGAGAAGGTTCTCCTGGCGGCTTATCGTATGGAGGGTGAAGCTGATCAATGGTGGAAGTTGATCAAAAATACGAAGCCTGAGGAGGAGATCGAGGCTTTGGAATGGAAAGAATTCCGGAAGATGTTTTTCGATAAATATTTTCCACGCACCCTCCGTCTTAAGATGGAAAGGGACTTCCTTTCCCTCAAACAGAAAGATGAATAATCTATGGGAGCGTACGAGGAAAACTTCACAAGGCTTGCACGATACGCTTCCGGCTTTGTCGTTACCCCCGAATGCAAGGTTGACCGCTTCTTTGGTGGGCTGAAGCCTAGCTTGCGGAAAGCATTAGCGATCTGTGACTTCGACAGCTATGAGGGAATTGTCCGATGTGCCCTCAAGGTTGAAATGGAGATCGGAGAATCACAGGGGTATCATGGGGACAAGAAGCGTAAGGTGGACTTCAATACTGGTGGTCCGATGGATAAATCCAACGGCGCTAAGAAATTCCAGCACCCCACTTGCCAAAAGTGTGGAAAGAAGCACCCTGGAAATTGCCTTAGGGGGACAAGAAAATGCTTCAAGTGTGGAAGAGAAGGGCACCTAGCTGTTAACTGTCAGCAAGAAGGACCCGCGGTTGCGACAGAGGAGAGGAACGCTCCGTTCGAACCTCAACGCGTTGTTCAATGCTACAAATGCAAAGAACCGGGTCATTTTTCAAATCAGTGCCCTAATCCAAAGGTTATCAGAGGCAACCAACAACCTCCAAGACAACAAGGGAGAGATTTTTCCATCACTTCTGCCGAAGTGAACCCCGACAACGAAGTGGTGACAGGTACGCTAGTTATTCATTCAAGAATAGCGAACGTACTTTTTGATTCAGGTTCTACGCATTCTTTTATATCTCAAAAGTTTAGTAGAACAATCCCAGCACCACCACAAATCCTGGAAGTAAAGATGTCGATGAGTACGGAAAATGGGGCAATCATTGCATCCCATGAATATAAGTCCTCCCCTGTTATAATCTGTGGATTGAATTTCCCGGCGAACCTTGTCATACTCCCTTTGGTGGAATTTGATGCAATTCTTGGCATGGATTGGCTTTCCTTATATAGAGCCAACATAAATTGTCGGGAGAGGGAAATCACACTCCATATGGAGAATCGACCCCCGATTCTTTACAAGTGTCAGGAGGAAGATGAATCTCCTTTAGCTCTATCATCTCAAGCATGGATATTACTGCCTTATGAGCACGCATATCTGGCTCAGATGATTGAGTCCAAGGAAGAAACCACCCTTGAAGAAATGCCTATTGTGAGGGAATTCGCTGAAGTATTTCCCGAGGAACTTCCTGGTCTTCCTCCAAGAAGAGATGTTGAGTTCTCAATTGAACTTATACCTGGGGAGCTACCAATATCCAAGACTCCATATAGAATGGCTGTTGTTGAGCTTGAAGAGCTAAAGAAACAACTACAGGAGAATCTGGATAAAGGGTTTATACACCCAAGTGCATCACCATGGGGTGCACCAGTCCTCTTCGTCAAGAAGAAGGATGGGTCAATGCGGCTTTTCATCGATTATCGTGAACTTAACAAAATCATGATAAAGAACAAGTATCCTCTCCCAAGAATCGATGACTTGTTTGGTCAGCTGCGTGGAGCACAATACTTCTCCATGGTGGACTTGCGGTCGGGATATTATCAAGTAAGGGTGAAGAAAGATGATATCCCCAAGACTGCTTTTCGTACAAGGTATGGGCACTATGAATTCATAGTAATGCCTTTCGGACTCACCAATGCTCCAGCAATATTCATGGACTTGATGAATAGAGTCTTTAGAGATTACCTAGACAAATTTGTGGTAGTCTTTATAGATGATATTCTAATATACTCGAAAACCAAGGAGGACCATGAGGAGCATTTAAAAACTATACTAGAGACTTTGCGCAGGGAGAAGCTCTATGCAAAGTACAACAAGTGTGAGTTATGGTTGAAGGAAGTCTCATTCTTGGGCCATATCATCACAAGAAATGGGATATCTGTGGACCCCTCCAAAACAGATGCAATTGAGGGATGGCTGAGGCCAACATCGGTAACAGATATCCGTAGCTTCTTGGGGTTATCTGGATATTATCGACGATTTGTGAGAAATTTATCACGATTTTCCAACCCTATTACCAAGCTAACTCGAAAGGGAGTAAAGTTTTCTTGGACTGATGAATGCGAAGAAAGCTTCAAGGAGTTGAAAAGGAGGCTTATCACTGCACCCGTGCTCACTTTACCCACAAGTGGGGAGCTTTTTGTGGTATTCAGTGATGCTTAGAAGAAGGGATTAGGATGTGTGCTGATGCAGAATGATAAAGTGATATCCTATGCCTCAAGGCAGTTGAAAATCCATGAGCGAAACTATCCAACGCATGATCTGGAGTTGGCGGTGGTGATCTTTGCCTTGAAAATCTGGCGGCATTATCTCTATGGAGAGAAATGTGAGATATATACTGACCACAGGAGTCTTAAATATATATTCACACAGAAAGAGCTTAATATGCGCTAGAGAATATAGATAGAGCTCATCTAGGATTATGACTGTTCAATACATTACCACCCTGGGAAATCGAACAAGGTGGCGGATGCCCTAAGTAGAAAGGATCCAGCTATTCTATCAATGATGAGAATTGAGAAGGATCCAATCTTCTTAGACTTGATGAAGATGGATATGGGAATCATAAAGAAGGGAACATCATCAATCCTTTCACAAATTATTGCTCAACCATCTCTTTTGGAAAGGTTAAAGGATGCTCAAAAGGATGATGCAGGAATCCAAGAAAAAGTGGAAGCTATCAAAAAAGGAAAATCCTCAGAGTTTAATGTTAATGAAGAAGGAATTGTGCGGTTTGGGAAAAGACTATGTGTTCCATCATGTTCGGAGCTGAAGAAGGAACTTTTGGATGATGCACATAGTTCAAATTTCTCTATTCACCCAGGGAGCAAAAAGATGTATCGAGATCTCCGAGAAAACTTTTGGTGGGATAATATGAAGAAAGAGATCGTTGAATATACATCAAATTGCCTGGTGTGTCAGCAAGTGAATGCAGAGAGGCAGAAGTCTAAGGGGATGATGAAACCATTGCCCATACCAAAATGGAAATGGGAGAACATCACCATGGACTTCATCACTGGACTTCCAAGGACATCCAAATGCAACAATGCAATCTGGGTTGTTGTGGATCGTCTTACAAAGACTGCACACTTCATTTCTATTCAAGAGGATTTCTCTTTGGATCAACTTGCACGGATATATATCAGGGAAGTGGTAGGGTTGCATGGAGTACCACTATCTATTGTGTCTGACCGAGATCCAAGATTTATCTCTAAGTTTTGGAAGAGTCTTCAACATGCTCTGAATACTGAACTGAACTTCAGTACGGCCTATCATCCTCAAACTGATGGCCAATCCGAGCGGACTATCCAAACACTTGAGGATATGTTGAGAGCGTGATCAATGGACTTTAAAGGAGGATGGGATCAACATCTTCCTCTAGTTGAGTTCTCTTATAATAATAGTTTCCACTCGAGCATCCAAATGGCACCATATGAAGCCCTGTATGGGAAAAGGTGTAGAACGCCGGCATGTTGGGATGAGGTCGGTGAACGTAAGCTGCTTGGACCAGAAATGGTCGAAGAAATGGTGAAGAAGGTGAAAACCATTCAGCAGCATATCAAGGAAGCCCAGAGTCGACAGAAGAGTTATGCTGATAATCGTCGACGAGACCTTGAGTTTAAAGTCGGAGACATGGTGTTTTTACGCATATCTCCACGGAAGAAGGTCATGAGGTTTGGGAATAAAGGGAAGTTAAGTCCAATGTACATCGGCACCTTCGAGGTTCTTGATCATGTTGGGGATGTGGCCTATCTACTAGCACTTCCACCTACTATGGCCAAGGTGCATGATGTCTTCCATGTATCCCTCTTAAGGAAGTACATACCAGACCCTTCACATATACTCTCTTCCGAGGTGGTACAATTAGAAGACTATCTTTCTTATGAGGAGCAACCAGTGAAGATCTTAGATCGTAGAGAAAAAGTTCTACGAAATAAGACAATGCCCCTCGTCAAGGTGTTGTGGAGAAACCACAAGTTTGAAGAAGCAACTAGGGAGTCGGAGGATATGAGGAAGCTAAGTTACCCACATTTGTTTTAGTGTGGGAAAAGGAAAATTTCAAGGGCGAAATTTCTTAAGGGGGGAATGTTGTAACGACCCAAAGTTTCATTAATGGAAAATCCCTCTTGATCCAGTTAAATGTTTCTTTATGAAAAATGTTTTTATAAGATGTCAACTTCTTTAGTTTTACATTAATATTTGTGACCGTTACTTTTATAGCCATTGAACAGTGATCATATGAGTAGTATAAATATAAGGCTTTAACGAACCCATTTCTACTCAGACAAGGGAAGCGATGGCCTCATCCAGTAGAATTGCCCCTTATGAAGCCCATTTGTCAGAGCTCGGAAAAGAGGTGGCGTCTTTGGGCTTTGCCCATGACCAAGCCCAAGCTGAGCTTCATCAAGTCAAGCTCGAACGTGATCGTCTACGGGAAAAGTGGAAGTTGATTGAAATTACCACTCGAGCGATGTTATCCGAGCCACCCCAAGAGTCTGTCACCATCGCACACCTTACCCTTAGGTCTTATGCGGCTATTTTAAGGGGTTATGTAACAAATAAGTAGTACCATGTTCATGCACATTACTTTTGTATATAATAATGAATATAATTTCTAGTCATTTTTGATACATTGTAATTAGTTTTTAAAGTACAAATGGTGTTTTTAGTTATTATTTAATTAAGAATAATATTTAATTAAATTAAAGGATTTTTGAATTAAATAATATTTTAATAAAATATTATTATTAATATTAAATTAATTTTTATTAAATATAAATGATCTTATAATTTTTATGAATGCAATTAAAATTTTTATTAAGGTTTGAAAGCCATTTCTGTCAAAACCCGTGATTTTTTTTTATAAATGTCAGTTTTTATTTTAAAAATTAAAATTCACATATTTAGAAAATTATTTAGATAAAATAAATATTATTTTTGGAATCAGGACGTCGAAATTATCCAACAGTGAATTTTTCCTAATTTTCTAAGACAGTCAAATTTGTGGGTAAAAATTAAATACCATTTAAATATATAATGTGTTTTATGACATCATAATGACCCAATGGTGATGTAATAAAATACCATAATCCTTATGTTCGGCCAATATATTTTTTATCATTAAAATAATGAGGTTTTGGGTTTGTTTGACTCACTTTGCAAAGCATTAATGGAGCCCTCAAGACTTATTCAACACTTTGCCTTTTTAAATTAATTTCCATGGGAGTGTGAATCACCTCCACATAAGCAACCCTAATTTTTTAATAAGTTCGGGCCTTGGCCTTGTAAAATATTATTTTCCTCTTTCCTTTTCCAGAAACCATGGGCAAATACCATGGGATGGTTTGTGGTTTGGATTATTTTAATATAAGGGGTCCCAAACCTAAATAATAAAGAATTCTCTCACCTTTCCTATATAAACCCACCCAAGCTCCCACTTCCTCCTCACTCAAAGCCCTTTAAGTTCGTCCAACCTCTGCCCTACTCTCTCTAGAATCCTCCCAAGGTGCCCCAAGCTCCCAAGAAGCCTCTCACAAGCCTCTCTCTAGCCTTTGGAAGCACACTTCCAAGTAAGGGGTTTTCTTCCTTTCTCATTTTTGTCAATTTTCTTTAAGTTTTATTGCCCTTTTAATTTCAATTATGAATGTTGGGGTATGGTTTTGCACCTCTCCCATACTGCCCTCTTATTGTTTGAATGATGGGAGACCCCTTTCTCTCTCATTAAATGCCTCCCATATACACCCGTTACTATGCTGAAATTCCGAGAGGAACCTTTTTCTCCTCTTATATTTCAAGAAATACTTTTGTATCATGAATCTAAATTCCTTTTCAATTGTTGGGACATGTATCTATATGACCTCCTTACTTTCCATTACATGTAAATATGATGAGGAACCCCTTTTTCTCTCATTAACCTTTTTTATGAATTCTTATGTCACGCCGTTACGCTGCCGAAATCACACCGATTTTCTAAGCCAATATCATTGTGTAGTGAATACCATGCCCATTTCTCCATCAAGGGTATTCAACTTTATGCACATTTACTTATTGATTATAAAGTTTCATGTATGAATTCCACATCCCTTTATCGTGGAATAAATGATTATGTTTTATGAATCCATGTTTTATGATCCATGTGGCACACTTATGCATGAAATGAAATGTTTAAGAAGGGTGCGCCCTTTATAGTGCTCCAATGCATTGGGTAAAGTATAGTATCATGATACGTCATGTGCAATGAGTGTTTACTCATGCTAAATCAAGTGCAACGAGGGTTTACTCGTGCTTCAAGTGCAATGATGGTTTACTCATGCTCCATGTGCAATGAGCCTTGACTCATGCTAATTCAATGTTAAGTGTTGTTGCCACATTTCCATGTTATGATTATCATGCTTTATCATGCCTTTATGTTCATGTTTCTCTTATGCTCTATTGATATGCCTATTGCCTAAAATGTATTGTACTCCTCATGTTATTCATTGTGTACTCCCTTACTGGGCTTTATAGCTCACCCTTTTCTTATGCATGTCCTCAGGTTATCCCATGCAATGCTAAGTACGAAGGAATGTAGTGGTCATGTAAAGGAAGTTTTCAATAAAGATGTTGTATTTCAAGTTTAAAGTTTTTATGTAATGATCATAAGCCCCAAAGACACTAAACCTCTCGATCTTCTTTGTTGTATCAAGTGAAGTTGTATGTAATAAAGCATGTTTAAGTTGTAATAAAAAGCAGGGTTGTCATAAAATCCACTAGTAGTAGAGCAATGGATAAATTCCTTAGATACAATATTCCACGCCATGGGGAGTATCGAAAGGGAAAATGTTGTCATGGCAGTTTACTGCCTCACTGGAGATTTTGATCAATGGTGGTTATTAATTCAAAATATAAAGGAAGATGGTGAATTATCAAATATGGAATAGAGGGAGTTTAAAGATATTTTCTTAGAAAAATACTTTCCTCATGACCATCGAGCAGATATGGAAAGAAAATTTCTGAGTCTGAGGCAAAAAGAGGATGAGAATGTTGCAAAGTATGAGTCTAAATTTACAAGGTTAGCAAGGCATGTTTTAGATTATATATGTAACCCAAGAAGTAATGTTGATCGTTTGATTGATGGGTTAAAAACATTTCTCCATCTAGCATTAGTCTCAAAATCCTTCTTGTTGTATGAATATATTGTCTCTTGTGCTATCAAGATAGAAAAGGAATTCTTTAAGTCTTACGACTTTAAATAAAAACAAGAGAAGAAGAGATCTACTGATCACTCTGGGAATGGAAATAAGTGGAAGAAGGGAAAATTTGAATATCCATCCTGCAGTAAATGTGGGAAGAAACACCCAGGTACTTGTTTGAAGGGAATTCAAGTCTGTTACAAGTGTGATAAAAAAGGCCACCAAGCTCATGATTGCAAGGGGAAGAAAGAAGATACCGATGTTCAATGATACAATTTCAGGGAGATGGGACATTATGAAAATTAATGTCCTAAGAGTTAGAGGAACTTAACTCAAAAAAATTCAATGGATCAAGGACAAGCTTATGGTATCACTACTGCTGAGGTAGAAACTCTGAAAGATGTGGTGGCAGGTAATTTAATGGTTTCCTCAAGTTTAGAAAATGATTTATTTGATTCTGGATCATCGCATTGTTTCATATCTTCCCAGTTTTCTAAGAAAATTAGATATTTCCAATTTGATTTGACAAGGGATTTATCAGTTAAAACTTTGTAAGTGAAGTGTCATTGCTACAAAGTTCTGTGAATCAGTTCCCATTAGAGCATATAAATGTTCTTTATCTGCTAATCTCATCTTTATACCTATGATTGAGTTTGATATAATCCTCGGTATGGATTGGATTTCAGACCATGATACGAAGATTTATTGTAAGAAGAAGGAGGTTACAGTTTTTGATGATGATGATAAAGAACACCTTATCTTTACAGTAGAATCATCACCACCCAATTCTTATCTAGATCCACCCCTAGTAGCTCAACTAAGTTCAATTATTGGGGAGGAAGAGAATGAAATAACTATGGGTAAGGAAAAGAATGTTCAAATAGAGGATGTACCTATTGTGAAATAATATGTTGATGTTTTTCCAGATGATTTACCTAGACATCGTCTAGAATGAGAAATTGAGTTTTACATTGATTAAATTCCTGGATCAAGGCCCATATCGAAGACCCCTTATAGAATGGAAACTGTGGAATTAGTGGAACTAAATAAACAACTAGAGGAATTGAGTAGTAAGGGATTTATTCTCCCAAGTGTTTCTCTATGGGGATCCCCTATTCTTTTTGTTAAAAATAAATATGGGTCTATGAAGTTATGTATCGAATACATGGAAATCAATGCTATAACAATAATGAACAAGTATCCCCTACCTCACATTGATGATTTATTTGAACAACTGAATAGAGCTCAATACTATTCAAAGATTGAACTTTGATCTGGATACCATCAGTTGTGTGTGAAGAAGGAAGGCATTCCAAAGACAACATTTTGAACCAGGTTCGAGCATTTTGAGTTTATAGTAATGACTTTTGGGCAGACTAATGCACCCTATGTTTTCATGGATCTAATGAACAAAGTTTTCTAGGAATATCTCAATGATTTTGAAGTGGTATTTATTCATTATATCTTGGTATATTTCAAAAGCTATGAATATCATGAAAATCACTTGTGCATTATCTTGAAGACTCTTAGAAGACATGAATTATATGGGAAGTTTAGAAAGTGTGAATTCTGGATTCAGGAGATCTCGTTTCTTGGCCATATTGTCTCTAAGGATGAAATCTCTGTTGATCCTTCTAAGACCAATTCAATCCATGAATGGCCAGCATCGACGAGTATAACTAAGGTACACAGTTTTATTGGTTTAGCAAGTTATTATCAGCATTTCGTCTAGAATTTTTCCCAATTGTCTAACCCATTAATCAAGCTCACATGTAAAGGGGTTAATTTTTTTTGGAAAAAAGAGTGTGAAGAATGTTTTGAATAACTAAAGAGAAGATTATTCAATGCTCCTATGTTGACTCTACCATCGTGGAATGACAATTTTGTTGTTTATAGTGATGCTTCAAAGAAAGGACTTGGTTGTGTCCTTATGAAAAATGATATGGTTATTGCCTATGCATCATGATAGCTAAAAATTCATGAGAAAAATTATCCTAATCATGATCTTGAGTAAGCTGCTGTAATCTTTTCATTGAAGATATAGAGACATTATATCTATGGTGAAAAATGTGAGATTTATACTGATCACAAGAGTTTGAAGTATATTAACTCACAAAAATAATTCAACATGAGGCAAAGGAGATTGCATGAACTACTCAAGGATTATTATTGCACGATACACTACCACTTGGGGAAGGAAAATAAGGTGGCAGATGCTTTGAGTAGAAAGCATCATGGAGTTTTGAACAAGATGAGAGTTGAAAAGTATCCTATATACATGGATCTAGTAAATATGGATATGGTAATCACCATGGAAGGTGAAAAATCAATACTTTTTTCAATGGTTTCCAAACCATCATTACTAGAAAGGATAAAGAGTTCTCAGACTGATGATGAAGAGTTTAAAAAGACGATTAAAGCTGTGAATGATGAGAGATTGGGTGACTTTTTGTATGAAGATTAAATTTTTGAAATTTTGGAAGAGAATTTGTGTTCCCAATATACCTGGTCTAAAAAGGTAATTGTTGGAAAATTCTCATAGTTATAATTTCTCTATACACCCCAGGAGAACCAAGATGTATAGAGATTTGAAGGAAAATTTTTAGTGGGACAACACGAAGAGGGAGATTGCTGATTTTGTGTCAAGGTGTATGGTTTCTCAATGAGTGAAAGCTGGAAGTAAAAATCCTAGAGGAGTCATGCAAACTCTTCCCATACCTGAGTGGAAATGAGATAATATCATGATGGACTTTGTCATGGGACTTCCAAAGACTCCTAGAAGGAACGATGCAATATGGGTCATTGTTGATCATCTTACTAAGTCAACACATTTTCTTACTATAAGGGAAGATTTACCACTTGAAAGTATAGCAAGACTATATATTAATGAAGTTGTGAGGCTTCATGGAGTACCCCTATCAATTGTTTCTGATCGTGATCCCCGTTTTACTTCAAGATTCTGGAAGAGTCTTCAGAAGGCCTTGAATACTGAACTTCGTTTGAGCACTGCCTACCACACTCAAATAGATGGACAACCAGAACAGACTATTCAAACCTTAGAAGACATGTTGAGATCTTCCAAACTTGACTTTCAGGGTATGTGGGATCAATATATACCTCTGGTAGAATTTTCCTATGACAACAGCTTCCATTCGAGTATTCAGATGGAAGCATATGAAGCGTTATACAGAAAGAGATGTCGCACACCAACCTGTTGGAATGATGCTGGTGAAAGAAAACTCGTAGGCCCAGAACTGGTAGAGGAAACAATGGGAACGGTGATAGTAATCCAAATCCACATCAAAGCAGCTCAAAGTAGGTAGAAGAGGTATGCCGATAACCGAGGGAAGGATTTGGAATTTCAGGTAAGAGATCATGTTTTCTTGAAGGTAGATCCATGGAAGGGAGTTATACATTTTCATGAGAAAGGTAAATTGAGTCCCAGGTACATAGGACCTTACGAAATTCTAGAACGAATTGGGGATGTAGCTTATCATTTGGTAATTCCACCAAATCTCTCCAAAGTTCACGATGTTTTCCACGTATCACTATTGAAAAAATACATGCCTGACCCAACACATGTACTCACCTATGAGGAATTAAAACTGGAACCTGATCTCTCTTATTGCGAATAGCCCATCAGGATTCTTGATATGAGAGGACAAATGTTGAGAAACCGTACGACTCGTTTGGTAAACGTTCTATGGAAAACCCATAAGTTGGAAGAGGCAACGTGGGAACCCAAAGAACTTATGATGAAGAACCGCCTGAGTTTTTTTTGCAGTAGTATTCTAGAAATTTTTAGCATGAAATTATTTTAAGGAGGGGATAATGTAACACCCCATGCTTCCACGATATTCTTCTCTTTGAATAATTCAGTAGCATGTGTTGTACGCAACTTCGAGTTCTAACACACACCACAACCAATCAAACTAGCCGTTATGAATAGTAATAACCACTTTTTGAAATTTTCTACTTTTTATCTTTAAAAATTTACATCATTTTTAGATTCGTAATATCGAAATTAGGTTAGGGTGAATTTTTGATACTTTCCTGATAACTTTCATATTTTGATGAATAGTGAAAATTACTAAATTTTGATTAAAAACAAATTTTTTAATCGAAATAATTAATAGTGATAAATTATAAATTTGAGTGATTTTAAAGAATAATTAGATTATATTTTTACCATTTAATCCAATGTTTTTCATTGGACATACTTTCACATTTAAACTGGATATAAGCAAGTGCCAACCTATTGATAGTTATTATTTCTTAAAAACACGCTTTTTTGTTTTGACAACGAGATTTAATTTTAAATTAATTTCTACAACATATGGGTTTTGAATTTAGAAAAATGGATTCACTATTTTTAATAAGGAGGTCCAAATTGTGTAAATAGGTAACTTTTATTTTTAGACATTTGGAATAATTACTTCGGAAAATATTTTATTTACCATGGTTAACGGGTAAATCCGGTAAACAAGGGTAAAAAAATAATATTATAATAATATTAAATTACCTTAAAATGTGTCCTCAACCTTTTGTTTGATACATTTCTTACCATGGGAATCTTTGGGTTTATTTTGGGACCCCATGGAGCCACTTGTAAGTGATAATGACACTTTATATTAATTAAGTTAAAGTAAATACAAAAATGACATAAGCATATATCTTTTAGAAAAAAAAAATTTACATAGGGTTATATATGTTATATTTTCGACTATAAATATTAATTAGAAGTATAAGAATATTTAATACGTAATGGTAATTTATTTATAATTTTTAGACATTGAATAATTAAATTTATTAATGACACAATAATGATGCAGTATTTTCCTTATTAATGAAAGAATCAAATAATTGGAATTATAAATGTTAAAATAAATATAATTTGAATGTTTTGATGACATCAAAGAATTTTATTGGTTAATATGACATGTTATAATTTCTTAAATGATTTTTTTTGGAATTAATAAATTTTTTATGACTTTAAAAAAATCAATTATTAAATAGTGTCAAAATTGACATAAAGGAGTTTTTAAATAAAATATTATATTATAAATTGATATTATATTCCTAAAAATATAAGGTTCGCCCAAGAGACTTATATAATGATATATGTATCATTAATGGACCACTTGGGGGTCTCTTGGAAGTATATAATATGTTTATTAACTATATAATATAAAAATACAAAGAGACATGGTAAATGTAAAAACTATTTAACTAAGAGTTAAATCAAAACGATAAAGTTAATATAGTGACCCAAACCAGTATAAAACCTATTGGTTGAGTGTTTTGAGACCCAAAACCACTTTATCCTCTAAATAAGTCACTTTGGAGCCATTAGAAACCAAATATTAATTTATTATAAAAAAATATTTCTAACTTTTCCTATGGTGCCCCTCGCCCCTCTTATAAAAGGGAACTCCCCATTCTCTCTAATTCATACCTTAAAAGACATTTGGCTCGGCCAAACACTTCTAAAATACTCTCTAAAATGTCCTCACTTCAACCTAGAGGCCTTATTTTTATTATAAATCCAACCTAAGGAGCCCTTTTTATCAAATCAAAAGGAAGAACCCGAAGAAGAGGAAATGTTTTCACGACCCTCTTTTGAGTTCCTTTGTTCTTACACATATTATTTCATTATTATTACATTATAAAATAATAACTCCAGTATCTTGTATATAATATGATGTTATTATAAATATTTTACAACCATATTCAGTATTCTATCCATCCTTTGAATAACATGTCGCCATACGTGCGTACGTACGACTTACCGTCTCCACGTCGTGGTGTAATTGTTATTCAAAACATTATTATTTTGATGGGTATAATAATGATATGTAATTTATATATATAATATCTATAAAATTATAATGATTCTTCATATATTATATAAAATCCAATTATATGTTATTTTAATATCAAAATAATGATATTGTCGCTCGTGCGTACGTACGGATTACCGTCTCCACGAACGTGATGAGATTCATTCCCCATCGTATCCATTCAAGACTAAATTTCATTTTATGATTAAAAATAATGTTTAGATAAATTATATAACTCTGGATATGAATTTGATACATCTCATCCATAAAAAATATGTCTGACATAACAAAAAATATAAAAGAAAACGAGTAAGTTAACACCCGAAACGACGATAATTCTAAGATATTATTTACAACACAATGTTAAAAGATCATATATGATATAATATTAATGTATAAGATTCTTTTATAATTTAATAAAAATTATTTCATCATTATACAGGAGGTTAAACTACCATCGACCAAGGAAAATTATAAGGTAATTGTTTATTTCACAATCTCTTCATTATCTGAGGTTGTTTACACGTAATTATATATTAGGACCTCTTTATCATCCACATCCATGTTTCTTAAATTTTTTTTTCAAAACATTCTTTATATTTTATAGACTATAGGTAAAATTCATTTATACCCTTGTTTTAATTTTTATAAGATATTTATAAAGGAATATTTCCATCGTTTTCCAAACAAGGTCCTTTTTAACCTTTTCAACAGAATTAAGGTAAGAATATTTTTTAAACTTATACAGCGGGTGTGGCTATTTTTTGCCATTATAAAATCTTCGAAGCTTACCTTACAACATTATAAGAATATTTTCAAAGTAAATATTTTCTTTTATAATTATGTTACTTTTAAATGATTTCAAAAAAAGAGATATTTCTCTTAAATAGTTTTTATTTCATCTATGTCAACATTCTGAGATAGATTTTAAGATTATCTGAAGTTGATTTATTATGATACAAAACTTCCATATTTTATTGAAGGTTTTGTGATATATTTGATTGTGGATGTGTTATTTTTATACCATTCATGGTTTATAGAGAAATTATTTACATTTCGTATTCTAGTTTTAATACGAATGCTTATGTTATGTTTAAACCAGTTCATATGAGGAATGCATTGGACTTAGTATGTGATGAGTATACCCCACTATAGATCCTCGATGCATCGGTATGTATCATGATACAAACTAGTGTCTTGGACAAATTCCTTGAAAAAATCTTATTTATAGTTTTGGCACAAGCCCTTGACTACGTGGTTATGATAGTCTGGCATTATGCATTCCATCATTATGAAAGTGGATATTGATATTGCATGTGATTATTAGACTATTCGAATATCCATGTGAATAAGTAAATGGAATTATTTTATTTTATTTTTTCTATATTATGCTGAAGTTCAAGTTTAAATGGATTTTGTTTTAGTTATACATTGCCTTAAATCTTTATGATTATTTATGAAAGTTTCCGCTATATTTTTATCCTTACTGAGCATCTGAGCTGACCCCTTTCTATGTTTTATTTTTCCCTGGATGTGTAGAAGTATTTTATGACTGAACTGCAGGGATAGTCTGAGGGGATATGAGTTTGGGCTACGGAGACTATGTTTTTGTAGTTTTTCACTTTATGATGTAATATAAGACTTATGAATGTATCTAGTGTTTCCAAGTCTACTAAACTAATCGGTCTTTCAAGACTTGATCTTTTGTGATCATGCCAATGTTATGTACTAATGCACTGACTCTGGGTAATTAGGGTTGGGGCATTATATCTTGTCCCAAAATAAAGTATATATTTTGGTAGTCTCCACAATTAATGTTTATCATTTTGTGGGAATTCGGGGGAATCTATACATGGGAGGAACGATCATTGTACCAATAAGGATTGATTTTTTATAATAAAATCCTTTAAATTATAATTATTATTGAAAAATTATATGATCATATCATAGTTCATTGGATGTAAAGACAACCTTTCAAAGATAGAGTCTGTATGATGCAACCAAAAAGGTTGATACACCATAGAATGACATTAAAGAATTCAATATTTATATGTCAATAAATAGATTAATGTAAGTATTATGATCCTAGAATATTTAATATGAATGAAAGTATGTATGTTATCTATATGTGTTTAGTTAGAGTCCCATAGTTTTATAGAAATATTTATTGATAACATATTAAAAAAGCGATTACTATTAATGTTAGTAAAGTATACAATGAATAGAACTCTCAAAAGAGTGAATTAATGTAGCAACTTATCTTCTATAAAAAAATACTGACTAATGTATATCTAATGGGTTATTAGACCATGTAAAAGTATATATATACTAACAAGGTATTAAAAATGATCACTGAAACATTTCAATAGGGAATTGTTTCCTATTTCACATGGAACAAATCACTCTAAGAAAAAATATACGATACATAGGAATAGATTAAAATGGTAGTTTAATTCCATATTCTTCACTGATGGATCTATCAAATATACCATTATATTTATTATATATGATATTTAAAATAAAAACAAAATTCAGTGAAAATATTAGATAAATCTAGGAGGAAAACTTATGATGTAGTCAAAGCTATCCAAAAGTACTAGATAACGCACAAGAGATATTTATTCGGTATCTAGAGAAGAAATATCACCAGTAATAAAGTGGAAAAAATAATCTTTCTATATATCATAATGATGTTATATCATATTTAGGATATGGAAATGAGTAAGAAAAGATCATTGAATCTAATGGTAGCTATATCAAAAAATATCATGTCTGTATTGACTTAAATTGTAGCTCGAGGCTTTATGAAATATGAAACTATTTATTCCAATTCTTGTAATAATACAATAGGAACTAGAAAATATGCATGGATTATAATGGAGTAAAAAAGGGGTTATACTTAGGGAAATCATCACTTGAGGATTTTTACACAAGGAGGGGATATCTTAGATAATATAACAACCTTGTGGGAAAATGAAGTAGGCACAATAACTAAATTTTTAACACTAAAAAAGTTTGATGTTATCATATGATAGTGAGAAAATAGATTATTAAATTTTTTTCATCTATTGTGGGAGGCAATGTTATAAAATTTGGGTTTCTAGACCGAAATTAAGCATCAATTTTCTATTACCACATCAAGTATAAATTGAGTTATGCTTGATGTATTCTTACCATAATAGTGTTGATAATTATGTGTCCACTATTTTAATGATAATTTTATTCAATTATTTATTGTATCAATATGTTATAGTAGTTCCCAACTACAATGAGAACATTGATATACTATAACTATAATATTAATCATATTTCATAAGGTCTACATGGATTATAGAGATATAACATTGATGATATATTACTATAAGGTGATGGGGTTCCATAATATTTGAGACTTCTTCTAATGAATTTTTCACTTGGAGATCTAAATTAGTGGAGATCATGTCACAAACTGAATATGGTATCCATCAAAACCGACACCCGATATGGTCTGCGACAAGTCCCGAAGGGAATTCTCAATCTCCATGGGTTGGAAAAAGTGCATGGGTATCATAAAATGAATTTTGGGAATTATTTACCTGAGTTTATGAACATACAACCATAAACAATGGTAATAAACCAAATCATGATTTTTCAAACCCAACGATATTTTAAAAAAATTATGAACTGGATTACGTAGTTTAAAAAAACTATCGAATACTATAAAAACGGTACCAAACCAAAAAGGACAGCACAATAACCTTCTAATGGAAATAGGCATGACCCTCAATCCAGCTCTAGAACACGTCATCACGATGGACTGCTAACCAAAACCATGGGGAAAAAATTTGTACCCGAACCTGCGACAAAAATAAAAAAGTCTACATACAACTGAAGTCGTAAGTTGGGAGTGATAGAAAGACAATTTGGATACCACCAATAATAAATTCTATTTGATAAACATTCAATTATGAAAATCATGCAAGTTTGTAAATAGGAAATGCTAGCTACAATTTATAAAGGATGAAACTTTAAATACAAATAGTTTTCAAGTGGGATATTTTAAAGAATCAAAACTTTTAAAAAAAATAATGCCAACACTACTGAATTTTCCAAACAACAATACCGTATACTGACGGTAAGCACAAATTATCTAATGAGCACAAGTAACAGGAAAAATAACTCCTTGACACTAGCTTGCTGTGGGTCCTAGGTACCTCGTATATCGGTGAAAGTAACCATCACAATATCCGTTCTTGTGAATGACCCACTTGTAGGGAACATTTCCATAAAATATTTTTCCCAAAAATCGTCATCATTATCATAGATTAGTTAGTGTTGTCTTCATAAAACTAGCTACGTAAAACTGGGGCCAAACCCCATGGTATTACTAGCATACTAGTACACGTCTACCCACCTAGATACCCGAGTTTTCCTCTTGTTCTCAAACAAGTTAAAAAAGACATGAAATATAATTTTCACATGAGAATACCACTTCTACATCACACATTAAACAAAAATCCCCCATGTATATCACACAAGTCACATAATCCACTTTTTCATTCAAATGTATTTTGAAATCATACTCACACCAATATAGCCCACAACACTTTTCACATTTCTTTAACACTTCCAAAAATACTATAATTTTTTTATAAAACAATTCTAGGTTATTAAAACTCAAATAATATCCCACAAATATATCACATAATACCCTTTTCTCCTTCAAAATTAATTTTATCATCAAACTCACACGAAATAGTCAACAAATATGTTTCTCTCCCACATCACAATTTATTAAAACATTTCAGATATTTATAAAACATTATAAAAATTATTAACATATTAAATCATCACTTTACCTGTAAAAACCACATATTAGGTGGAAACACTCAAAAAAAATACATATACACCCTTTTACCAATTTTTTTAACCAAATAAAACAATTACAATTTTCATAAAACAAACCCAAGGGGTGTAACTATGTCTTGCACACAACACCCATTTCAAAAACCTCTTTCAATCCCAAAATCACACCAAGACCCTACCAAATCATACATTTGAGGCTCTTTAAATATTTAATAAACCATTCTATAGTTCTATAAAATTATCTCAAATAATACCACAAAAGATACCCATGAAAAAAACACAGTTTTATAAAACACTTTCAAGGAGTGGAATACGGTTTTCCACATAACACCCATTCAAAAAACCCCTTTTGAGGCCCTCATGGAACCAAATAATTAACTAATCAAAATTTTAATCCCTTTTGAATACTAATAAATCACTTTCTTATGTTATAAAATACACCCAAATATTACCCCAAGTGTCACAAATGAAAAGCCCCAAATTTCAAGCTAAAATGAAACTATAAAATTAAACGATTAACCAAATACATCAAAAATAGTTTTCACACCACAAAAAACATATGAGGAACCTGAAAAATAAGTAAATAAAGCATGATAACTCATCAAGGAATTTATACATATGGAATCACCTACCTTTTGTGCTGAAACCCTCAAAACTTGGTGCAATACATCAACCACACCACCGCCACATCACGAAGGGGTGAAAACTAACCCTAAACCACACCATTTCACCAAAAAGACCACTGGTTAAATCATAGGTAAAAACCCTAGCTACAGGACAAATTATAAGTCTAAGAAAGGGTGAAAGAAACCCTATGTAAAGGGAAAAAACCAAGAGATAAAGAATTACTTGCATGGTTTTGATGTTTTCCCCTTCAAAGCTCCCTACAAAGTTGAGGTCCAAGGGAGGGTGAGTGACGTTGGAGGTTTTACATGGAGAGAGGGAATGAAATGTGAAATAATGGGGTGGATTAGGGTTTATTCCAGAAGGGAAAAGTTGAAAATTCAAAATGTTTTTAATGACCTAGATACCCTTGCATTGTTTGGATGCACAGTTCAGTAAACCGTGCGGCCAAACTGTGCGGCCTATTCTAGGCACCCAAAAACCTTCCATAATCCTCCAAATTCAGGGGGGTCCAAGGGGAAACCAAGGGGGAAGGATATGTCAAGTATATGGGAGAACAATTCCCAAAACAAAGCACTAATTCCAACCCAAAACTCATCAAACTCTTGGGTACATACCACCTAAACAACTTACCCCAAAAGTGGTGCCACTAGGAGTGTCACTAATCCAAATCCAAAACACCACAACCTCAATCCATCCCTTTGAAAAAAGAGGGGGCCAAATACTGTAATGACCTGACCCCAGTTTCCTAGAATCGGTGCATTATTACATAACATTGGCATGATACAATGAATCATGCCCTGAAAGACCGATCAGTTTTGTAGCCTTGAAAGTACTAGATACATACATAAATTTTACATTACATCATGTAAAAAAATAATGTGTCCCCTTTGAACACTCATATATCCCTTAGCCAATTTTTGAAGGTTAATCGTAATATACTTCTTTTCATCCTTGAAAAAGTGAAACATAAGAAAGGGGTGATCTCAAATTCTCAGTAAGGATAACAATATTGTAGAAACTGTCATAAATAAGAATAAACATTTAAGGAAATGTATAAGACTAGAACACAAACCTTTTAAACATAAACTTCCACATAATATGAAAAAGATAAATAAAATAATTCCATTTAATTATTCACATGGATATTCTACTAGTTGAATAATCACATGTAATATCAATAGCCAATTTCATAATGATTGAATTCATAATTCCAGACTTCATAACCACATAGTCAAGGCCTTGTGCCAAGACTACAAATAAGATTTTTGTCAAGGACTTATGCCAAGACACTAGTTTGTCCCATGATACCTACCGATTCATCAAGGAGCCATAGAAAGCTCCACCAGTCACTTACTAAGTCTAATGAATTCCTCATTTGAGAAGGTTTAAACATAACATAAACATTTGTATTAAAACTAGCATACAAAATGTCAATACTTTATCCATAAAACATGAATGGTATAAAAATAACACATCCACAGTCAAACATATCAAAAGTATGAAAGATCTATATCATAATAAATCAACCTTGATCAAGAATAATATCCCATAAATGACATTGACATAGTTGAAAATGATCAGTAAAAATATTTGATAGAAATATCCCATTTTCATGAAAACATTTAAAAGTCTCACTATTTATCAAGAAGCTATTTAAAATAGATTTTTGAATCAAAGTGTCCCAAAACACTTTTAAATTTTTAAAAGGAATTTCAATTTTAAAATATTAATGTCCATATAAATAAAAACATAAAACCATTTTTAAAACATTGACATTAATGAGAAATATTTAAAAGAATAAACTTTTAAAACATTTAAAATGATATTTTAGTTAGAGTTCCTAATCAAATGATAGATGCTTCAATAAAAATAATTGAGGTAATAAAAACTTCATAATATAATGAGAATAAATGGATTCATGATATACTATGTCAAAGTAAAGTATATACACCAAATAAAAGTGAATTGGCACATAATAACAATGAAGTCTCATTGGAATGTAAGTTGAGATGAATTACTTTATAAAGACTATATCCCGAGGTTAAGAATAAATCAATGACATAATTATGTGTGAAAAATATAAATACACTCAATATTATTGGATATTCAGTGTAAATCAATCATAACACATTCACACATATTCTTGTAAAAACCACACCAATGACTTGGATGTTTAACTCAATTAAGAGAAATTGAGTTAAAATTTCTCTTATCAAGTTTATATCGATGACTTGAGAATTTATCAATGGAGTTATTATGTGTATCAAAATTATATCCACACAATGGGGAGTGTAAATTATTACATAATTATATAAATAGTTATTTCACACCTAATCTTGGAGTAAAGTAATCAATGATGCTTGCATAAAACCGAATGAGTGGAAATTGAAATTTGAAATTCTCTTACCGATGTGGTAAATTACAAAACATACAACTCATAAAAGAAGGATCATCCAATTATGATGTAAATACCCATAAATTAAAGTATATTATTCCAACAATACAATAATTGGTAGTACATACACCACACAAAAGTTAATAGTGAAAAATATAGCATGAATCTCACGTGAATAAAAGTTAGATGAAAACCCCTTACCTTGTACTTTCCCTTGGTCGGGAGTACATTAACCTCCTGTATAATAGTTAAATCATTGTAATTAAATTATAAAATAAATATATATATAAACATGATATCATATATTATCCTCTAATATTTGTTTGTTAATAATATTTTAGTAGTATCATCGTTTCAGTTGTAAACTGCTCTGTTTTCTTTTATATGATCGGTTACATAAGCCTTGTTTGTTTTGGATTGGTTGAATTTTATTCATATCCATAATGATATTATGTTCTTAATCATAATTTTTAATCAAAAAAATGAAAACTATTCTTGAATGATTATGATGGGGAATGAATCTCATCACGTTTGTGGAGATGGTGAGCCGTACGTACGCATGAGTGACAATATCATTATATTAATGGTGAAATCATCTGTAATTGGATGGTATATCATATATAAATAATAATTAAAATGTTTTATGTATTATTTACATTAGTTATACTCATTATTATACCCATCCAAATAATGATGTGTTTGAATAACAAACTACACCACGACGTGTAGACGGTAAGCCGTACGTATGCACGTATGATGACTTTGTCATTTATAGGATGGATAGAATAACGAATATGGTTATAACATATTTATAATAAAATATAAGAATGTAAAAGGTAATTGATTTATTATTTTTTATGGAAACAAAAAAGAAAGAGTAAGTGGAAGAAGAAAATAACTTGAAAGAGGGTGGTGAAATATTTACATCTTCTTCGGTTCTTCCTTTTGATTTGATCAAAAGGGATCCATAGGTTGGATTTCTGAACAAAGGGAGACCTCTTGGATGAAGGGAGGAATGTTGGGAGGATATTTGGGCAGGGTTTTTCAAAGAAAACTGGTTTTGGAGGTGTGAAATTTTGAGAAGGGGAAGTACCCTTTTATAAGAGAGGTGAGGGTCACTTTAGGAAATGCTTGAAAGAAAGACAAGTACAAAGGTCACCTGAGATAACCCATACTATTTAGAAAAACATGGATATGGAAGATAAAATAAGTGTCATGTTCTAGTGGAGAGGGATATAAAACATGATCAGAATAAAGTTAACAACATGAAAACCACAAACTTATGATGGGATAAACGGTCATTAGTTTCCTAGTAGGAAAAGTAAATGGAAAATGTTTTTTTAAGTTCCATTTCATAAAGTTAAAGAATTTATATATGAGATTGACTAAGAACATAAAGAGATATAATTACTTTTTAAGTAGAGTTTCATCCTTTAATATATTTCTACCACTAACTCATCTTTTTTTTCAAACAATGAGTATTCAAGATGAATTGGTCACACCTGAAGTTCTAGAATCAACTTCTAGAGCATCAAATAATCTAGAAAGGATAAACTATATATATTTACCCTGTCTTTAGAGATTAACCATAACCAAAAAGGGTGGTACAAGATTAGATGATCCCAAAAAGGATAATCCTTTAGAGAAATAAATACTAATCTTAATTTTTAAAATTAAACCAAAAATACCCAAAGTTCAATAAATACCATTCAATAAAAAATTGTCCTTATAATACTTCAATATAATACAAACTAATATTGAATCCCAAAACATAGAAGAATTTTATTACGCAGTCTTCCATGTTAAATGTTATCTCCAAATAACATCGACCACTCTTAAAGTTGCATACTTAAAAGTAATTAACCTAATCGCATATTCTCTATGATAGGTTAATCATTTCCATAAATAACCCAAATAGATATAAATCCACCATAAAAACATAGATAAGAATCTACCATTACTCCTCAAATGAAATCCCATAGTATTCTATTTTCATTAGGCATATAGTGTTCCCAACAGAGCGAACTTCTTCCAAAATAAAATTTATCACGTAATCACTAAATCATTTTACTATACTAAGAACATACATATGATAAGGCATAAGATCCAAAATCAACTTATTATTGATCAATAAAATAATTTAACTAAGAAGAATTAGTCACACTAACTAGGGACTTCACGTAGTCCAGTGGTAGGAGACAAATCCTAACCACACTCTGGTTGTGGGTTGGATTCTCGCAGCTTTGTCCGATGCGATGGGTTGTCAAACGGTCTACATGTTGTCCTTTTTCAAAAACTATATTTTATAATATTCCCAAAATGAGATAAATTACTGAAAATAACCATAACATAATTTCACCACAAATGTTATCTCATATCTCTCATTTTCATCCTAAAATTTAATAAATTGTAATTGCCTAAAATTCAAGGATCATAAAAACCAAAATGGTTATTTATAACTATATCAACAATAGAAAAGATAATTCTTCCTAAAATAGAATTTTCAAATAAAAAACTATGGGGTTACACATACAAGAGAAAAGTGTTCTGAAGTAATCCCATCAATAAAGAACACTAATAGTTTTAAACATTTCACCATCCATTTATTTCAATATTGGTTCTTCCTTGACCAAGAGGTTATCCTATATAATAAGGCATTCACTCAGCTAATACCCATGCCCCCTAAATTTACAGAAAATTACAGTAAATGGATTCTTGGGATATTTTTTAACTTTTTCCATAGTACTCTTTATTCTTACTTGGAAATTCTTTACTTTATGTCCTTCTTTCCCACACACAAATCATATCTCTATTGAATTGAAATAATTTCATAGGAGTCTCCTTCCACATTTCCTACATGATAGAAATTGAGCTTTCTTTTCTCAATGGTCTCCACTGCTGTAGATCTTATCATTCATCATATTTCTTTTCTTTGTTGATTCTGTGATTTGGTTAATATATATATTGTTGATCATATTTTTGGAAAACTGATTTTACATGAACACAATATCTCTTACACCTATCAAAAATCTATTTCATTTCTCATTTCCACAACCGTTCCCACCTTGCACATCATGTTCAATGTTACTATGACTTCCGTGGAATCCAGCCATTAACTAACACAAGAAAGCATAGTGTGAGTCATAAATTCATTTAAATAATATCATAACACATTATTTTCAATCTAAAACAACTCAGGTTTAAACAAGGTTATTTATTCTCATCTTATATAAAAATCCTTCAATTCGGTTTGTAAAGAAAATGTGAATTATCCTAAGAATATCCCCCATGAGTGTTATAACCAAGAGTACAGAAAGGCCTGTTGTCGTGTACCCCGATACCCCGGGTCAAGCCTGAAACTCCTTGTCAGAGTTTTCACGACTAGGTTCATCTGTTCCGGATCCACCTTTACCTGCTCATATCCAAGAAGGGATGTATTGCTTGGAAAACCCACATAATATTGACATTACCAATTTTTTTGATGTTCGTCTATACTAATCCTTAATGTCTATCTTAGGGTAGTGTTTTCAAATCAGGTTTTTTTTCTAAATCTAGATTCCTTGGTTTGTACTAAACTTCCTCTGATACTAACTATAACTCCCAACCCCAGTTACCCAGAATCAGTGCATTATTAAATAACATTGTCATGATACAAGTAATCATGTCCCAAAATACCTATTAGTTTAGAAGCCTTTGAAGTACTAGATACATACATAAGTTTTACATTACATCATGAAATAGAAAAACAATATGTCCCCTTTGAACACTCTTATATATTTTAGCCTATTACTACAGATTAATCATAATATACTTCTTTGCATCCATAGAAAAATAAAACATAAGAAATAGGTGAGCTCAAATTCTCAGTAAGGATAACACTATAGCATAAACTGTCATAAATAAGAATAAACATTTAAGTTAATGTATAAGACTAGAAAAAAAGACTTTTAAACTAAAACTTCAGCATAATATGGAAAAGATAAATCAAATAATTCCATATATTTATTCACATAGATGTTGTACTTGTCAAATAATCACATGTAATATCAATAGCCAATTTCATAATGATGGAATGCATAATTCCAGACTTCAAAACCACATAGTCAAGGCCTTGTGCCAAGAATAAAAATTATATTTTGTCAAGGCCTTGTACTAAGAAACTAGTTTGTCTCATGAGACCTACCAATGCATTGAGGAGCTATAGAGGGCTCAACCCGTCACTAACTAAGTCCAATGCATTCCTCATATCAAAAGTTTTAAACATAACATAAAAATTCGTATTAAAACTATCATACGAAATTTCAGTACTTTATCCATAAACCATGAATGGTATAAAAATAACACATCCATAGTCAAACAAATCAAAAAACCTTCTATATAGTATAAAATATTTGTATCATAATAAATAAACCTCGATCAAGAATAATATATCATAAATGATGATGACATAGTTGAAAATGACCAGAAAAAATCTTTGAGAGAAATATGCTTTTTTCATGAAAACATTTACAAGTCTCACTATTTATCAAGAAGCTATTTAAAATATATTTTTGAATCAAAGTGTCCCATACTACTTTAAAATTTTTAAAAGGAATTTCAATTTTAAAACATTAATGTAAATATAAGTAAAACCTTAAAACCATTTTTAAAATACAGACATCAATGAGAATTATTTAGAAGACTAAAATTTTAAAACATTTAAAATGATATTTTAGTTAGAGTTCCTAACCAAATGAGAGATGCTTGAATAAAAATAATTGAGGTAATAAAAAATTTATAATATCATGAGAATAAAAGTATTCATGATATACTATGAAAAAGTACAGTATATACACCAAATAAAAGTGAATTGGCGCATATCAATAAAGAAGTCTCAATGGAATGTAAGTTGGGATGAATTCCTTTATAAAGACTCTATCCTTAGGTAAAGGATAAATAAATGAAATAATTATGTGTGAAAAATATAAATACACTCAATATGATTGGATATTCAGTGTAAATCAATCAGAGGACTTGCACACATATTATTGTAAAAACAACACCAATGACTTGGATGTTTAACTGAATGAATAGAAATTGAGTTAAAATTACTATTATCAAATTTATATCAATGACTTGAGAATTTATCAGTGGATTTATTATGTGTATGATAAGTATATCCACAAAAAGGTTAGTGGAAATTACTACATATTTAAATAAATAGTGATTTTACCCATAATCTTGGAGTAAACTAATCAATGAAGTTTGTATAAAACCGAATGAGTGCCAATTGAAATTTGAAATTCCCTTACCGATTTGGTAACATATGAAGCATAAAACCCATGAATATAGGATTATACAATTATGATGTAAATACACAAAAGTTAAATTATATTACTCAAACAATACAATCATGGGTAGTACATACACCACACAAAAGGTAATAGTGGCTAATATAGCATGAATCTCACGGGATTAAAAGTGAGATGAAAACCCCTTAACTTGTAGTTTTCCTTGGTAGAGGGTACGTTAACCTATTGTATAATAGATAAATCCTAGTTATTAAATTATTAAATAACTATATACATAACTATGATATCATATATGATCCTCTAATATTGTTTTGTAAATAATATTTTAGTAGTATCATCATTTCAGGTGTTAACGGATTCGTTTTCCTTTATATGATCGATTATATAAGCCATGTTTTTTATGGATATGATGTATTTTACTAATATACAGAATTATATTAAGTTCTTAAACATTATTTTTAATCATAGTATGAAAATTATTCTTTAATGATTATGACGAGGGAATGAATTTCATCGTGTTTGTGGAGACGGTAAGTCATAAGTACGCACGAGCGACCATATCATTATATTGATGGTGAAATAATATTTAAATGGATGGTATATAATATTTAAAGAATCATTAACATGTTATATTTGTTATTTAAATCAGTTATACACATTATTATACCCATCCATATAATGAATTGTGTGAATAACAAACTACACCACGATGTGGAGACGGTAAGCCGTACGTACACATGTATGGTAACTTTTTCATTTATAGGATGGATAGAATAACGAATATGGTAGTACCATATTAATAATAACATCATATTATGTTTAAGGTACTTGATTTATTATTTTGTTATGGAAACAAAAAATAAAGAGTAAGTGGAAGAAGAAAAGAACTTGAAAGGGGGTGGTGAAATATTTACCTCTTCTTCAGGTTCTTCCTTTTGATTTGATCAAAAGGTCTCTTTAGGTTGGATTTATGACAAAAGTAATTCATCTAGGATGAAGGTAGGAAAGTTGGGAGGATATTTGGGCAGTGTTTGGCCAATAAAAATGGCTTTGGAGGTGTGAAAGTAAGAGAAGGGGAAGTACACTTTTATTAGAGAGGTGAGGGTCACTTTAGGAAAATCTTGAAATATTATTTTATAATAAAATTATTTTTATTTTATAATGGCTCAAAAATGAATTATCAAGAATCTAAGGTGAGTAGGGGTATAAATACTCTAAAAAAATAGGTTTTAGACAAGTTTAGGTCACCATATTAACCTTATCTTTTAGATTTAACTCTTAGTAAAATAGTTTAACTTTTACTATGTCTTCTTGTATTCTTACACTATATGGTTAATAAACATACTCTAAACTTCCAATAGAACCTCAGGTGGTTCATTAATGAAATATATAATATTATTTTATCCCTTTGGAGAAACCTTATATTTTTAGGAATATTATATCAACCAATAATATAGTATTTGTTTTAAAAACTAATTTATGTCAATTTTGACACTATTTGGTATTTTGCTTTTGTAAAAGTCATAACAACCTTATCACATCGAACATTTTCTATCTAATCAACACTAAGATGTCATATTAACCTAAAAAATTCATGGATGGCATCAAAAATTTTAAATTCTATTTATTTTTATATTTATAATATAAACTATTTTAATATTTTATTAATAATGTAATTACTGCATCATCATTGTGTCATAAATAAATTTAATTATTTAATATTAAAAAATTATAAATAAAATACAATTTTGTAGGAAATATTTTTATCTTTATAATGAATATTTATAGTCTAATTTATCTTATGTATAACCCTATATAAAAAATGTTTTAGTTAATAAAATTTGAATTTAACACTTTTAACTCTTCTTTAAATAAAATAATAATAAATGTCCTAATCTAATCCATGTGGACATAAAGGATTATATTTTATTACTAAGGTATTTTTTGGTTGAATTTCACTTATCCAATAGAATTAGGACATGGTTCATGGTAATTATAATATCATTTTTACCATGAATTACCTTATTTAGTTTTTACCGTGGTAAATAAAAGTCAAAAGTTACTGTTCACTAAAAATTATTTTCATCTAATTGAACCGTAGATTACTTACTGATATTAACCGTGTCTCTCAGTTTTTTTAATTCAATTCACAAAAGCGGTAAAATTAATTTTTATGCAAATTTTCAAATTTTCCTAGAAGATGGGTAAAAGATGGTAAAAAAGTTCAATAAAGGTTTATACATATAATTTTATTATAAAATGACTCCAATGAATTAAATTGAACTTATATACTTATTATATATCTATTTTTTTTAAATAAATTTAAATAAAATTAATAATTTTTTAAATAAAAAGTCATTTTTAAACTATAACACAATGTTTTTCATTATTCATCAAAAATTGAATGTTTTCAGAAAAATACCAAAAATTTAACCTAAGATAATTCTGATATTCTGAATTCAAAAATGAATTTCTATTTTTCCAAAATAAAAACATAGAAGTTTAATTAATTAATTTAAAATTAATTCCTGTTGTCAAAACCGAAAAGCGAGTTTTTAAAAAGTAAAAACTATCAAAAGATTGACATGTGTTTATGTAAAATTTAAATAGGAAATTATTTATAATGACCTAAATTTTATTTAATGATAAAAATATAATCTAATTATACTTCCAAACCATTCAAATTCTTAATTTAAAACTATAATTTATTTTTATTAAAAAAGTTGTTTTCAATTAAAATTTAGTATTTTTCAGCATTCATCAAAATATGAAAGTTATCAGAAAAGTACCAAAAATTTATCCAAAATAAATTTTTATGTAACGATTTTATAGAATAATTTAATTTCATTACAGTTAATATATAAAAGTGAAAAATATTGGTTTTAAAAAGGGTTTTCCATTAAAATGTGGTAAAAATGTTTATTTTTAAAATTACTTCTTTCATCTAAAAAAATGCTTTTGTTCAAATATTATGTCTAAGAAACACATAATATTGATTATAAAATTATATGGAGTATATAAAATTCAAAATTAAGTTAATATTATTCAGAACCTCTTTTGAAGGGAAAGTTTGGTAAGTTGTGGTGCGCTTGAACTCGATGTTTCATGTAGCACAAGCTATTAAATTACTTTAAAGAAAATAACTTACTATGAAATCATGGGGTGTTACAAATACCATCCATGACACCCAAGAATGAGGACATAGATTAAGAACATAGGGGACACCAAAATTTCAAACCCGAAACACCCAGAAGCCATGAGAAATATATGTACTGAAAGAATATTTGAACCAAATCATGGAATTGAAAACTCAGGTGTGACAGATCAAGAGGGAATACTATCTAATAAGAAAACCACATGATTCAGGTGTCATTGTTTGTGCCCATTAACAATCACATGTATTATTCATTTTAATTTAGATCATTATTAATGTATATAATTTGATTATATACAGTCATACAAGATGAAAATCATAAAATTTATGTCATGGTAATGTAGCTTGTGTTGGGTTGATCATTGGTGGTTTGACATTAACTAAATGATAAATACATTATTTATTGATTCCAAAAAGGAAGAGATATCATGGTCCCAGTTAATGAAGATGGAAGTACCTTTATTAAATCCATGTCCATAGTGACCAAAGTTATGTTTATCCAGTAAGTTTATGAGTAAATAAATAAATTAAAGATGATAACATAAATCGTGGTTACTTATTTATAATATATTGAAATACAAATAGATTATATCATAAAAATTGTGTTCATAGGAAGTATAAGTAGTTATTAGTTTTCCATATTTCTTATGGGGATATGATGTGTTGGAATATACCGCTCTTGGACTATGATTTTGACTCAATACTATCAAGATAAGTTATTATTGGATCATACACAACGTGTATCCCCATTTTTTTTCTATTGTATCAATAAGAGTTTATGATGAAGAGGGCCTCATGTGTGGGGGCCAGTAAATATTTTAGCGTGTACCATCAAATGTAAAATAACCCAATTATATTATTTTTTATTAGAATAATAATAATTTAATTTATTTCTCAAGGTAATCATATGATATTTAATTATAAAAGTGAATATGAGAAAATATAATTTTTCATATGAAGGTTTCATGTTTTAGTTTAGTTAAATTATAATGGGAGGAATGAGATGAGTTAATGGCTCTTATTTTATCACGTAACATCAAATAATGTCATAAGTGGAGAAACATTCATGAAAATTATAACATATCTACATAAATATTCTTGTCATTATGGAATGGTTTAATAGGTTAAACTTATCTACGTGAATAGCTACAATTTTAAAAAGTTGAAAGTACTATTTAATATTATTTTTATACATGATTTGTAAAATACTTCATTTGTAGGAATTTATTGATTGATTCTATCTTCTCCAACCTCTATCATGTTCTAGTGAGAAAATACAATGGATTAATGAGAAGATACCAATCCTAAATCCCATTATAGAGTTTTCATTAATCACATGATTGAACAGACATCATAATGTACTTTAATTTTCGTTTCTATCACCAAGGTATTTAATAATGAAAATATATGAAATTTAGTGCACGAGTGTAAAATATATAAGATTCATCATATGGAACCTTTGGGATATAAAAATATGAAAATGAGTGGATCAAAATGATTTTGTGAATCAAACAAGGTACAATTTTCTGTTTCATTAGATTATATAATTTGTGACTAAATTAAATTTCACCTGATAAATGTCTAAATTCAAGAATTGATATACCATTTTTTATGTTAAAATACAAATCCAATGGGTTTTTTAAATTCTATAATTTCACCCTTTTATAGAACCCATGTTTCATCAATTAGAATACTACTAAGATAAGCATCATGAATCAACTATCACATCTTTCATGGTGAAATTCCATTATCATACTAGTTTCATTGTTTGAATTCCAATATTCTGATCATGTAAAAATAATAGGAAATAGTATTTTAATAACACACAATAATACATTAACTACTCTATGGAATGTCCTTTATGCCTTGTAAGATCACTAGATGTACACTCCATTTTAACCATTTAATAATACCATTATGTATTCTATGATCTATATTATAATACCATCTAGACTGAAACTGAATTTCCTCAAATTATGTTTCACAATTTGAACAGTTTACCATAATACTCACCTTGAGATTAGGTAACTCTTATATAAGTCTTTTCATAGTGCGACAAAAATTATTTCATCATGATCTATCAATGTTTAATCTTCGAAAACACTAAATTAATGTTATCTAACCTCAAAAAATTCTTTTGCATATTCTAATTTAATATTTCATAAATCCATTATAATATATCTTAATACCTCATAACCCAACCACACTTTCATATTCATAAATTTCATCAAACACAAAGATTGTTGCAAAATCCATAGTGTTTTGGTTTTACTTTTATTATGTAGAATGAAATTCTCCATCAACTTATATATTATTCTAACCACTTTAAAGAATCTTATAATCAAGAATTTATGATTATTTGAAAATATATTAATGTAAATCCATATTTTGTTTCGACACAGACAACCCATAAATAATTTATTGGGATTTAATATATAAAATTCTGTAGAAATTGTATACATTTCAATACCATGATCATAAAAATGGGTAGGTTATTCCAATATTTTCTTCCCATGGGATATTTTGTTTAAGGAATGTAGGGTATGGGTATCCAAAATGTGATTAGGTTCCTATATTCAATTAGAATATTTGTGTTATACATAGTTTGGTTTCCCTAAAAGGATTATGTTCCCATAGGAATGGAGTTTTGATAATTCTTATAATGAAAATTTCCAGGATATTTTTCACAGAACTATCTAGGAGTCATATGTTACATGATTTTCATGACACACTATGAAAATAGATAAATTTTGGGTGAAATTACAAAATGATCTAATATCTAGTGAAATATAGATCTTTTCTCTCAAAATAGATACGATGTTTGGGGTAATCATTTTTATTTGGAATTAATTAAATATAAATTCTTATTTATATTTTATAAATCATGACAACGACTAAAGGATATGACTGGTTGTTGATAATAAATGCATCATGAACATCATTTTGAGAATTATTATTGGATAGAATTATATTTTTAATAATTTTTTATTTAATGTTAATTAGTGTTATCAAGGTGAATGATTAATAGTATATGGAAGTTAATTTTATAGAGAACAATTTTTTGGCCATAACTATTAGTTATTATATAGCAGGTGTACTTCATTCATTTGTGTTAATAAAAAAACACTAAAATAAGAGATAATTTATTAAAGGAGTTGTCTATCCATATATTGGAAATGGGGGAAGAGTTACCATATTTTAGGTTGTAAATTATCATCTATTTCCACATAGAATATTATTATGAAAATTTGAAAATAATTATCATGTTCCAATCATAATTAGAAATTTAATTTCTATAACTTTTTTTTTGATAATAATGGTTTTCTTAATTATTTAGAAAAATATATGTTCTAAATATAGGGATGAATTTTTTTATGAAATTGGGAAATGGTGAATGGTTTATAAATTATGGATAATGATAATATAAATTAATAAATTAAATATAAAATTGTTAATGTAATTGATTATAACACCACTTATATATGGAATTATCACTTTAGACATATAAATAAAAAAAACATCCATATAATATTTATAGATAGATTTTTAGACTCAAAAAGTTATAAATAATTTCATTATTATAATTTTATTTAATAGGAAAATTTCCCAAATACATTTTATATAAAATTTAGAAGGGATATAGGACTATTGGATCTTATACACAATTGTTTTTTATAATCTCATGAGTACTCAAGAAAGTGGTGGCTATAGGTAATTCAAAACCTTTAATAATTAATTTAGTGGATATTTGTAATTTTTTTTGATAAAACATAAGTTTGAAACAATTATAATTTTCTAAGATATTATAAATAACATTTATAATCAATAAGGTTTTTTTAGATTCTTCGATCTCATGAGGGAGGTGAATACATCATATCAAAATTTACTAATCATCGTAGATAATATGGAGACGATTCATAACTCACTACTCCTAGAATTAGAGATAATAATGGTGCATCTGATAGAATATTTGGGATGGTCAAAATCCCAATTTTTATTTTATATGGATTTTGTATTGAAAAGAATATATATGATGTTTTTTATTTTTTAAAATTGACTAAAAATTATAAAAATTATTATTTATCAATTACTCTAAAAAACTATGTGATATTATTTCTATAATGTAGTGGAAATTTTTTTTATCATCTAAATCTGTATTTTCCATAATAGGGAATGATATATATATATATTAATGTGTTATTTGGAGGAAAAGTAAATATAGATAAGTTAAATATTAATAAACATAAATTATTCTTAAGATGGAAAGAGTGAAAATTCTATATGATGTTGTGAAAATGAAAACAAATTATATTACACATGAACAATAAATATATGGCTGGATTTATCAGTAACCTGGGATATAGATATTTCATTATGAAAATTATGATGAATTAGTGATCATACATAATTTATCTACTACCTTACATGATTCCATTGGGAGTTTTGATTTTATGAAATGGTGAGAGGATATAAGATTTTAGATGGAGTCCATGTAAAATAAATATATTTGTAGTATAGTGGATGCACTATAAAGTGTGAAACCCAAATCATTAATGTGATTTTTCAATGAAAATAGACATAGATGGTAGAGTGTATAAATGTAATGATGATAATGTGGTAAATAGTCATAAATAAGTAAATTATACAATCTATGAAGATATATTTTCACCAGTTGTGATGATAAAGTATATTAAAATATTTTTTCCATATAATATTATGATTGTTATGTGATATATAAAATGGATTTTGTAACCACATTCCATAAAGGAAATTTTTTTGAGGAAATATATACGATACAACTAGATGATTTTAAAGAGTTAAATGATAATGGGAAGGCATAAAAGTTTCAAGGAATATTTCAATATTGAACAAATATTCTCAGAGTTTTAATATCTGATTTGATGTTGTAATCAATGAGTTTGTAATTTTTAAGAATGTTAATAGTTTATATTTATAAAAGAGATATAGTGGGAGTTTTCTGGTATTTTTGGTTTTGTATGTGGATGAGATACCTATAATAAAAAATGATTTCATGAACTTTAATTCTTTAAATGTATAGTTTGGAAAATTCTTCATGATGAATGAAAAGGGAAACAAACATTATATGATAGGTTGAACAAATAAAAGATAGGCCCAAAAGAATTATTGTAACATCATGTTAATATATTTTAGGTGAAATTTATTATTTTTTCTTTTTATCTCTCATTTATCACTGTGATTATTGGAAAAAATTATTGATTCTTGGTTGTGAAAATTATTTTGAGACTTTTAGAGTGGTTGGGAGAGTGTTTCGATTATGTATTTAAAGGATAGTATAGGAATTAGAGATTCATCCTATGAGTGGTATTTGTCCTATAGATAAAATGGCTATAGGAGTTCGATCAGCTTACTGGTGGGGGCCATTGTCTAACCAGTGGAGGTCAAGAGGTAGGGGTTCTTATAGAAATACCTTTGGTTATCCAGGGTTGGACACCAAATTACAAGTATGAAGATAGTAAAGAGGAGTTCCTATTAGAACTTCCCTAACTATTTATTCGAACTCTATGGCCATCTGGTGGTGTTCCCAAGACACTAAAAATTCTTTCTTATTCCTTCTTCTAGATTGTGGCGGGTAGTATCTAGCCTATGGAATAGATGGAAGTGAGGAACAAATGGACAACATTGGAATTAAAATCTGGTTTTACTTATTTTTATTTTTAACATCTTCTCATATGAACATAATTTGACACTAACTATAAAGGAGAATCCCGTGAGGTGAAATTGTCCATTACAAAATTTTTCCATGAATTTAAGTTCTAATAGTTATGTTGAATATCTTCTTGTATGTATAACTCAATTTCATTGACAATCCTCTTTTATTACTCTATCTAGTATTTGATACTAGTGGAACCTAGTGTCATCAATCAATTAGTATCCCGACCTGATGATTTTTTGTTCCAGGATTCTCCCTTGATCGTTTAAGCCTTCAAATCTCCATGTGGATTGTTTCTTGGGTTCCAATGATCATGAATTAGGGATGATGGTTTCATAAGTAAATCTCAAACAATTGAAACCATTATTTATTTTTTTGATTTAGTTTTCTAACTAATTTCAAAATCATAATTTGAGTATTTTAATAACTTTTTTTAACTCACATGGTGTGTGGGATAAAATAACTTGAAAATGAATTTTGAAATAAAGAATTGATATCTGGAAAATGAAATTGAAAATAAATTAAACACATAAGCATGATTTTGATGTAATTAAGAGGCATGCAATTTTTTATGAAATGATTTTAAATGAAAGGAAATAGATTTTTTTATAAAAAAAACATTTTTTTTCTATTTTTTAAAATTAAAGATAGGTTTTGTAACATGAACATGGGGATGAATGGAATGAGTTGAGATTAATTGAAATGAAAGATATCCCCATATATGTTTTATGTACATTGAGGCACATGATATCTTGGTAAATTGGGAGGAGAACATACATGATTAGTAAAAATATTAAATTGTACTTATGTGAAGATGAAAACAACAATAAAATACCATGAGGGTTGGGAATCATTATTTTGTGTTGGACTTTTATTACCCCTAGGATTAATCAATGAGAAGTGTAGGCACAACAGGGTTCATATTTCATTGATACTATGCGGAATCACACTACATGACATAACTAGTCATCAAGTATTAGAACCAAGTTTCTATGATTGAAAATTATTATTTCATTCTAGAGTTTGGATGAAATGTTTATACATTATTTTTTTGATATAAATTCTTATTCTTGATAATTATATTAGAAATTCACTTTTATAAATGTTTTTATTCCATCTATTGATTTTTTTAAATCATGATTTGATATGAAGTGAGAAACGATCCACATTCCATTTTTTGTTTAAATTTGATCATATTTAGTTAATTTATTATATATTTCTTATGAAATTATTGGAGATATACTATTAGGATTTTTTTCTTACACCCTTCATTTTCCTTCATGATTTTTTAGTTTTTTCTAATTCCAAGACTAAGAAATGGGAAATGAGAACCTAATGGTGGTGGATGTTATTGATTAGCATAACCTAGGGAGTTAGTAGTGGCTAGTGGATCATGTGATCCACCTATTTTATGGATACTTATTCTTGAGGTTTTTCCAGTTTTAGGTGATGAATTTATTTTTAATACCATTTTGGAACATTTATTTATCTTATTATAGTACTTTTTTCTCATTCAGATATTGTTTGAAATAATGAATGGTTATTCTTTCTTATCAACTTAGTTATTTTTTAAATATGTTCTTATAGAGAAATCGTTCCATGTTGATCATAATTTATAAAGATCTGTTAGTTTCTATCATGTGGGGATCAATGATTCCCTTCAAGTCATGTCACAATTGGTTCTAGTACTATTCAGGTAGGTTATTTGGTTTAGTTTGTGTAAAATCATTATCAAAGGCTAGTCATTCCTCTTCTATTATGTTAGTATAATATGATTGATGTCTTTGTACATAGGTGAAATGATTTTTTTTCACATAAGTGGTATGTTATGAGTGAGTGTGTGGCCAATACTCATCATAAGGATCCTTAATATACAATGGTTAATATGGGGAATAGTGTATTTAAGGATTTGTTTGATTTTATTCTAGACATGTCATGGGATTTGATCTATGTTTTGGGTATCTGTATTGAATTACAAGTTATGTAACTAATGATCATAGTATCCTGACTAAATTATTCTTATTATTCATTTTTTTTGTGTAGTAAAATGACCCCATGAAGTTGTTTGAGCAGACCTCATGAGGGAGATACTCAAATACAATTTCAAGTGAACCGTCTAGTCAATTAGAAACTTGTTCAGAAATTTGGGCATGAAATTCAAGATCTGGTCCAAATGTCCATAACCATTATTTACTAGGCTCTAGTAGTGTAACAATGAAGGGATGAATACATAGATAATTATAAAATGGTTTTTTGATATAACCCACCATTATTCTGTTGATCAAATAATCCTTTAAAGGTTGAGGATTTGATAGAAATAATTTAGCTACTCATTTAGTTTATGAGGACACATATATTAATTAAGGTAAAATTTGATACCTTCATGATTAAATGGATGATCATGAGATGGTGGGATTATATAATTATAGAAGATAATAATAAACGTTTGGAGGTGAATGAAATCAAGGGTCTTTTCACACACTAATTCTATCGATAATTAATTATTTTTTTAAGTTTATGTAATTTATCAACATTCATTGAGGTGATAATACTGCGACTCAGTATACCAATCATTCTTATAAACTCATCAGTACTCTATTAAGGTACAGTTGAATCAGAAGATGAAGGAAAAGATATTTGGAATGGGTGTTTGATCTAACATCCATTCACATTTCTTCATGATACATCATAAATATTTTTCTAATATTATGGATATAGATTTGATGATAGAAATTAGGATGGATGGAATTGATTGGATGAATAGAGTTCCATCTACTCACAGTGGATGTTCTGTTGGTCCTGTTAATTGATAGTGGAATTTGGATGAATCTTCTACTGGAAATCATAGTGGTGGGGAATCTCATCAAAAGACTATCTCTAATTCCTTTTCAATTTATACAAATATCTGAATATAATTATTCCAGTGTGGAATTTTTGGACACATAAAGCATTATTTATAAGAGGCACTAAATAATTGTAGCTCAAATGGATTCGTAAGAAACTTACATAAAGATTTATATATTTTAATCACCTCTCTTAGTGGTACAATAGTGTCAATATCAAGAAGCTCTATAGTGTAGTTAGATGATTGATGAACAAACGGGTCCCTGCTGAAGGCATCATGAATAAAGAACGTCATTATATAGATGAGTTTGCAATGGGAATTGATGTTGGTCTAGTGATAGTGATATATACCATTACTATTGATTTGACTATAGTGTAACACCCCAAGCTTTCACGATACGCCTCTCTTTCAATAATGCAATAGCTTGCATTGTACGTAAGTTCGAGTTCTAACACACCACGACTAATCAAAGTAGCCGTTATGAATAGTAATAACCACTTTTTAAAATTATAGAAATTTTATATTTCAAAATGGACTTCATTTTTGTATTCGTAATATCGAAATTATCCTAGGTTGAATTTCTTGTAATTTTCTGAGAACTTCCAATTTTTTATGAATAGTGAAAAATACTTAAACAAATTTTTTAATTAAAATAATTTATAATGATAAATTATACTATTTAGTGGTTTTAATGTGTAATTATAATATATTTTTTCCATTTTATCCAATGGAGGTCATTATAATTAATTTAACATTGAAATTGGACGTGAACAATTGTCAATCTTTTGATATATATTGTTTCTTAAAAACACGCTATTTGTTGTGATAGTGGAAATTAATTATAAAATTAATTAATGCAACATATATGTTTGGAATTTTGTAAAATATTCATCATTTTTGAATTCGTAATATCAATTATAGCTTAGGGTGAAATTTTGGCGTTGTTCTGAAAAACTTCAATTTTTGATGAATAGTGAAACCACTAAGTGGTAGTTAAAAAACTGATTTTTCATTTAAATGAAACATTAACACTTCTGTGATTTTATTTTCAAAAATCCGACATACATGGATGTCATTAGGAAGTAAAATGTGGTTCAATGAGATTAAAATAATTTTTTGGTGAATAGTAACTTTTAAGTTTAATTAATCGCGATTAAAGGTAATTAGTGAAATTTAAGGTGAAAATGATATTATAAAAATATGAAAATATCTTTAAACTTGTCCTACCCCTATTGGATGAGTCATTTCCGACCAAGAAAATCCATGGGTCAACTTGGGGACCCCATGGATCCACTTTGGTAGGAAAATGACATTAAAAACCTTTTATTTAATGTTAAAATAAAAATGTCACAAACAAGAGTTGTTTTACTAAAACAATTTTTAAATGGGGTTATACAAGTTATATTTTTGACTATAAATATTCATTAGAAAGATAAAAAGAGTTCCTAAATCATGATAATTTTTTTATAATTTTTAGACATTAAATAAATTAAATTATATATGACACCATGATGATGCAGCGATTACATCATTAATTAACGATTTAAATAAAATGAAAAGATAATGTAAAATCTAAGACTTAAACATGTAAAAACCTATTGGATGAGTATATTTCTAACCCTTATCACCTTATACTCGAAATATATAAGTGTGGGACCTTTAAAATCCGAAACTAATTATATAATAAAGTAACATTTCATTACTTTCCAAGAGTGCCCCTCCTCTCCTCTTATAAAAGGTCCCCACCTCTACCACATCATTCACACTTTAAAGCAATTTTTCTTGGCCAATATCTGCCCAAATACTCTCCCAAAATCCCTCTATTACTCCTAGAAGCCTCAATTTGGGAATAATTCTTCCCAAGGAAGCCTTTGGATCAAATCAAAAAGAGTTACCCGATTTTAAGGTAATGTATTATCTTATGTTATTTTGTTTTATTTTGCTTCTAAACCCCCTAAAATATTTTTATTAATTTATTTTGTAACAAAACAAGTATCCTAAATATACTAGGATGTTTTTATAATAAGTATTCGAGCTACACTTAGACACACCTACATCTAATGGTTAAAGAACATACTGTTTCTGTGGATGGTAAATTTCTGCCTCACGAAACGATGATTGTTCAACACTCATATAACACCTTCAAAGGTGGACATTAAGATGTCAATATATTTATATATAATATATAATATGTTTATGTTTTACATAAGATTATTTATTTTTCATTTATGGCATACCTTTATGATTTCCATTATGGGTAAACGCGATGATTTCATTTTAGGAAGTGCGGACTACCGCCCCCTCAAAGTGATTTGAATCGTTAATTCCATATGTGGGATGTATAAAGGATTGAGTAAATGATATTATATATACTGTAATTATAATATACCTTTATATCATTATGATTTCATTCTATTAAATATTAAATAGAAATGAAAGTAGCGTTCATGCGTACGTACGACTTACTGTCTCCATGAACGGTGCATTTCATTTCTTACCTATAAATGTTACGTTATATTATGAATGAATGTATATACTAGATATATATGATATATATGATATGTAAATCATGAATATAATGCTGGATATAATGGATATTTCACCACATGAACAACTTGTAATTATAAGAAGTTTATTTTTGACTCAAGTACCAAAGATCAACAAAATGACCGTTATTAACTTAAATAATTACATAATGTTCATAACATGGTAAAGGGATAATGAACTTGAAAAATTTTCTTAATCAAGTAGAGATTAACTCTATTTTATTATTCAGGAGGTTAAAGAATGGTCGAGTCAAGTCAGACACAAGGTAAGGGAATTTCTTAACCCAATTTCCATTCTTTGGGTTAATCTCCTACTTTAAAAATTATGTCAGGATATTATTATGTACTATCTTGTATTTGTACTTTCATTATGTGTACTTATAGTAAATTCACAAAATATATCTATTTTATTTTAAAAATGATCTTTTAATGGACCTCGTCTCAATCTCCATTCATTGAGGCATATTTGGTTTTATACACAACTTTCATTTATACGGTGTGTAGACCCCCTTTGACTTTTACTTTTATTCAAAAGGAATATTTTTATACGAAGCATTTTTACTAAACGACAAAAGAAATGTGTTTTCTTACGTATGCGGCGACAACGACTTCTCTGCCGCCGTGACTATTATTTGAATTTTGGCTTCCTCTATAAGCCATAACTTTTTAAAAAAAAGAAAAATAAATACCATGTTTTGCTTTTCTTTTATTTTTTTATTGAAAATGGTTTTGATAAAGTTTTTATTATATCAATGTGTTGTATTGATATCTTGTGATTGAAGTATGGAAATCTTATGTTTCCTTTATGCATGTTTTATGTGATACAATTATGTTATGGTTTATGATATGTTTAAACCTGTTCATAGGAAGAATGCATTGGACTTAATAAGTGATGGGTAGATCCCGCTATAGCTCCTCAATGCATCGGTAGGTCTCATGAGACAAACTAGTGTCTTGGCATAAGGCCTTGACAAAATCTTATTTGTGGTCTTGGCAAGAGGCCTTGGATATGTGGTTATGTTAGTCTGGTATTATGCATTCCTTCATTATGAAAGTGGTTTTTGATATTGCATGTGATTATTCGACTAGTAGAATATCCATGTGAGTAAGTAAATGGAATTATCTCATTTTATTTTTGCCATATTATGCTGAAGTTCAAGTTTAAAAAGTATTTTGTTTTAGTTATACATTTCCTTAAATGTTAGTGTTTATTTATGAAATCTTCCCCAATATTGTTATCCTTACTGAGCATCTGAGCTCACGCCTTTCAATGTTTTAATATTTTCCAGGATGTGAAGAAGTATTTTATAAATGACCTGTAGGGATAGTCAGAAGAGGATATGAGTGTGGACTATGGAGACTTCGTTATTGTAGTTTTTCACTTTATGATGTAATGTAACATTTATGATGGTATCTAGTGTTTCCGAGGCTACTAAACTAATCGGTATTTCGAGACATGATCTTTTGTGATCATGCAAATGTTACACAATAATGCACCGACTCTGGGTAACTAGGGTCGGGGCGTTACAGTTGGTATCAGAGGCAGTTTAGTACTAACCTTGGAAGCTAGATTTAGATAAACTCTGATTAGATCACATAGCCCAAAGATAGACTTTTATGATTAGTATATAAGAACATCCTAGAAATTTGGTATTATAGAGATTTTGTGAGTTTTATGAGCAATACATCTCTATCTGGATACGAGTAGGTAGAGGTGGCTCTGGCACATATGTACCTAGGGGTAAAACCCGAAAACATCGCTTTGAGCTAGACTCGAATGGGAACTGGTGCACGACAACAGGCCTTGTTGCACTCTTGGTTACGACACTCCCGAGGGATATTCTTAGGATAATTCTCATTTTCTTTACAAACCACTATGAAGGGTTATGAGTATATAATTTCTCAAAGAAAACATTTTTATGATTATGGATTATATCCATAAAAATTTCAATTTATGTTAAGTATGGAATTATGTATTTTGATTCATAAACTAATCTAGTTTATGCCATTTTTTAGAAATGGCGCCTAGTGGAAGGAATGGAAACCGTATCAATGCACGCACTCCGTGTAGGGATTTCCCTCCTGCTCAAGATAATTATTGTGGATCTGGAGATATAACTAGTGCTGATCAACTTATTACCATACTATGACAACTCACTCAGGTTATGAATAATAACCTTACTTGTACGGATCACCCGGATCCGCAACGTGGAGGATCAATGTTAGACCACTTAATTAGGCAACAACCATCAACATTTAATGGGGGTACAAATCCATTAGTAGCTGAGAAATGGATAAACTCCTTAGAGAAAATATTCCACGCCTTGGGGAGTAGCGAGAGGGAGTAGGTTGTCATGGTAGTCTACCGCCTCACTGGAGATGCCGATCAATGGTGGTCGCTGATTAAAAACACAAAGGAAGATGACAAAGTAACAAGTATGGAATGGAGGGAGTTTAAGGAAAATTTCTTAGAAAACTACTTTCCACAAGACCATCGAGCAGATATGGAAAGGAAATTTCTGAGTCTGAGGCAGAAGGAGGATGAGAATGTCGCAAAGTATGAGGCCAACGTTACAAGGTTAGAAAGGTATGCTGTAGATTATATACATAACCCAAGAAGCAATATTGATCGTTTCTTTGATGGGTTAAAACCATTTCTCCGTCGAGATTTAGTATAATGATCCTTCTCATCGTACAAAGATATTGTCTCATGTGCTATCAAGACAGAAAAGGAACTCTCTAAGTCTTATGACAAAAAAGTAAAGCAAGAGAAGAAGAGAACGGTGGAACAAGAGACAGATAAAGGGAAAAAGGGAAAGAAGGATTTTCAATTACGTGATAATTGTGGGAAGAATCACCCCGGTACTTGCCTAAAAGGAATGGGAGTTTGTTATAAATTTGGAGAAAAAAGGCCACCAAGCTCGTGATTGCAAGGGACAGAAAGCGGCTATCAATGTTGAATGCTACAATTGTAGGGAATTGGGGCATTATGCAAATGACTGTCCTAAGCATCAGGGAAACTTACCACAGAAAAGTAAAAGGTATCAAGGACAATCTTATGCTATTACTACAGTTGAAGTGGAATAATTAATGTATTGGTGCTTTTGGACTCAAGGATTATATTCTGGTTATAAGAATAATGTGATATATATAAGGATTGTACTGCAATATTTTTTGATTTCATTAAGGGTTTAATATAATGAAGGTGATTATATTTTTAGTATGTGACAATTAGATAAACTTAACTTTGTTTGGGGAATCTGAGGTAACAATTGATTTTGGAATTTAGAGACCTTTTAGACAAAGTTTGGACAGAGGTATTTTGGATAACTATAAAGGTTGGAATGAATTAAGTTGAACTTTGGATAGTATTTTTTAAGATTAAAACATTCCTGAAGATTATTTTTGGAATATTATAATACTATACTTTTAAGAAAAGAACAACCGGAAGGTTGGGGGATAACCCGTCGCGTCAGACAAAGCTGCGGGAATCGAACCCACAACCATAGTGCGACAGACCTTTATTACCTACCACTAGCCTACAGGAAGTCCCTGTTTATTACAAAATAGTTTTCCTAATATAAATGGTATGTGGTAATATTTGGAACCCTATACAATTAGGATAAATATAATATTTTTGAGTTCTGTTACCATTTGGAGTGAAAGATGGGTTCGTGGTAAAAATTTATTAAAGAATGAAAGCCTACATGACAAGTAAGTATATTTCATTACATTCTTAGAAAATCTCTTAAATAAATTCCTCAACATTATAAAAGGTAACATAAAACAAAAACGTTGTCGGTTAACTTTTCCAACTAGGGATTCAATGACCGTTTAACCAATAAAAACTTTGTGATTTTCTTGTGGTTAACTTTCTCATAATCCTATTGTCTACAACTCTCCATCAGACCGTGATGGTTTGTTTTCTCCTCCATATCCATATTTTCATAGAATCCTAGTATGGGCTATCACGGGTTACCTTTTTTACTTCTCTTTCTTTCTTTTAATGTTATATTCTTATTAACCCTATTTCCGATGTGGGTTTTCCACAAAGGTATTTTCTATTTTCAATCTTTTATTTTCGAAGAACATTTTAAAATTGCGAGGACACAATTTATTGAAGGAGGGGAGAATGTAACACCCCAAGCTTTCACGATACGCCTCTTTTTCAATAATTCAATAACTTGCATTGTACTCAAGTTCGAGGTCTAACACACCGCGACTAATAAAAGTAGCCATTATGAATAGTAATACCCACTTTTTAAAATTATAGAAATTTTATATTTCAAAATGGACTTCATTTTTTTATTCGTAATATCGAAATTATCCTAAGTTGAATTTTTTGTAATTTTCTGAGAACTTCCAATTTTTTATGAATACTGAAAAATACTTAAAATAAATTTTTTAATAAAAATAATTTATAGTAACAAATTATACTATTTAGTTGTTTTTAAATTATAATTAGAATATATTTTTACCATTTTATCCAATGGTGTTAATTATAATTAATTTAACATTGAAATTGGACATGAACAATTGTCAATCTTTTGATATATATTGTTTCTTAAAAACACGCTATTTGTTGTGACAGCGGGAACTAACTATAAAAATAATTAATGAAACTTATATGTTTGGAATTTTTTAAAATAGACATCATTTTTTAATTTGGAATATCAATTATAGCTGAGGGTGAAATTTTGGCATTGTTCTGAAAAACTTCAATTTTTGATGAATAGTGAAACCACTAAGTGGTAGTTAAAAAACCGATTTTTCATTTAAATGAAACATTACCACTTAGGAGACTTGATTTTCAAAAATCCGACATACATGGTTGTAATTAGGAAGCAAAATGTGGTTCAATGGTATTAAAATAATTTTTTGGTAAATAGTAACTTTTAAGTTTAATTAATCACGATTAAAGGTAATTAGTAAAATTTAAGGTGAAAATGATATTTTAAAAATATGAAAATACCTTTAAACTTGTCCTACCCCTATTGTATGAGTCATGGACAACCAAAAAAATCCATGGGTCAACTTGGGGACCCCATGGAGCCACTTTGGTAGGAAAATGACATTAAAAACCTTTCATTTAATGTTAAAATAAAAATGTCACAAACTTGAGTTGTTTTACTAAAACAATTTTTAAATGGGGTTATACAAGTCATATTTTTTAGTATAAATATTAATTAGAAATATAAAAATATTTCCTACATCATGATAATTTTTTTATAATTTTTATACATTAAATAAATTAAATTATTTATGACACCATGATGATGCAGCGATTACCTCATTAATTAACGATTTAAATAAAATGAAAGGATAATGTAAAATCTAAGACTTAAACATGTCAAAAACCTATTGTATGAGTATATTTAGAACCATTATCACCTTATACTAGAAATATATATGTGTGGGACCTTTAAAATCCGAAACTCATTATATAATAAAGTAAAATTTCATTACTTTCCAAGAGTGCCCCTCCTCTCCTCTTATAAAAGGCCCCCACCACTACCACCTCATTCACACTTTCAAGGCATTTTTCTCGGCCAAACTCTTCCAAAATACTCTCCCAACTTCCCTATGTTACTCCTTGAAGCCTCAATTTGGGAAGAATTCTTCCCAAGGAAGCCTTTGGCTCAAATCAAAAAGAGTTACCCGATTTTAAGGTAATGTCTTCTCTTATGTTATTTTGTTTTATTTTGATTCTCCAACACCCTAAACTCTTTTATTTAATTTATTTTGTAACAAAAATAGTATCATAAATATATTAGGATTTTGTTATAAGAAGGATTCGAGCTACACTTAAACACGCCTACATCTAATGGTTAAAGAACATACTGTTTCTGTGGATGGTGAATTTCTGCCTCACGAAACGATGATTGTTCAACACTCATATAACACCTTCAAAGGTGGCCATTAAGATGTCACTATATTTATATATTATATATAATTTGTTTATGTTTTACATAAGATTATTTATTTTTCATTTGTGGAATACCTTTATGATTTCCATTATGGGTAAACGCGATGATTTCATTTTAGGAAGTGCGGACTACCGCCCCCTCAAAGTGATTTGAATAATTAATTCCATATCTGTGATATATAAAGGATGGAGTAAATGATATTATATATACTGGAATTATAATATACCTTTATATCATTATGATTTCATTCCATTAAATAATAAATAGAAATGAAAGTAGCGTTCATGCGTACATACGGCTTACTGTCTCCATGAACGGTGCATTTCATTTCTTACCTCTAAATGTTACGTAATATTATAAATGAATGTATATACTGGATATATATGATATATATGATATATAAATCATGAATATAATTCTGGATATAATGGATGTTTCACCACATGAACAACTTGTAATTATAAGAAGTTTCTTTTTAACTCAAGTACCAAAGATCGAAAAAATGACCGTTATTAACTTAAAAAATTACATAATGTTCATAACATGGTAAAGGGATAATGAACTTGAAAAAGTTTCTTAAGAAAGTAGAGATTAACTCCAGTTTATTATTCAGGAGGTTAAATAACGATCGAGTCAAGTCGGACACAAGGTAAGGGAATTTCTTAACCCAATTTCCATTCTTTGGGTTAATCTCATACATTCAAATTATGTCATGATATTATTATGTCCTATCTTGTATTTGTACATTCATTATGTGTAATTATAGTAAATTCAAAAAATAGATCTATTTTATTTTAAAAATGATCTTTGAATGGACTTCATCTCAATATCCTTTCATTGAGGCATTTTTGGTTTTATACACAACTTTCATTTATACGGTGTATAAACCCCCTCTGGATTTTACTTTTATTCAAAAGGAATCTTTTTATATGAAGAGTTTTTACTAAACGAAAAAAGGAATGCGTTTTCTTATGTATGCGGCGACAACGACTTTTCCGCCGCCGTGACTATTATTTGAGTTTCGACTTCCTCTATAAGCCATAACTTTTTTAAAAAAGAAAAATAAATACCATGTTTTACTTTTCTTTTATTTTGGTATTGAAAATGGTTTTGATAAAGTTTTTATTATATCAATGTGTTGTATTGATATCTTGTGATTGAAGTGTGGAAATATTATGTTTCCTTTATGCATGTTTTATGTGATACAATTATGTTATGGTTTATGATATGTTTAAACCTGTTCATACGAGGAATGCATTGGACTTAATAAGTGACAGGTGGAGCCCGCTATAGATCCTCGATGCATCGGTAGGTCTTATGAGACAAACTAGTGTCTTGGCACAAGGCCTTGACAAAATCTTATTTGTGGTCTTGGCACGAGGCCTTGGCTACGTGGTTATGATAGTCTGGAATTATGCATTCCTTCATTATGAAAGTGGTTATTGATATTGCATGTGATTATTCGACTAGTAGAATATCCATGTGAGTAAGTAAATGGAATTATCTCATTTTATTTTTCCCATATTATGCTGAAGTTCAAGTTTAAAAAGGATTTTGTTTTAGTTATACATTTCCTTAAATGTTAATGTTTATTTATGAAAGCTTCCACAATATTGTTATCCTTACTGAGCATCTGAGCTCACCCTATTCAATGTTTTAATATTTTCCAGGATGTGAAGAAGTATTTTATGAATGACCTGCAGGGATAGTCAGAAGAGGATATGAGTGTGGACTATGGAGACTTTGTTATTGTAGTTTTTCACTTTATGATATAACCTAACATTTATGAAGGTATCTAGTGTTTCCAAGGCTACTAAACTAATCAGTATTTCGAGACTTGATCTTTTGTGATCATGCCAATGTTACGCAATAATGCACCGACACTGGGTAACTGGGGTCGGGGCGTTACAGTTGGTATCAGAGGCAGTTTAGTACTAACCTTGGAAGCTAGATTTAGATAAACTCTGATTAGAGCACATAGCCCAAAGATAGACTTTGAGGATTACTATAGAAGAACTCCCTATAATTTTGGTATTATAGAGATTTTGTGAGTTTTACGAGAAATACATCCCTATTTGGATACGATAAGGTAAAGGCGGCTCTGGCACAGATGTACCTAGGGGTAAAACCCGAAAACACCGCTTTGAGATAGACTCGAACGAGAACTGGTGCATGACAACGGGCCTTGCTGCACTCTTGGTTACGACACTCCCGGGGGATATTCTTAGGATAATTCCCATTTTCTTTAGAAACCACTACAAAGGCTTATGAGTATATACTTCCTCATAGAAAACATTTTTTTGATTATGGATTATATCCAAAAATAGTTCAATTTATGTTAAGTATGAAATTATGTATTTTGATTCATAAAATAATCTAGTTTATGCCATTGTTTAGAAATGGCACCTAGTGTAAGGAATGGAAACCGTATCAATGCACACACTCCGTGTAGGGATTTCCCTCATACTCAGGATAATTATTGTGGATCTGGAGATACAACTGGTGCTGATCAACTTATTACCATACTGGGACAACTCACTCAGGTTATGAATAATAACCTTACTCCTATGGAGCACCCTGATCCACAACGTGGAGGATCAATGTTAGGCCGCTTCATGAGGCAACAACCGTCAACATTTAATGGGGGTAAAAATCCATTAGTAGCTGAGCAATGGATAAACTCCTTAGAGAAAATATTCCACGCCTTGGGGAGTAGCGAAAGGGAGGAGGTTGTCATGGCAGTCTACCGCCTCACTGGAGATGCCGATCAATGGTGGTCGCTGATTAAAAACACAAAGGAAGATGAAGAAGTATCAAGTATGGAATGGAGGGAGTTTAAGGAAATTTTCTTAGAAAAATACTTTCCACAAGACCATCAAGCAGATATAGAAAGACAATTTCTGAGTCTGAGGTAGAAGGAGGATGAGAATGTCGCAAAGTATGAGGCCAACTTTATAAGGTTAGCGAGGTATGCTGTAGATTGTATACGTAACCCAAGAAGCAAGATTGATCATTTCATTGACGGGTTAAAACCATTTCTTCTTCGAGCTTTAGAGTCACAATCCTTCTCATCGTACGAAGATATTTTCTCGTGTGCTATCAAGACAGAAAAGGAATTCTCTAAGTCTTATGACAACAAAGTAAAGCAAGAGAAGAATAGAATGGTGGAACAAGAGACAAATAAAGGGAAAAAGGGAAAGAAGGATTTTCCATCATGTGATAATTGTGGGAAGAATCACCCCAGTACTTGCCTAAAAGAAATGGGAGTTTGTTATAAATGTGTAGAAAAAGGCCACCAAGATCATGATTGCAAGGGAAAGAAAGAGGCTATCAATGTTGAATGCTACAATTATAGGGAAATGGGGAATTATGAAAATGAATGTCCTAAGCGTCATGGAAACTTACCACAGAAAATGCCAAGGGATCGAGGACAATCTTATGCTATTACTACAATTGAAGTGGAATAATTAATGTATTGGTGGTTTTGGACTCAAGGATTATATTCTGGTTATAAGAATATTGTGATATATATAAGGATTGTACTATAGTACTTTTTGATTTCATTAAGGTTTTAATATGATGAAGGTAATCATATTTTTAGTATGTGACAATAAGAGAAACTTTACTTTGTTTGGGGAGTCTGAGGATACAATTGATTTTGGAATTTAGAGACCTTTTATAAAAATCCTGGATAGAGGTGTTTTGGATAACTATAAAGGTTGGAATGAATTAAGTTGAACTTTGGACAATATTGTTTAATGGTAAAACATTTCTGAAGATTATTTTTGGAATATTAGAATACTATACTTTTAAGAAAAGGACAACCTGCAGGTTGGGGGATAACCCGTCGCGTCGGACAAAGCTGCAGGAATCAAACCCACAACCATAGTGCGATGGGCCTTTATTACCTACCACTAGCCTACAGGAAGTCCCTGGTCATTAAAAAAATAGTTTCCCTAATATAAATGGTATGTGGTAATATTTTGAACCTTATACAATTAGGATAAATAGAATTTTTTTGAGTTCTGTTACCATTTGGAGTGAAAGATGGGTTCATGGTAAACATTTATTAAAGAATGAAAGCCTACATGACAAGTAAGTATATTTTCTTACGTTCTTAGAAAATATCTTAAATAAATTCCTCAACTTTATAAAAGGTAACTTAAAAAAAACGTTTTCGGTTAACTTTTCCAACTGGGGATTCAATGACCGTTTAACCAGTCACAAGTTTGTGATTTTTTTGGTTAACTTTCTCCTAATCCTGTTGTCTACAACTCTCCATCAGAACTTGATGGTTTTTTCTCCTCCATATCCATATTTTCATAGAATCCTAGTATGGGCTATATCGGGTGACCTTTGTACTTCTCTTTCATTCTTTTAATGTTATATTCTCATTAACCCTATTTCCGATGTGGGTTTTCCACAAAGGTATTTTCTATTTTCAACCTTTTATTTTTGAAGAACATTTTCAAATTGCGAGGACGCAATTTATTAAAGGAGGGTAGAATGTAACACCCCAAGCTTTCACGATACGACTCTCTTTCAATAATGCAATAGCTTGCATTATACACAAGTTCGAGGTCTAACACACCGCGACTAATCAAAGTAGCCGTTATGAATATTAATAACCACTTTTTAAAATTATAGAAATTTTATATTTCAAAATGGACTTCATTTTTGTATTCGTAATATCGAAATTATCCTGAGTTGAATTTTTTGTAATTTTCTGAGAACTTCCAATTTTTTATGAAAAGTGAAAAATACTTAAAACAAATTTTTTAATCAAAATAATTTATAGTGATAAATTATAATATTTAGTGGGTTTAAAGTATAATTAGAATACATTTTTACCATTTTATCCAATGGTGGTCATTATAATTAATTTAACATTGAAATTGGACATGAACAATTGTCAATCTTTTGATATATATTGTTTCTTAAAAACACGCTATTTGTTGTGACAGCGGGAATTAATTATAAAATTAATTAATGAAACTTATATGTTTGGAATTTTGTAAAATAGACATCATTTTTGAATTCATAATATCAATTATATCTTAAGGTGAAATTTTGGCATTGTTCTGAAAAACTTCAATTTTTGATGAATAGTGAAACCACTAAGTGGTAGTTGAAAAACTGATTTTTCATTTAAATGAAACATGATCACTTCTGTGATTTGATTTTCAAAAATCCGACATACATGTTTGTCATTAGGAAGTAAAATGTGGTTCAATGGGATTAAAATAATTTTTTGGTGAATAGTAACTTTTAAGTTTAATTAATCGTGATTAAAGGTAATTAGTGAAATTTAAGGTGAAATTGATATTATAAAAATATGAAAATACCTTTAAACTTGTCCTACCCCTATTGGATGAGTCCTGACCAACCAATAAAATCCATGGGTCAACTTGGGGACCCCATGGAGCCACTTTGGTAGGAAAATGACATTAAAAACCTTTTATTTAATGTTAAAATAAAAATGTCACAAACGTGAATTGTTTTTCTAAAACAATTTTTAAATGGGGTCATACAAGTCATATTTTTGAATATAAATATTCATTAGAAAGATAAAATTATTTCCTACATCATGATAATTTATTTATAATTTTAGACATTAAATAAATTAAATTATTTATGACACCATGATGATGCAGCGATTACCTCATTAATTAACGATTTAAATAAAATGAAAAGATAATGTAAAATATAAGACTTAAACATGTCAAAAACCTATTGGATGAGTATATTTTGAACCCTTATCACCTTATCCTAGAAATATATAAGTTTGGGACCTTTAAAATCCGAAACTCATTATATAATAAAGTAACATTTCATCACTTTCCAAGAGTGCCCCTCCTCTCCTCTTATAAAAGGCCCCCACCTCTACCACCTCATTCACACTTTGAAGCCATTTTTATCGGCCAAACTCTGCCCAAATAATCTCCCAACTTCTCTCTCTTACTCCTAGAAGCCTCAATTTTTGGCAGAATTCTTACCAAGGAAGCCTTTGGCTCAAATCAAAAAGAGTTACTCGATTTTAAGGTAATGTCTTCTCTTATGTTATTTTGTTTTATTTTGCTTCTCCAACCCCCTAAACTCTTTTTATTCATTTATTTTGTAACAACACTAGTATCCTAAATATACTAGGATGTTTTTATAAGAAGTATTTGAGCTAAACTTACACACACCTACATCTAATGGTTAAAGAACGTACTGTTTCTGTGGATGGAGAATTTCTGCCTCACGAAATGATGATTGTTCAACACTCATATAACACCTTCAAAGGTGGCCATTAAGATGTAACTATATTTATATATGATATATAATATGTTTATGTTTTACATAATGTTCTTTATTTTTCATTTATGGGATACCTTTCTGATTTCCATTATGGTTAAATGCGATGATTTCATTTTAGGAAGTGTGGACTACCTTCCCCTCAAAGTGATTTGAATCGTTAATGACATATGTGGGATGTATAAAGGATGGAGTAAATGATATTATATATACTGGAATTATAATATACCTTTATATCATTATTATTTCATTCCATTAAATATGAAATTGAAATTAAAGTAGCATTCATGCGTACGTACGGCTTACCGTCTCCATGAACGGTGCATTTCATTTCTTACCTCTAAATGTTACGTAATATTATGAATGAATGTATATACTGGATATATATGATATATATGATATCTAAATCATGAATATAATGATGGATATAATGAATATTTCACCACATGAACAACTTGTAATTATAAGAAGTTTATTTTTGACTCAAGTACCAAAGATCGAAAAAATGACCGTTATTAACTTAAATAATTACATAATGTTCATAACATGGTAAAGGGATAATGAACTTGAAAAAGGTTCTTAAGCATGTAGAGATTAACTCTAGTTTATTATTCAGGAGGTTAAATAACGGTCAAATCAATTCGGACACAAGGTAAGGGAATTTATTAACCCAATTTACATTCTTTGGGATAATCTCCTACTTTCAAATTATGTCATGATATTATTATGTCCTATCTTGTATTTGTACTATCATTATGTGTACTTATAGTAAATTCACAAAATAGATCTATTTTATTTTAAAAATGATCTTTGAAAGGACTTCGTCTCAATCTCATTTCATTGTGGCATATTTGGTTTTATACACAACTTTCATTTATACGGTGTATAAACCCCCTTTGACTTTTACTTTTATTCAAAAGGAATATTTTTATATGAAGAGTTTTTACTAAACGACAAAAGGAATGTGTTTTATTACGTATGCGGTGACAACGGCTTCTCCGCCGCCGTGACTATTTTTTGAGTTTCGACTTCCTCTATAAGCCATAACTTTTTTTAAAAAAGAAAAATAAATACCATGTTTTACTTTTCTTTTATTTTGGTATTGAAAATGGTTGTGATAAAGTTTTTATTTTATCAATGTGTTGTATTGATATATTGTGATTGAAGTGTGGAAATCTTATGATTCCTTTATGCATGTTTTATGTGATAAAATTATGTTATGGTTTATGATATGTTTAAACCAATTCATACAAGGAATGCATTGGACTTAATAAGTGACGGGTGGAGCCTGCTATAGCTCCTCGATGCATCGGTAGGTCTCATGAGACAAACTAGTGTCTTGGCACGAGGCTTTGAAAAAATCTTATTTGTGGTCTTGGCACGAGGCCTTGGCTACGTGGTTATGATAGTCTGGCGTTATGCATTCCTTCATTATGTAAATTGTTATTTATATTGCATGTGATTATTTAACTAGTAGAATATCCATGTGAGTAAGTAAATGGAATTATCTCATTTTATTTTTTCCATATTATGCTGAAGTTCAAGTTTAAAAAGGATTTTGTTTTAGTTATACATTTCCTTAAATGTTAATGTTTATTTATGAAAGCTTCCGCAATATTGTTATCCTTACTGAGCATCTGAGCTCACCCCTTTCAATGTTTTAATATTTTCCAGGATGTGAAGAAGTATTTTATGAATGACCTGCAGGGATAGTCAGAAGAGGATATGAGTGTGGACTATGGAGACTTTGTTATTGTAGTTTTTCTCTTTATGATGTAATGTAACATTTATGAAGGTATCTAGTTTTTCCAAGGCTACTAAACTAATATATATTTCGAGACTTGATCTTTTGTGATCATGCCAATGTTACGCAATAATGCACCGAATCTGGGTAACTGGGGTCAGGGCGTTACATATAGTCTCTGCATTATTTAGTAATGGTGCCTCTCATTATTTTATATCAACCTTGTAATGTCTCGGCCTAGGTTCCACACACCGGTTCCCTAAGGCGGTTGGTCACATGACCTTAAGAACACATTACCAAACACTAGAGGCTACTGACTAGCAGAAATGGTCTAATATCGACAATAGAGATATTATACCCTCTTTTTTCGAAGAATCACAATATCATAAAATAAAAAAACAATAACCAAATTATATAACCAATAACAAAACCAAACCTGGATCACATGATGACTAAAATATGAATAAAATATCTAAACCAAACAGTATATATTCCATTATAAATACATGTCATGTTTGAATATGAAAAACCCAAATAAATAAAGACATTGAAAAATACCAAGAAGGTCCCGACCCATGTCCGGTTCCCTCGTCCATGCACCATCCCAACACAATTATATAATATAGGACACTTTCCCTCATCCTTTCCTATAAACATGAAGTCTATTCATGTACCGATCAAGTATCCCAAGTAGGATACTAGTAAAACTCTGTAGGACACCACCAATAATGTCTAAAACAATATCATGTTAATAATAGTGTATGCGGTTGTATAAATAATCAATAAATGTAGCAAAGTAAAAAAGTTTACATTTATTAAATTACACTTTATTAACCACATAACCATCAGGTTCACAAGGATACCCAAAATCTTAACACCTTCTTTGGAATGTGTCGGAGTCTGAACCATATCAAATATCCAATTAAAATTTCATTATAACACATGATCTTTAATTATCCATTTCATATTAATCTATTATCAGATACCAATGGAACCATGGTCCAATGCTGACATTTTGGGTCTAGGTCACCATGCCTAGGACCCCATGGGTATTTAAAGTAGTAATTTGTGACCAAAAACTCATTTATCCAAAAATCAAAGAAGTGGGATTTAGAAGTAATAGTATGTGTCCCATGCTCATTTATCACTATGGGATTTTGATGCACTAGACCACATCACACACACTTTTATCAATAAATTTATCCCTATGGTATTTTGATGCAGTAGACCATGTCCATCACAAGAACATGACAATCAAATATATAACACATCATTCAAGGTTATTCAACATTAACCTTCTTACCAAATTAAATAATAAAAAAATCCCTTAATAAATTCAATAATTAATTAATCCAATTCAATAAATTTCATAATCACTACAATTACCCTTACATTATTTAACAAATAATTAATCCAACTTAATAAATTTCATAATCACAACAATTACCATTAATTAATTCACAATTAATTAATCCAATTCAATTAGTTTCAGTATCATAGAAATTCCCATTAATTAATTCAACAATCAATTAATCTAATTCAACAATTAAGTATTCCAATATAATAATTTAATATCCCAATAATTAATTCAATATTTAATAATTCTATTTTATAAATATTAATATCCCCATAAATAATTCAACATTTAATTTTTCCAAATTCAAAATCCCATAATTAATTAATTTTCCCAGTTAATTAATTTAATTTTAAGAAATTTAATTGATAAAAATTGAAAATAAATTCTACAATAATATACAAATAATTGAAATAAAGACCTTTTGATTTTAATAATAGACAACCTACCTCAAATCGTTGATTAAAGATCACCTATTAGATATTTCAAAAATAGATAAATAATGTTTAAACCCACACAAAAGAACGAGATCTTTAATAAAATCCTAGAAAGAAGATAAAATGGATCAATATTCATAAAAATTAAATCTAAATATAAAACCAATAGGGGAAACACACCTTAAATGGATATAATATTAATGGGAGAGTGGAAGGAAAATACATGGGATGCGATTATCATATTAGGAGAGTTGCAGATCTTAAAAATGGGCTTCGAATTGCCACGAATGAAAGGTAGGAAGGGATTGGAATCTTCCAGAGAGCCTTCAAAAATGGTAATAATAGGTTATGAAGGATTCGTTGCTTATTTGAGGTTAATAAGGTGGGTTTGGGTAATTAAAATCTAATTTTTATGTTATTTTAAACTGCTTGAATGGTTTCCAGGGTTGGAGCACATGGTTTTCCAAACTATGAACCTTAACCATGTGCCTCTTCTTATAGGGAGGAGGAATGGTTTCTTCTAAGAGGGAAAAAGGATTGAAAACCCCTCTCCCAACCATGTGAATCCCCTCTATTTTGGTTCACACGGTTTGCTGGGCTGGACAAACTATTTGGGAAAACGATGATCCAACCATGAACTGTCACTCCTCATTCAAATTATCTCCAAATTCACTCAAAAACTAACCAAGGTAAAACCCATACTAGATATAATAAAAATATGGAAAATTAATACCTACAAACAAGATCAAAACATCTATAATAAAAGTTAGGATCTTATAAACTACAAACCTAATAAAAAAATATCCTCGATCTATAATCCCAAGCATCTCTAGGTTTATGATGTAAAAATATTGGGCCATTGATCACTAATATATGGTTATATCTCCCAAATTTCCTCCTAAACATATCCATGTTTCCACAATATAAAAAAAATACCATTGGTCTTATCCCACAAAACTTTGTCACTGCAATCCAATAAACGTATTAAATTCTCCTCCAAGGATGAATTAATATAAATATCAACATTATCCACATCGATCACATAAAAAGGGTTGGGGTTATATCTCCATAGTTATGAAACATGTAGAACATCATGCATAGAAATATGTCTTCGGGGAAGATCTGATCAATATTCCATTGACCCGATTCTCTCTATAAACTCAAACAATCCAACAAACCTGGGCACCAACATTCCCTGTCTCTATATCCCACAGTGACCAAATCTGGGTAACACTTGATGGAATACAAGATCAAACACTATAAACTCTAGGGGTGTTATATGACTATCAGTATATGATTTATTACTTCTATGATCCATATCCATGTACTTTCGAATCAACTAAACGTACTCCAACGTCTCTTGTATGAGACTCTTTCCTAACTACTCTAACTCCCCAACCTCTATCAAGCATAGAGGATATCTGCATGGCCTACCATATAGATTTTCATATGGTTCCATCTATATTTTTTATTGATATCTATTATTATAGGCAAAATCCACCAAATCTAGGTGCTTATCCCAAGACCCACAAATTTCTTAGACACATGATCGATGTATATCCTCATGCACCTGTTTAGTATGTTCTAACTTCCCATATATCTATTTGTGGTAAGCTGTACTCAATAAAACATGTGTGCCAAGAACATTCTTCAAGACCAAACAGAAGTGTGAATTAAAACATGAGTTATAGTTTGAAATAATTATCCGGGTCACCCCTTGCAGACAATCTATTTTCGGAATGTAAAAATATCTCAGTTGATCCCCTGAAAAGGTCTATTGTATAGGAAAGAAATGTGTTACCTTACTCAAACAGTACACAATTACCCAAACCACATTATTATTCAAAGGATTCATTAGAATACCAACTAAAAAATCCATATTAACATCATCTCACTTCTATTCCAAAATGTGTAATGACTGTAGTAAACTACAATGTCATTGATTCTCAGCCTTCACCTATTTACAGGTGTAACATCATGTCACAAACCCTTCTATCTTTTTTTCCTATCAACAAAAACTATTATCAATGGTTAAGGTACATTTTTTTCACACTTTGATGAACCACCCACATTGAGGCATGAAATTCCTTCATTATCACCAAGTACATTCTCATAGGAACAATAACCTAATTATGAACATAGAGGATCTCATACTTATATATGGTCTAATCAGAAGGTGACTCCCCACCATCATGGAATTCCCCCAAGGAAAAATTTTTAGATCCTTATACCACCATTCTTTAATCAAGACCAAGATTGTAGACTCCACTTTAACTGATATGAGAGTCATCTTCTCTTGACCCTCCTGAACTAGAACATTAATCTCATCTAGTAAAGTTATCATATTCCACTCAATACTAGACTCTTGAACAACCCGAGTTTGTGTTTTTTAGAGTGTCAGCAACACTATTTCCCTTCTCGAGCATATATCCTAGATCAATGTCAAATGAATGCATATACTGAATCCACCACTACTATCAGATATTCAAATATCACTGTGAAAAGATATAATTTAATATATTCTGATGAACATACATAGTAAAAATTTCACCAAATAGATAATTTCTCCAATACATCAAGGAATAAACCTTTATAGACAACTCTAGGTCATGCATAGGTTAGTTCCATTCAAGTGTCCTCAACTACACAATCCCATATTCCATAACTTGATATCACTACATCAAGACTGCTCTAATCCCGATTACATAAGCACCAGAAAACACAGTATACTCATCACCTAATTATGGTAGGATCATGATTGGTGTCATAGTAAAACTCTTATTCAACATCTAGAAGGCATTATCCCATGAATTTTTATATACAAACATTTACTACTTTTTGGTCAAGGTCATAAGAGGTGCTTTCATGTAGGGAAAGTCATGACTAATCCTAAAAAAATATCCTGCTATCCCCATAAGACAATTGATGTCAATAAAATTCAGGGGTTGATCTCATGAAACCACTACATGAACATTCTCTGGGTCCATTGACACACCTTAAACAAAGATGATGTGATCCAATATGTTTACCCAGTCAATAAAAACTAACATTTATATATATTGCATATAGCTGATTCTGTCTCAGTATACTCAAGATAATGTTAAGATGTTGGGAATGATCGTCATGAGTTTGGGAGTACACAAAAATGTCATCCACAAACACTACAAAAAACGGATCCAATAATGGATGGATGATTATTTTCATAAGGGAAAAAATAGTACTGGTGCGATCATTAACCCAAATGATATCACGAAAAACTCATAAAGGCCATACATGATTATTAAATAAGTCCTTTTTATATCAGGAGGTTTATCTCTCAACTGGTGATATCTCGTTCTCAATTCAATCTTGGAGAAAAAAATATCCCCTAAACTAGTTAAAAATATTTTCTATAGGTGGAATAAAATACAATTTATTCTTTATCCACTAGTTCATCATTGAAAAATCTACACATAAGTGTAAGATACAATCATACTTTTTAGAAACAAAATCCATATAACCCTATGGAGAAGTAATAAGATAGAGAAAACCCTTGTCCATAATCTATTATAGATGAGTCTTGTGATCTTGAAGCTTCATTGGTTCCATTTTGTATAGTGTAATAGAGACTAGATCAACCCCTTTACTAAGATGAATTATAAATTCAACATATATCTCATGTGGAATCATTGGGATGTCATTAGGAAGCATATCCTGAAACATTTCATCTAAGGGTGGAATGATATCATGATTTTTACTGCCGTCATTCCCCAAAAGTTTAGAAACTTAGGCAGTGATCTCCCTCATTTTCTGATGAACTAGCCCCACATTTCCCACATGGATATACCACTCTCCTAGGAGAATATAATTTTCACCCTTAAGAGACATAAAATTCATGATCTTATGGTAACAATCTTAGTAGGATCGATATGCTACTAACTAGTATATACTAAGAATATGTTGAAAGACTAAAATATCTAAAATATACAGGTCAAACAAAAAATGATACTCTCCATCCTAAGGAGAACACACCTTTCACAAATAGATATCTCTTGACCATACTCCCAAAGGTGTATCTATCATCATCACCCCAGTCACAAACTCCACCGCCAGACTCAACCCATTAACTTTTAGTCTATATATTAATGATTCTGATGCACTAGTATCAAATAATGAACAACATACAATAGAAGATACATGAATATTACCTATTAATATCAAAGTTCCAACCTCACAATCTAAAAGTGTAGGATAAAAGCTACATATTGTGGATTATATTTTCATATAGAGATATTTGTGTTTTTATAGAGATTATAAAGACCCCTTTTTATCTTGAGAAACAATGTTGTTTTTCTAGAGATTTACCTTTTATTGTAATTAGGAATTTTGATTTTAATAATAATTTTTTAATTCTTCACTAGATAATATGGTCATATAGTATGTCATGGAATAATGATTAATTCCATTAAAAAGTGTTTATTTAAAATTTGAGAGTGTTTATTTTATAATCATATCCAAAAGAGTTTAGATTGATTCAAAAATTGTTTTAATCCTTTATATAAATTCTATTATGACCCAATACAAGTATTATATTTGTGTATTTAAGGACCAACATATTAACTATGAAATGATAAGAGTAAATGAGTAATGATTTGTGTCTTCTCAAGTTTCATGTTACCAAATAATCAATTATGTAAGAAATGATATTAGATCTCAATTGGATGGACTCCTTTAATGGTTATCATTATAATTTTTCTTATTAACCCAGCAAGTGATGATGTGTTGATAGATTTTTTGATTATTAAGGGAGTATAAAAATCAAAAAATTAAGGAGGTAATTTTTAAAAAGATTTATTATGGTTTGAATTCAATGGTTGGACATTTTTGATAACATATGATGTTTTGAGAATCTAATAGTCACCATAACTAAAGGAATGAGTTATAAAAATTAGAATTCATAGACCTAATTTATATAGGGTAGGAATTATACTCAAATCTAAACCACTCTTTAATACTATCTCAACATTCACAGATTAGGTGGAGGTCACAAAACAACTTTATAGGATAATGGGTCATATTGAAGTGTTAAAAGATTTTAGTGGATAAAGGATAAGGTATGAACCCTTTGGTTTCTACTAAGGAAACATTATTTAACTTTTTATTAGTAAATAATTGTTATGGATAATGGGTTATGCTATATTTAATTTTTCTAATTTCATATTATTGATTTATATCTTAGTTTATCTTGTATTCAATTTTTGTGTCTTCCATTCATAGCCTATTGGTATAGACATATCCTACAAAACACTTCAGAATCATATTTCCAACCATTAACAAGATATCTAAAAATACATGATTACTAATATGATATTTTCAAAAAGATATTAAAAATTAATGAATGTTCCACGAGGGGGGGGGGGGGCGTAAACCTCTTCTTAGTCTCTTGGAAATGTATGGTGAAGGAAATGAATGCATATGAATGAGTTATATTAAAACATAATATATCACACCATCAATAATAATAAAACCATAATTGATGGATAAATGTACTTTGATATTAGTCTAATAAAGTATAAAAATATGTCTTTCTTCTATATATTACTTAAATTTATCCCTTATTACAATTTGTTTCCCTCTTCATACATTAGTCTACCTCACTTTATTCTTTACAAAATAATAAGCATTATCCCCACACATTTTAGATACATAGTATGTAAAATTACCAATATAAAATATTGTTTTACCATATAGTATTTACCATACCAGTAATTACCTTTTTCTCAAATGCCTAAATAAATACTTTCCCATTGATAATAAAAATTTCCTCTTATTCAACCTTCTTCATCAATATATATTAATTTTGTTAACCAGAATCTCTAGGTTAAATCTCTTTAACACTCAACAAATCATCTGCAAGAATTTATTTTTCTCTCACCTAAGGATTATCATGCTCTATGCTGAAAATAATAGTTGCATGGATATCCATTCTTAGAGATAACTCACCAAAGTAAAATATATACCATATTTTATGTTTAAGAATACATTTTATAGTGATAATAGTAAATAAAAATAATTTTCTATTAAATATTACAAATAAAATCAAACCTTTATTAAGATATAATAACTATTTTATATTTCTATTTTAAATATTAAGTGATGCATAATTTAAAATAAACTACTTCAAGAACAATTTATATATTACCTTTTATGAATCAGACTATCACAAGACCATCACCAGTAGTTTTTACAAAACACCAAGGAATTTAGTATTGTAAAAACCATAGGTTGTAACTTATGAAGTACTGATAACATCTTGTCTTTATGTTTACAATATATTTTTATATTTTTTATGGGAAGAAAACCCAAAAAATCGAATGGTTTGAAATTTGTTTTAATAATAAAATATATGAATAAAGGAAACATATAATGAAATATTAATGTGACAATAATGGTTAAAACTTAGGTGATTTATCAAATATATTCTATCATTATTCAACTAATGTATATTAAAATTTAATTCACACTCAAAGGTTAAACCCCAAATCATGAATTCAATCACCTCTTAATATCTCTAAAAATTAGTCATCGGGGAACTATAATACATTAATGAACTAATACTTATTTTATCTGATTCAACTTGACCAATTTCATGATAACTATTGAGTTATTTTATCATTCCTTGGATCCCAACTACTTGAATAATAACTAAGAAGGTAGAATAATTCATCATGAAATAAAATCTTAAGATTGTATTCGAGAACAAACAACCACAATCATGTTATAAGAAAATTGAATCTATAAAATTTATTATAGATAAATAATAAATATAGTAGTATAAAATGAAAAAACTAATGACATCCATAAACTCTATACATAAAATCACATAATTTGAAAATCATGTATAAAAACAAGAACTAAAAATTATTTAAATTTACCATAGAAAACAATTATATGTATTCTTGATAGTAACAAAAACATCAAGATATTACCTAATTATTGCAATTATATTAAAAAGGTAAGTATATGAATAATATAATCCATAACATTATCAAACAAAAAATTTGATTCTTATAATATATTCAGTGGTTATATATGTATCTTTTTATTATGTTTTATCTACATACTCAAATCCATAAAATTCCAATTTTATTTCATTTTCCAGATGAACCCACATTTAAACAGGTTTGATATGAACCTTACATGGCCTAAAATCCCCATAATATATGTACATAACTTCGAGAGGCAGAAAGGTCCCAAACTTAAACAACCACTCTTTCCTTTCTAGTGACCACCAATTCCATCCTCAAAACCCGAAATACTATATACATCCTACCTTAACTTCCCCATGAATAATTAACTAGTAATTCATCTTGATGTATAATATTTATTTTATATAACTACTTCCAATGACCAGTCACTAGTCAGATAGAAATCGTCAATCTATACAATTCATAGGTAATCACGATTGTACTATCTCGCACTCCATCAGTTTGAATCTACTTTTATATAAAGCATAGAGGCCCCAAATTAAGAATGGTTGGAAACTATATGTACCATGTTTTGAATTTTATGGCCCTAAATCTCATTTATAATGAATTGTACTACTGCAATAGTACTACACTTAATCGTTATGTCACTCCCCTTATTTTGATATAAATCTATAAGGACAAAGTAGCATGTAATAGAGACATGTGAAACATAGAAGACTTTACATTCGTTCATATATTCCCAATTATACTAATAATATATCATGACCCTTGTTATAATAATATTATATTTTTGAATAAAATTTAGTTATAGATTTATTTTATGCACTATGACATGTTGTGATGTGTTTTATGATTGATTATACAATTTTAAGATATGATATATCACAATTAAATTTTTTTCATTTTTCCATACATTGGTTGATATACACTTAATAATATATATATATATATATGTCATAAATTGTAACATTATTATTAACCTTATAGATAGAAGTTACATATAGGTATACTTGTGTAGTAATCTATAAAATTATATTTTCTCTTTATAAAATAAGTTCCAATCTATTATGGTATCATAATTTGTATATTGTGATTATATTACCACCTATGAAATTGTATAATATTTTGGAAAATTATGGATTTTTTTTATTTATATATTCTTTTACATATTTTTTAATATATTATTTCCATGAAAAACATTTTGGTCATGTCATGGTTAATGATGAATCAATGTTGTATTTAAAACATATAATTTTTATGTATGGAATTTTATTTTGTTTTATGAAAATGGTTATCAACATGAATAGTTTCAAAGTCCTCAAAGTTATATATTGGGTTCATTATTATGACATTTAGAATCATTATTAATAATATTATGGTTCCATTAATTTTCTTATTATTTAACTTCATGTAACTGCTCCTCTACATTCACTAACATAATAACTAAGTTTCTAATTCCAGCCAACCTATACACTACATAGATCTAATTCATAGTTCACAGGTTACCTACCTCAATTATTCTAATATTTTCCATTTATTAAAAAAATATCATTCTCTTTTTCTATGGTTGTTTAATGGGTGGGTCTTTTTCAGTTAGAGATACTACCTTGACACTAAAAGAATCACTCTTATTTACTAATGTGAAATCAACTCATCGCTACTGCATAGTTTACCATGAAATGTTTATTGTAAATAACTCTTCAATTACACAATATTATAGTTTCTAATACATTATGTTCTTACCATAATTGAGATCAATGTTATTTTACAGCTGACTATAGTGAATCACAATGGCTTTAGAATGATATACACAATCAACAATGTAGTTAAATTTACATAAAAGCTTCTCGATGTATATATCTAAACCTATTTTATTAATATAAAATTGAAAATACCCTAATATAATAAAAGGTGGATCCTCAAATTAATTTTATTTTGGTCTACCAATTATTTTTTTCAGAAATTATTTAGTTTTGTATCAATAATTTTCAACCATAGTTTAATTATGACTTATTTATGTATCCAATTATGTAATTCCCAACCTATTACATTTATATTTATTATATATTATTATTTACACCCATTCTCTAGATGTATCCTTAATTGTGAATTTTCCCCATATCAGATTATCCATTGTGGGTTAGTACTTCATGATTGTAGTAAGATAAGAACAAGGAGGAATATAAGCATAATACAATTAAACTCTATATAAGACAATTCAGTATTCTGAAAAGATAATCCATGATATCTCATTTACTTTTTATTAATTAGTATAAGATTATTCAAATCACTTCCCTTTTTATATTATTTTATGGGGGGAAATCATGTAATCTATCCATGTCGACTTGTGAACCTTCAAGGACTTTACATTAAAAATTAAATTCATTGGTCAACTAATAATATTTCAATATTATTATTGTAAAAATAATATCTTCCCAAATAGATGTTAGTAGTAATTTATTTATTAAACTATGACATGAAATGATATGTTTTAGGATTCATTAAAACTTTTATGATATATTATATCATAATTGAGGTTATGTGATTATTTATTATAGTTATATTGTCATGATTTATGACATATGAAATTAATAAATAGACTTATACTTATCTTCCTTTTATTGGTTATGATATATTGATATTCTAATGTTGTGAGGTATAACACATCATTTTCTCTTCAGAAACCACTCCTATTTTTTTGATATCATAATTCATATTTTCTTATTGTATCACTACCTCCAATATGTTACATTGATTCAAAGGATAATGATGTTTCAATAATTATAGATCCTTTTTATTTATGTCATGATTAATTATTTTCATGTTGTATTAGATGATCATGTCATGTTAGGTAAAAATTTATTTTTGTATGTGTAGTGACCTATTTATATGCATGTGGTTGTATTTTATTTTATGATGATGGTTATAATCCTTAATAATATCTAAAAATTCTATAGTTTCACACTATTTCATGAATAATGATATTGTATATCATTATTAATGGAATCCTCATTCTTTTTTTACGATTTTACACCATGTTATTTCTCCTATATCTTTGTTATAATTGTAATTTAATTTAGAGTTCCACCTATGATACTCCTCCTTATAGGATATAGGTTACCTTCTTTAGTTGTTATAAAATTTTAAATTTATTCAAGAAAAAGTGATTGGTCACAAATTGTATAGGATCTGAATGGATGGATCATAGTTTCTTATAGAATTTCTCCTAATCATCATAAGAGAATCTCTAATTTTCTAAGGCATAGTCATCACCTCACTATATAGTCGGTGTAGAAATGTTCATGGTATACTCCAATTAATAAATCCAATCCATTCCACCAAGAGGTTTATTGAGGATCCATTACAATCACACTAGAATTACCTACATGGTCAGCCACATAGTTCAAAATTTCTAAAAACATAGCATCACGGAAAATTTGGGGAGATTTTTTCATACAATATAAATGAAAGTAAGAAATAAATCAACTCTATTTACCTAATCATGTTTCTTAAAAAACTATCCTCAAAGTATCACTAAAGTTTTCTTTATCCTCACTACAAATATATTATTATCTCAAAGTTTTTTTAATATTATTATCAGTGTGACATGATATTTTTTATTTTTATCATGTAAATTAGACATATTTAGATATGAATTTATCACTAAATATAAAATTGTTTAACACACACTAAAAATTCTAAAGCCACTTTAGCCAATTCCCTTGAACCTCTAGTTCTACATGCAAGGAAGGAGGCATCTATTGAATGGGTTAAACATTGAGTTATAAGTAATTTTTATCCATGTTATATCTATCTATATGAATTTCTGAAAAGTCTAATAAATTTTAAATAATTGTTTTTAGTTATGGCTCTATATGAGCATATTTATCCACAATGGTCTACTTTAAATTACTAAAACCATTTTTTAACTCTGGATCAATATTACCTTGTACTTTTTTTTTCAAGTAAATATATCTCAAATGGGAGAAAAGTATAATGCATTTATGTTTTCCCATTCATTAGAAATAAAAATAAAGATAAGAACATGTGAAGGAATATGATAAAAAAGGATCTAAAATTGTTCAGGAAGAGAAATTTTTTAAATATTTTAAACAGAATTTCTTTATTCTAAGAATCAATAACTAAAAATTAATAGAAACTCATCTATGTGTAATAATAAAATATTTGAAATTATAACATTTGTGAAATTTATTTTCCCAAATCCCATGTGAAATAAATGAGGGTTTGATAAAATAACGATTTACATATAACTAATAAACCCTCATATTTTTAGGATATAATATTGATTTATTAAATATTTATTAGTGAAAATTATGAATTAATCCTTTCTCAATATGAATCTTTATTATATACCAGGGTAGCTAATAAAACTACACTCTAATATCAATTCATCATACTCAACCCATAGTATTGGAATATATTTAACATCTCTTAGATTTTCAGTGGAATATATTTTATCTACTAAGGTTGATATATGTGATTATTAATTAGATAAAAAAAAATTAAATGAGATCATTAATATAATAGACTCGGTTACACATAACCAAATCATACTAGGAAACACTCTCAATTTTTAGGGTAATAATTTTTCATTGATAATTATTTACCTAAAAATAATCAACATGTATACCAATACAATGGAAAACCATGATAGTTCTTATGTATATAGAATATCGTAATGGCATGATATAGGCTATGTAAAATTTTCATAAGTTTTATGAATTTATTATATTATTATGAAATATCAATTATATATATATACATTACATAATGCAAAAAAAATATAAGTATATTTTTTCATTTGAAAATACTAAAATTGACATAAAAATATAAAAAATATACCATTAATGCATCATGATATATCTAAAATAATACGCTCCATATATATTATATATTATCTCAGAACAACACCAATTTTTATGGTTCAAAACTTTTTTAATGATGAAAATTTGTGTAAGAAAGTCACTCACAAACCATTGATAATAATTTCGATTGAACACCCAGGTCTCCCAAACTGTTATATAATAAATTTTTCCATCTTACTTAATATTTTTTACATTATTTATCAAATAAATAAATATATGCATATTTAGATTCATAAAAAATTATATAAATTTTGTTGAACATTTTATTTTATATATAATCATTGTATTTTCCTAAATTATCTTCAAAATTATCTATTGAAACACAACCTTAAAAAAATATTGGTTCATATAAAGATCGTAACACATAATAAATATTAATATAATTTATAATTTACCCTGAAACCCTTTTGAAAATTGATTCATGAAACTGAGTCATTATTATAAAACAATAACCTCTCTCTTATATTTCTATAGTCCCAATAATGTGATTCTTATAATAAAATAATAATATATATATATATATATAATAACTAAGTAAAGGAACACTAGGTTATAAAAAATTACATAAGAAAAATTTATCAAAAATATATTTTGTTAATAATACCTTGGTAACCGTTAATTTATAGTGTCTACCATACAACACCAGTGCTACACTTATATTATAATGATAACTTATCATAATTTTTTTTAATAAATACCATTTTAAAAACATCATGACTCATATGAGTGGCTTATGTCGACCCATACTATTTAAAGATGTTTTAAAAAATACATCCACTTAAAAATTAGGTATCCCACCCATTACCATTATAAAATGTCTACTGATGACCCATTTCAAATATATTATGTTTCATGATGTTCATTTTTATTTATTAGATTGAAGACTATTTATATTTTCATGAAGATAATAATCCACTTTAATGTAAAATAACAGATAAACAAAGTTATTAATTTCAAATGATCTCATTAGGAAAATTATAATTATCAAAAAATATATATCAATTGATATGTTAAGAGAATAAAAATAACATACAAAAAAGTTTCAATAACACAATTAAATATTAATCCTTCAGATAATTATTCATAGTAAAAATGTATTTAACAAATAGAATAAAATATAAAACTCCAGATCCATTATCATTTTTTAATTTATATATTAAAAAATGGAAGCAGTAAGATAATTATATATATTGATTATTTTTTAGAATAATTAATGTTCAAACATGAATGTGTTAAATTTTATATCATAAAACACCATCATTATTAATGTTAGTTCCCAAAAATCAAATGAATTTATACATTCAATTACCTCTGTATTCAAATACCTGAATATTAATAATTATATTTGTAAATGATGAGGATTCAAATGTGTATAATTAATGTGAAAATATATATAGAGTTTATTTTGGAGGCGAGAGGTTATAATAGATCTCCATTGTAATAAAAACCATGAATTACTAAAAAAAATTCAGAAACATATATTCTAAGGTCATATGAAATATATCTATCTGGAAAAAATGATGTTAGACTAATATGTATTGGTTTCCTATAGAAATTCCAATTTGAATTATACATATTGGGTTTTACATGATATTCCCACTTGAAAATTTCTATATTAGTCCTTACACTTGACTTTTTTTAATGTGAATCATGAATCACACACATTTATTTATTGATGAAAAATTTAATATCATATATTTTAGTGGGATAAGATATGTTGGGTATATTATATGTGATATACGTTAATAAATACGTCTATAAAGGATTTTTACCTTCCATTTTATGGAAGTAAATACCTCATCCCCTTTGATTAAAATTGAAGAGTTTGACTAAATCCATGGTCACGGTGATACTTTGATGAGTTTATTTCACATCTTCAAAGAAATATAAACCAAAAATATATTTTTATGACAGATGTAAATAACCTTATTGAAGATATATTGAAATATAGGTTTTATATTACACACTAAGAATCTCTATGGAGTTATTTTCATTATGAAATTTAATACCTTGTCTATAAGTATATTATTGTGGTTCTAGATGTTAATCTCGGTCATTATTCCAAATCACCCAATAACAAAGAGAATGAGGTCTGAAGTGTCACAAACTAAGTGTATCTAGAATCTCATTTATGTTCAATTCAAATTTAATAGTTAAAATAAATAGAATTGTATAAAAATTGCAATAAAAATTATTCAAGTGTTGTTGATCATATAAATTCAATCACCAGCTATTATATTTATGAATATATGTGACATGAATTTTATATCAATATATCTTCTAGTTAGTGAATATAAAAATAAAGATAAGCACATGTGAAGTAAGTAATTTATTTATTTACAAGAAGTAGAAGGGTACATGTTTTTAATAAATTAATTTTAAATAAAAAATATATATTAAATTTATTTAAAAATAAAATGGACGGTAATATTTAGGAATTTTTGTATTATTATTTAAGACAATTCAATTATATAAATAATAAGATAAAAAATTTATTAATTTGAGATATTTATCATATTAAATATTAGATTGAAATAAATTCTATCTTTTTAATACATAGTTGTTTCATGAATGGATTATCAAGTGTAAGAACAACATATATACATGTTTGGTTTATATTTAATTTAATTATTTATTGAATATGGTTTTATGATAAATGTATTATTAAATTAAATATGATGATCTATGTATCATCCCTTACTCATTATAAATGTGTATACATGTCCATAATTAATTTATGTGACCCAAATCCTCTAATTCACATCACCGGAATGTGAGTAAGCATATAATATTAAAGGATCTCAAGATGAGAATATATAGATCTAGACTAATCTGAGGTGAAAACAACCATAGAGATACATAGTTTAAATATGAAATTATATATCTTGAATGAAATAGATATTAAGGATTTATTCCCTAAGGTCAAGGGTAAAATTACCGTCTGATCAAAAAATCTACCAATAGTTGAATTCTCATTATCATACCATATATTTGGTTTATTTATTTCCTTTTCATAGTTATTTATTTTTTTAAATGATGAATTTTTTATTTTTTTTATAATTGAACACATTAAATAAATGAGATTATAATCTGATACTATAAAATAAAATAAATGGATTATGTTTTTTTTATACACAGTTTATTAATTATATAAAATCCACATAGTATTAAATATCATGTAAAATGATAAAATATTGATTATTTATTCATAATATAATGAAATCCCAGAATAAAATTTTAAGTCATACAAAGACTTCCATTACTTATGTTAGAATGAAACCATATATCAAAGTAATAATCTGTCCCTTGTCAAGATATATTAATTTATTGGGGAGTTCAAGTGAATTTTTTCCCATTGAATTAATAATGTTGAAATTAGGTTTATATTTTCAAGCAAGTTTTACATTGGAGTCTATCATTGAGGAAATATAATTCCAATATTTCAGTATTGGAGAGCCCACACAACATATCATGGAAATTCCAATTAATATATTTAAATTGAATGCCAACCTAAATACCATTGAATAGTTTTACTGTTACATTTTTTGGATTTTAGAGGAGGAATATGGATCCTTTCCAATATAATATCCACATGAAAGGATATTTCGGATCAAATGGTGATGCCAATTAGGATCTTATAAAATATTGGTAGATTAATAAAATAACATTTGTTAAGTCACACTTTGTAATCAACATAGTGAATATATATATATATTCTTTTACTTTTTATATAAAATGGATTGAGAAAATAAATTAGAACACTGTGATAATTTCTATTATTAGATAATTTCATCACCTACCCAAATATTCCATAGTGAAATAATTTTTTATATAGCAGTAATACATGAAATATTCTTTTATACACTAGAATTTCCTATTACATATTTATAACCTCACTGATTGAATGAAGGTGATAATTATTTCTACAAGAAATTCATGGAAGATTCTACAAACATCAATTATATCATTTCACTATCTATGATTATAGTGTGGATGATGAAATATAAATACACAGACGCTTACACCCTAAAAAATCATCTTCTTGAACTTGAAAAGGGGAAGGATATGCTTAAGATAAAAAAGATAACCATTACACTAAATTTATGTAAACTAGATGATGAGTATGTAGATATATATATTTTCTATAGAATAATAAAATTCATTTTTCATTAATTGATGTTATTCTTCCATTTGGATAATAAATTATCCCTGAATAACTTGTTATCATTCATACCACATGGATACACTGTATTAACCAAATATTATTGGAAGAAAATTATGGAATAGACTCGAAGTTATATTTTTAATTTTATTTAGTAGGATGATATGGAATGTTGTTATCATTTATCCACATACCACATGTTAAATTAAGTTATGTATTGGTTTGAAATTACTATAACCATTTCAAATTCAATGATTACTTTATAATGCATTTCAATTATAAAAAATATTTAGTTGAAGTGTGTTGAATTGGAAGATATCTATTTATCATGTGGAAGGTATGGTAATTGGATGAAGAAGTATAATTATATAAAAATAATAAATAAAATCTTCCTCATCATGTATATTCATCATTTCATGTCATATTTTTGTTTCTCGTTTTATTATATAAATATGAAAATAACATAATTTTATTCAAATATAGGAATCAATGATAATACATTTCATTATATGAAGTAAAGTAAAATATTTATGTAGTTGATAAATGGTTATTTCCTCATCATCTAATAGGAGGACCAAAATTTAAATTTCCTAGTGGATTGATTCTAGTTTTACAATTGTTCCATATTGAGTGTTACCAAAACATTTATCTCAATGATCAATTAGTCATAATGAGGAACAATTTTTTTTTGGAAGGAATGTTTCTATGGTATTTAATACATACCAAATAGTTATATTATACTTTATTCACATATATACAAAATGGAAATGGAGAATGAAAATAAAATATGAGACTTGTACCTATTTGTGGAATGATAGTTCTTATCCAAGTAAAACATAAAGTAGTTATCATGAATATCCAGGAGAGTTTTTTGCCTCTTTAGAGATAAAATGATTCTCTATCTTGATATACTAATTAATTGTAAAAAAACCTTTTAAAATAAATTTAATCCATGAAATCTTCTAGAGTTATTTCTTCCAGACTATATGAACTGTTAAAAGGATAATTTAAAGATAAATTAATATACCCTATGAGATTCATTTAAAAAATTAATGTTATACTCAGTGGAATAATAAATAAACTTAGTAAATGATATCAAATCCACTATTAAATCTTTTTGAATAATACCTTAACCAGACATTCATCAATTTTTAAATGTTGGGAGAAGATTCTCTTGGGCTCCAATTATTATATACAAGTCAAACGCTTAATAGTAATTCATGTAGGGATGATGTAGAGTCTTATTTGTATTAAAATACATTAATAATTAATTTCTTTACATTATTCAAAAATTGAACTATAACAAATAACTATATTTATCTATATTGAATAACGAGATCGTATAATTCATAATATAAAAGTAATCCATTATGTAATATACTGTTGTGTTTTGATGAGAACTATTTGTTAAATGATGTCTTTATCTTGAAATATACAACAAGGAGAAACATGAAGTGTATCTCAGTTAATTATACTATAGCAACTCAGGATATTAGTATCCTTATGATAGAAATAAATTAGTAAAGGAATAATACTTTTATATAAGAGATAATTACTTATCTTTCAAGATAGTGCGTGTAGGGTTGACTTCAATGATTTTAAAGATATTGATGTGCATGAGTTATAATAGGAACACTAAAATCTAGTAGACTTGGGGGAATGAATTTTTTCAAAGAAACATACTATATAAGAATGTTAAAATTAAGGAAGTGGATTTATATTCACTAATATTGATTATATATTATTTGATAAGAATAATGTATCCTATAATAAATTAGCAAATGGAAATATACCATGAATTCCATATTTATAATAATTCTTATAAGGATTACAAGTAATTAAAACCCATTTCTATATTTTGGTAATTTACTTATTTCATGTATAGCTATTTATGGGATTCAATAGAAACCATACATGGAGGATACAAGATGATACCAATAAATATCGACAGAGAACTGAGGGTTTCATGTAAGATGTAGACAACATCAATGAAAAAACTTATATTAGTCATCATAAAGAAATCCATTTGAATTAAATTTATAATATCTATAATATAAGATTATTATATTGGGTGACTGGATGTCCATACCAGTTTTCATGGATGAAATATTTTGGAAGATTTCTATATGATGCAATAACAAGGGTTTGTGTCATGAATGAATTCACAAAATGTATATAAGTTTTAGAGATCCATTTATTTATTGAAGTGATAAAATAATCATAAAAAATTCATTATGAAGAAGACACCACATATTTTTTTATTCAAGAAAAAAATTGAACCATGACTTAACAATATATTTAGGGGAACCCTATTTTTTCTCAAAAAAAAATTTTAATAACATATAAAAATCAAATGGTTGGTCTTATAGTTAATTTATACTTAGAATAATTTCTCCCTGAATAAGTTAACAATGATACCCACATTATCAATAACTATATCTACATACATATTTATATAGTTCTTGATAGATCATATCATAGTATATAAATTGAAAAAGTATTTAAAAATCATGATTAATGATTTGTGACTGGATTGTTTCCTTTTTCACAAGGAATGAAATCTCTCCATAATGATGTGATAAAAAATAGGAAGAGATTCTTATTATAAATAAGAAAAATATGTCTAATATTACATTAAAATATATATAAATTTCCATGATTTATACTGATTTTTGATATTTATTATATGTTAATAATAGAGTAAATATATCAAATAGTACCAAGATAACCACACAAATTTATATTTAGAACTCTCTGATAGTACTTAAGATAATAGAAATGGATGATTCCCTTTTTATTAAAAAAACATGATTACTTGTTTCAAAGTGGATAAAAAACATTAATTCCTTCAAATAAATTTGATCTTTTATCATAGTGAGGCTAAGATAATATCCTATAAACACATATTACAACTGGTGGTTTCCATATATGTATCATTCAGTTATATTATGACTTTTGATGAATAAGAAGAGGAGGTTTACCAATCATTTTTTCTAGGATATGGTTATAAATTGGATATCAATTTTTAGGTAGAGGGTAAAAAGTAAATACATGATTATATCCCCTAATGTTGGATTTTTTTAGATGTGTATTTTTGCTATAAAAGAAAACCCACCAGAATATAGAAGGAAAAATAATGACCAACAAAAAACTTTAGAATCATGTTTATCATTTGATGCTAACTAATGAGTTAACAGTTGGCTCGAGTCCAAGTGGGGCTCAGTTATTGTTTGTTCCCTTGAAAGAACATAAATTTTACATTTAAGAACATATATATTAAAATTCTTGAACAATTACTAAATATCTTATCACATGATGAGTTTTATTTTTTGTAGTATTAATGTGATAATTCAATTTTAGTATTTATTATATGATAAGGTTATATCAGTTTCCTAAATTATTGAGAAACTTGAAGTGTTATTAAAATATTCATCAAAATATGTTATATTGTTTGATGACTTATATTTGATCTGAAGAAATTGATGTTTATATATTAGATATTTGTGGAACCGAATATAGTGTGACTCATTCCCATGAGGTTCACACTTTGTAATATACAATACAATAGTTTTCAAATGGATCCTTCCAATAGAAATTCCACATGTGATGTGTCATTCAATATTCATATCTTAGGATGTGTGTATTGTTCCTTAGACTTCAGATTATTATTACCGTGTATCACGAATCAAGTACGTTAATGTTTTGAAAAAACCACAAGTTCATATATTCATGGTGAGGTAGGATATGTTGAGTTCATCATAGATGATAGATATTAACAAAAAAGTCATGAAATGTTTTTCTATTATATTTTTTTAAAGTATATTTCTTAGGCCCATTTATTAATATAGCATTGTCAGATTAAATCAATGTCCCTAGTGATATATTGACAAGTTCATCTTAGGTATTAAAATAGAAATAAAACATGTATATAGGTTGATGACACAATTATGGAACTTACTTGATGAGATATTGTTATTAATATAATATACTACAAAATTAGTGTTTATTTGAGGATTTTCTTGCATCATTTACACCTTTACCTACATGTTCCTTGATATGTTTCTACAAATACATCTTGGACTTTAGAGAAGATCACCTAATTACATGGAGAAAAATCCCTAGAGGATCATACAACAAGGGTATCTAGAATATCAGTTACATTCTATATATTGATCTCCCAGATTTAATCACTAGTTATTATAGTTATGAATATATGTGATTCCAAAAACAAATATATATATATATATATATTCTAATTATAAAATAAAATATTATTCGTGTATGGTTTATTATTTTCAATGTAATATAAATGTATATATATTTATTTAGTTAGAAAAACCGTAAATAATTTTTTTTTCTAGTTAGTGACAATATTATTTAAAGATTTTCTTAAAGAATAATACGATGATATATTTTTAATTATGTAAATATTTATTTTTCAATAGTCACTAAATTATTAGGAGGATTAACTGACCAAGTTAGGGGCTTGAGGAAGAATATATTTTATTTAATATCATTTAAATTAATATTTATTTATTTAATAATTAATATTTAAATATAGAATAATTAATTAAGGTCATTAAATATAGTATTGTTATTATTATTATCATCAAATATTCTATTTACATAGAATAATGCGATTAGTTAAGGTACTTTTTTGAAATTTATAATTTTCTACCCCTAAATATATAACCCAACTCATATTATTTCTAGGGATATATGAATTTTTTTTCATAACATATACTCTCTTGAGAGTTCTCTCCAAAACAAAAACAAATATATCAAGAGTTCTCTTAGGAACATGAGGAAATCATCCTCTTCCTACCTCTCTAGAAAGAGTAAATAATAAATAATCATTCATGACTGAAAGAATTATATTTTTGATGAATAAAATACAATGCAAGTCTTTTTGTTCCACTATGATAGATCCTGAAATACTAATGACAACATTTTGAGATTTTCGGTGCATGTGTGGATATCACTTGAGGAAATCATCTTTTTATTCTTCATCATAATGACCATAAGATAAGAATGTTATCTAAATTCATCAATTATAGAAGAATTATCAATGTGAGGTAATTATTATTATTCAAATTAATTACATTTTTTTGAACAGATCCCCTCTTTGAATTTTCAATGTTTTTTCATCAAGTTCCCTAAATTTAATTTGAAGTGACCAATGATAAAAATTGTTGGGTGTGGGAATGAATACTTCAACTACATACCAGATTCATTAATCATCACTTAATAAATTGTCCATAATACTGTACTGATTAGATGAGTTATTAACATATTTTTATCTACCTCTCAGGGGGTTTTAATCTCAAAGGAAACTATATTTTAAAACATTAGCATTCGATTGGTCTCAATTGTTATACTATGTTCAATAAATTTTTCCAAAAATATTTACAGACCACATAATGTGATATAATCACTCTATTGATCATGAATTATTTCTAGGTGTTCTTATTCAAACCCAAGAACATCACCTCTCACTCGAATAATTCATTATTGTCATAAATGTTATTCCCCAACTTGGCTCTCCCAAATTGTATCTAGACAAGTGAAACCAAGTGACCTTATGCATGATGCCCTAAATTCCAATGGTTATTGAACAGTATCAGGGGTCAATGTATAATGATTAGGGACACTATTCCATCATGAATCAATAAATTTAAATATAAGTGAAAAAATAACAATGATATTGAATCCAATAGAATAATCATAAAATGATAATTATTTCTATAATACAACCATGGATAAGAAATCAAAACATGCGATACAAAAAATGAACTCTGTTGTAATGTCACATTAGTATAAATCTAAAGTAAGGTTTCCTAAAGGGTGACCACATCCAAATTAGTCTAAAAATTAATAATGAAAATGCAATTATTAGAAAATTAGGTCATTAGTCCTAGCCTGGTATTGTCTCCTAACTCTAACCATACTCCACCCACTCACTGATCCAATATAGGGACTTTTCACATATTAATAGCTATTATTATTTAATCTACTCAGGTACTAGGTTTCCCAAGTATGCTGGTAATATAACATAGTATACCAGCACCAATGGTTTCCAAAAAAAATTGAGTAAATATATGTTCATGAATAAAATGAATTGTTGAAAAAACTAGAAAATAACTTACCCACTACACCATGCAGTGATTAAAATACATAAATATTAATCCATACCTACTTGTTCTAGTACGAAAATGTGATGATTCACCCATGGATTGAACACACATTGGAAGTGAATGATATATCACCCCATGGATCAAAATTCATGGTGAATGGGTTATCACCTTCACATCATATTATTTAATGATTTTTCAATACTACATGACCTCGTTGCAAACAATATCACTACTATAATGACTTAGTGAAGGATTTAGCACCACTACATGTCCTTAGTGATTAAGATATAATAATCACACACCCTTGGTAAATGAGATATCAAAACTAATAGAGATTATGTGGATGATCTATACTCAAATTATGACATTTGGACGGATGATATACCTCAATAGTAGGTTTCTATATGGAATGGTGAATAAAAAACAACATTTATCAGTTAATGAAAGAGAACCAATGAAATCAATTAGGTAGATTAAACACCACCAAAATGTTTTCCAAACAACCAAACTATGTGGCAACACATCACTAATCATGAATTGTTGGTGAAAGTGTAATAAGTATTAAAATAATAAAAAAAGGAACAAAGCATCAATAATTGATCATTTTAGTGAATTATATATCACTAGTAATGCATATAAGATTAATGATTTTTATATAAATAACAATGTTTATAATACAAGGACATCCAATTATTATAATAAGACACTTTAATGCCTCTTCACTATAAGGGTGGGTCTAGGATTCCTTCCAGACTCCTAAGGTCATGCCTCATAGGATTAGATTTCACAGATGTGTCATATGTAAAATTTTTATATCCCTTTATTCATAGTTCAAGGACATTAGTGACTAGGGAAATAAGGTATGATACATAAGGGACCACTCACTTACTAAAATGACCTCACATGAACTATAATAAATAAAGAAACCTATTTAAAGTTTTTTATGGAATGAACACTTTTTTGTGCCTCTCTCATTTCAAATGAAACATGCTATAACTTTTTGGAACCATCAGGAATTATAGGGATCACATACCAGGATCTAGTAAGGTCCTACTTATAAGATACCATTAAAAAGTACATTCTTAAATGGATGAAATAAAAAATCATGGATAATCCATGAAATTATTCATATTTTAGGAATAATGATGAAGTAATGAGAGAATCAGAGATAAGATGCAAGAGGAGGGTTATACTTACTTGAGGCAGCACCATGTAATATAAAACACTCAATTATAAGATTAAAGGGAAGATATTTTACTCTTTTTAAATAATAATGTAGAAAATGGTGTGGAAAGGTCGAGGATTATTCTTTAGGAAAAATGAGATGATGTTTTATTTTTAATAAAATTTATAAAACAATTATTAAGTAAAAATTGAGCAAAAAAAAATATCATACTAGTTACCCTCTTAGACTCTGATAACATTCTTCTACCTCACCAAGTACCTTCTCCAGGTCAACTTCTTACTGGTGGACCTTCTAGATCCACTACCTCAACTATTTCCTATTCTATACCTAGTACTAGTGCACTGAGTAATTGGTTCCTAATTTCACAAATCATAATATTTAGTACCATGTTCATTTTCGATAAACAAACAAAAATGATCCTACAAACACCTAAAACATACAAAAAACATAGAAAATACATGAGGTTTGGAGAATATTTAAAATAATAATTTCACCTACATAAGAGGAGTGTTATAATAAGATACTCCCAAAATTAAAGGAACCATTTTCAAATTTTTGAAAAAGAGATCCTATGGGGTTTTCATAATAATTAAACCTGTTAAATCATAGTAGAACCATTGATTTTTCATGTAAACATAGTTTATACTTTATCATATTCCTATAAATAATTTCTAAATGCGAAAATTTATACCATAGTTTCTCTCATACACTATTCTAGTGTTTTGTAAAACAAATTAGGTATGTTTCTAGTCATGGGTGGGGTCATTTCTAAATCAATGTGGGATTTATACAATTTTATGAAAAATAATTACATCATTACCCTTGATTTAATGAGTCTATGAAATTTAATTTTTATGAACATATAATAAAATTGAGTTTATTAATGAATTAATTAAATGAATATTAAAATAATTATGAAATTAATGGATCTATAAAAAATTTAAATTATATACTTCTTTTTTGTATTTATATGTCGTATATAAAAGAAAGATTACCACACCGACATGTTGGCCATTGAATCATACTAAAAACCTCTATGTCTTGGTTGAAAATTAAGTGTTTATACTGTTCATTCACTATTTATAATTATAAATGGGATGAATAATTATTTATATTGTCATAAAAACATCATAAAGACCCACAAAAATAAATTTACAAATATGATTAAATTATCTGAAGAATTTGGAGATAATTTAGTCAAGATTTAATTCAATTATATTTGATTATATATTTATCATTTAATTCAGTAACATATATATTCAATTCTAATATAGGTTATGATTTTTAAATATAATATGGAAATAATTATTATAGAGAAATATGATATATTTAATTAAATATAATAATAATAATTAATGTTTTTTTTAATATATGATGTTGAATTAGAATAAAATATATATTTTATTAGATAAAATAAATAATAAAAAAATTATATGTATATTGGTAAAAAAATATGTATTGAAATTTGAATTTCATTTAATTAGTTTCAATATATCACGTGTTATAGTTTAAGTGGTATTTATTTTTTATGTTTTCACAACATTGTAGATAGGTTTTTATGTATTGATCTGTTAAAGGAACCATATAATATTAATTATTAGTATAATAAACTAAAAATATTTTAATTTTTTTCATTTTAATTTATCTTTTAAAAATTTAATGTTTTCTAAAAAAATGCGACACTTATCAAAGTCTTATCAAAAGAAAATCTCATTTATTTGTACAAGATTTTTGATACCCGTGGAAGTTTTAAAAAATTATTTCTTTTTAATTAATATTTTATCAATAAAAAATTATCCTTTAATCATTTAGATAAATATTATATAAGAAATAAATTATATGTATATTAGAGACTGTAATGGGGATGGTCAAGGGGAATGCAGAGGATTAAATCTTAGATTGGTGAAAGGAATCATTATAGGGTGAAAATGAAGATTCTTATGGGGGTTCATGTGATAGTATGGTTAGTAGATTGTATATATTATTGAGGTTTATAGGATTAATCATTTTTATGTGTAATAGATGGTAGGTGAGTAGTGGATCCATATGTTATAGAGTCTAGAGTGGTGTCCATGTAAAGTGAAACCGCCTCGACTGTGGTGTGAGACATGGTTAAAATATGCTTGGATACTGTAGTTAAAAGAGGTGGTGGGGGAATATTGATAGATTCCATTATATAACTTAATCATTTATCCAAGAGTAGCCTTTGAAAAAAAAGGTCATGGGCCTTATGTGTGTTGGTACGACACTAATGGGAACAATGATTTCATTCTACCTTTAATTTTTTAACTCAAATTATTGGATACAAATACACTTACATACATACATACATATATATATATATATATATATATATATATATTTCTCTTTGTGTGTGTTTTTGTGAGTAATGTGAGAAGTTTTGGTATTAATAATTTTAAAATATTAATTTTGGGATTGAAATTAATAATTATTTTATCTAATATGTTTGTGTGTGTGCGTTCATATGTGTGTTATTTTATTTTATAACTAAAAAATTTAGTTTCTCACCTTGATGTCAGGGATTGTTAAATAAATAGCCAAATTTGTTCTTTTTACCATTCATATAGTGATGGGGATATTTTTAGACCAATAGACGATGTTTACAGGGCGTTTTTAACATTTTGAGATATTAAAAATTTAACTTGAGGGAAAAATTTCAAAATAATTTTTGTGACAGTGTTGATTTTTATATTTTCCTGACTTGATTTCAGTATCATATTTTAATGAGTGATTTAGAGCACCTTATATGAATTATTAGAAAAAAAAATTATATATGAGTGTGCATGGGGAAATCCCAATAAATATTATGATGGAAAGGATATACATGGGGCTCCTTATGGTACCTATATTTATGTATATAACTAAACAAGTTTACATCTATATGTAATTCAGAATGATACAAGGATTTTGTGATGTTATCTAAAATAATAAGAATCAGTTAAATTTAATGAGTATGAAAATCCCTGAAATTAAAGTCATTTATTTTTTTTGGATGATTAATGTAGTTTGTAATGATAATGGATGGTGTAATACTTATATAATTCTAGTAATAAATTATTCCAACATTAATGACTTATACAAGAAATTTTTATGAATTAGAATTTATCCTTTTGATGATGTGAAATTATTAGATGATGAGTTTGACATGTACTCTAATCTTAGATGCCGTGCAAAAATATGGATATGGGTGTTATTACATACTTATCATCTTATTATACATTTATTGTCACGACCCGCCCTCGGGGTCCGTGCCGTGACTACCCCAAGCCCGCCTTCCATAGGCCAGGGGCTGGGAACTAGCACCAAGGCGTAAATCCCGGTAAAAAGGGAAGGCATTGCCTTTGAAAAGTAAACACACACCACAGAGTAAACAAGCGGAAAGTAAATACTAAACAAAGCAGAGTACGACTGAAAGTGCGGAAAGGTAAATGGGCCAGAATACAAACCCAAACTGAAAGTAAAGTACAACTCGAAAGGGAAAACAGCAACTGAAAAGTAAAAGCCGCTACTCCGAGCTGTCCACTAGAAATCCCACCTGAAGGGTGGGTACAGATAGCTCCTCTGCTCCACGGGTCCCGCCGTCCGCTCCGTGCACGTCCCGCCCAGTGGTCCACCTCCGGGTACCGTCCCGCTCTACAAGCCTCAGCTAAGGTCAACGCTGTCCGTCGTCTGCAACCAACACAACGTAGTGCGGGCGAAGCCCGTGCAGGGGTGAGTATAAGCTACTCAGTAGGGACCCCGAGACCCCTGAAGGTCTCTCAAATCCACAAAGGATAAACCACGAAGAAAAGTACAATCACGAAGTAACAACCGACACTGCTTAGGTATATGCCCATACATATACCTAAGTCATCAATTAAAATACGCTCCAACCTCCGAACCCAAGTACAACTCAGTCCACGCAGGAAAGTATACGTATTCCACATAGGAAAGCGAAACATAATCCACACAGGATTGCACAACACAATCCACACAGGAAAGCAACAGGATTCAGCTCACACAGGTATACTTCTTCAAGGACGATAAAGATGATCACTGATCCATCTAAGTCGTCAGACCCACGAAGGATCGATAGGTAACTAACCCCCGCAAAGACCCACACAGGATCGGGCCCACACAGGACCTGTAGGCGCTGGCTCACACAGAACCGCTGAGCGCAAGGACCCACACAGGATCGGGCCCACATAGGACCTGTAGCACTGATCCACGTAGGATCGCTGAGTGCTATAGTCATCGTCGTCGAATCCACACAGGATCTCTGTACTGTCGTCGTCGAAGTCACAGTAGCAGTCGTAGCAGTAGAACAGTCGCAGCCAGCACTAGGGTTCCCGCACACAGCAAGCTCGTTCGGAGGGTCCGCTCCACGAGCAGAGAGGCTGATACATCAACTGTCACGAAGACCGAAGTTGATGTATCCAAAAGTTCCGTATCGTCAACAGGAACTCAACGCAACAGACGGCGCGTCGATCGGACGCCCGGTCTGAGAGTTATTGGCATTTTCGTCTCCGGGGCTCGGTTGGTTTTTAAGGCAAAACCAACCCGACCATACTCCACCTACGTCCAAACCTCGGGCGGAGTATGCCAAAAGATCCGTCTCACTAAGAGGAACACAACGCGACTGACGGCGCGTCAATCGGACGTTCGTAGCTCAAGATATGAGCGTTTCCGCTCCGAAGGCCCGGTTGGTTTCGTGAACGAACCAACCCGGCCGAACTCAAAGTTAACCGAAACCTTGAGTGCGATATATCGAAACGACCGTCTCGATCCAAGGATCGCGTTGCCGTAGACGGTTCGTCATTCGGAGGTCCGAGGCTCAAGTTATGGGCCAAAAACCAAATCTGGTTCGAAACAGGGGGGTCCGGGTCCGGGCCGACCCGGCCCGACCCCCCCCCCCCCCCCCCCCGGGGCGGCGCGGCGGCGGGCCGCGGCGGCGGGCGCCTGGCGCTGCACGAGGGTGGCACGCGGGGGGCTAAGCCCCCGCTTCTTCAAGGTGGCGTGGCCTTTGTGCCGCGCCTAAGCAACAAAACGACCCCCCCTCACGTGGGGGGCCTGCTGGAGCGCAACCGGGGGGCCGGCTGCCCCCCTCCTTCAAGGAACCGCCCCCCCTCATTAAGAGGGGGGTTTTGTTGAACCGGCCGGAGGATTTATTCCCCCGGTTTTATGTCATCCGGCCGGCCAGCTGGCCGGCCGGTTTTTACCAACGGGACCGGAAATTCCGGTCCCGCCTTCGACTTCCGACGCCGGCAGCCCGGCCGCCGGTCTTCACATCCCGCCGCGGCCCGGATCCGGCCGCGGTCTCCTCGTCCCGCCGCGGCCCGGAACCGGCCGCGGTGTTCGTCGTCCGGCGCGGTGCGACGGCACCGCGCCCCTTTCGCCGTGCCATGATTCTTTTCAACGCGGCGCGACGACGTCGCGTTCTTGAAGATTCTTCCTCGACGTAGCGCGACGGCGCCGCGTAAAATATTTGCATGATCATCCGCGTGGTGCGACGGCACCACGCCACTTGCTTCCTCACGCAAGAATAATCAACATGAACGATGGAGGGGGGTTCGGCCGTGTTCATGCGGTCCGGCCCCCCTCACGTTAAATAAAAAACTCAACTTAAACATTCAAGCCTCAAGTTAGACATGCGAGATCCACGTTCAAGAAAAGGAATAAATAAATAATGAATCAACAACCCCTACCTCGGGTTTAAGATTCGAAGATTCGTCTACGTTCCGCGGAAGACGGCGTCGCGGTCGCCGTTCGTCAAATCCGTTGACGAAGAGATATGCCCGAAGAGATACGTCGTTGGCGAATCTTCGTATGTCGACGAAGAAGGTCCGAGGAGGAAGCGGCGTTCCCTCTTGTTGACACCGAGGACGAAGAAGAGAGGCGTCGTTCTTCGTCGGAGTTTGAGCGTTCTTCGTTCTTCGTCAGAGCTTGAAGATGAAGAAGAAGCTCTCCAAAAGCTCTCAAGGAGACAAACAAACAACCCATAATAAAATAAGACAACATCTTATTTTATTATTACAAAACATATTAGAATTTCAAAAGTTTGAAATTCAAAAAGGTTTAACTCCCATAAATAATTAAGTAACTCAAGTTATTAAATTTGGGGTTAAGCAAGTTGAGAGAATTTGAAAGGATTAGGGGTTCGTGTGGGCCCCACCACACTTAATCCTCCCAAGGGAGGTTAAGTGGGTGTGGGTCCCACTTCCAACCCCCTTTGGTAGGTTTTCAACAAGTTAAAAAAAAATTTGTTCTAAACAAATTTTATTTAACTCAAACTAAAAACCCCTAAAATTAACTTTCAACCCGCAACAAACGCAACTCCCGAAGAGGTCTCTTTAAGCGAATATCGGCGCTGCGAGTTCATCGGTTCCCTCGGATTTCAATTCCGAGCACCGGATCAAAAGTTAGGAAACCCCGCTCGTTCGTTCACTGAACGTACCCGGGCCAAACTTCGGAAATTAATTCCGGGCACTCCGGGCCTCGGAATCAGGTGCCGTCTGAAACCGCGCTCTTGTAAAATTCTAAAGAAAATTAAGAAAAAATTTCCCTTGAATTTTACGGGTCTTTACATTACTCCCACCTCAGGGCTTTACGTCCCCGTAAAGATACATCAAAACTAGGGAAACAAATGAGGGTACTGAGCACGCATTTGAGCCTCCCGCTCCCATGTGCTCTCCTGGAGATTCCCGTGCTGCCATCTGATGCGCACAAGAGGAATCGATCGCCCACGCAGGACCCGCTCCTGTCGATCCTCTATCTCCACCGGGACCTCTGTAAAAGTCTCCCCATCGTCAACGTCAAGTTCCCCATGATCAATGATGTGCGTCGGGTCGTGCACGTATCTCCTCAGCTGAGATACATGGAAGACGTCGTGCACCCGGTGCAACTGAGGTGGTAGAGCCAGGTGATAAGCCACCTCGCCAATCCTGCTGAGAATCTGGAAGGGTCCGATGAAGCGCGGAGATAACTTGCCGCCTCAGCCAAATCTCCGAATACCACGTCGAGGTGAGACTCGCAAGAAGACGTGGTCGCCATCCTCGAACTCTAGTGGCCTCCGCCTCCTGTCAGCATATGACTTCTGCTGGCTCTGAGCTGTCCTCATCCGCTCCTGGATGACCTAGACCTTCTCTGTCGTGGCCTCGACCATCTCTGGTCCCACCAGTGCTGACTCCCCAGGGTCTGTCCAGCACAAAGGAGATCTACATGGTCGGCCGTACAACGCCTCGTACGGTGCCATCCCGATGGTGGAGTGGTAGTTGTTGTTGTACGCGAACTCCACCAAGGGTAGGTGGTCCTCCCAGCTACGACCAAAGTCGAGGACACATGCGCGGAGCATGTCCTCGAGTGTCTGAATGGTCCTCTCCGTCTGACCATCCGTCTGAGGGTGAAAAGCTGTGCTAAGACGTATCTGCGTCCCGAACGCTTCCTGCAACCCCTTCCAAAGCCGGGAAGTAAAGCGGGCATCTCGATCGGAAACGATAGATGATGGCACGCCGTGGAGCCGCACAATCTTCTGAACGTAGAGACGTCCCAAGCTCTCCACTGAGCCCTGCTCTCTGATGGGTAAGAAGTGTTCCGACTTGGTGAGTCGGTCTACAATCACCCAGATGGAGTCGTGACCTCTGGAAGTGCGTGGAAGTCCAGTCACGAAGTCCATAGATATGCCGTCCCACTTCCACTCCGGAACCTCCAAGGGTTGTACCAAGCCTGCTGGTACCTGATGCTCTGCCTTCACCTGCTGGCAGGTAAGGCATCGAGAAACGAACTCTTCTACTGCCTTCTTCATGCCCGGCCACCAGTGCTGCCGTCTGAGGTCCTAGTACATCTTCGCCACTCCAGGATGTACCGCTAAAGGAGAAGTGTGAAACTATCTCAGCACTTCCTCTGGCAAGGCGACTGGTACCATGGTACGTCCTCGGAAAAGGATGTCGTGCTCTGCTCCAAGGGAGAAACCATCAGGTGTCTGTCCCGAGGATATCTGTGCACGTCGTGTCTCACAGTCAGCGTCCTCACGCTGTGCCTCCCTGACTCGCTGCAGTAGCGGAGGAGTGACTGTGAGAGACTGAAGAAAGGCTGCTCCATCTCTATCCACGAAGGATATCTGCAAAGAGGCTAGCTGCTCCGTCGCCTCCTCGAGTAGCTGAATGCCCGTCCTCCTGCTGAGGGCATCGGCTACTACGTTCCCCTTCCCAGGAGTATATTCTATCTCAATGTCATAGTCCTGGAGGAACTCGAGCCATCGTCGCTGTCTCAGGTTCAGGTCCTTCTGCGAGAAGATATACCTGAGACTCTGATGATCGGAAAAGACTGTAAAGCGCTCGCCCATCAGATAGTGTCGCCATGTCTTCAGAGCGAAGACCACTGCTGCTAACTCCAGGTCATGGGTAGCGTAGTTCTGCTCATGCGGCCTCAACTGACGTGATCCATAGGCGATCACGGCCCGCTCCTGCATCAGAACACATCCGAGTCCGGTCCCTGATGCATCGCAGTAGACTACGTACCCTACTCCCTCCTCAGGCAACCTCAAGATAGGTGCGCTAGTCAATCTCTGTCTCAGCTCCTGGAAGCTCTGCTGACATCTGTCTGTCCATACGAAGGGTTTCCCCTTCTTCGTCAAAGCTGTGAGTGATGCCGCAACTCTAGATAAGTCTGGCACGAATCTCCGATAATATCCAGCTAGTCCTAAGAAACTCCGAACCTCAGTCACGCTCTTGGGTGGCTCCCAAGCTAACACAGCCTCAATCTTCGCGGGATCCACTGCAACTCCCGCCTCAGAGATAACGTGTCCCAAAAAGTGGACCTCACGTATCCAGAACTGGCACTTCGAGAGCTTACCATAAAGCTGGTGCTCTCGGAGTGTGTCAAGAACAACTCGCAAGTGATAGGCGTGCTCCTCCTCTGTCGTAGAGTAAATCAGAATGTCGTCGATGAAGACTACGACAAACCGATCGAGGTATGGCTGAAAGATCCTGTTCATGAGAGCCATGAACACTGCTGGAGCATTGGTTACACCGAAAGGCATAACCAAGAACTCATAGTGGCCATACCGACATCTGAAGGCCGTCTTCTGCACATCCTCGTCTCTGACTCTGAGCTGATGATATCCTGACCTGAGGTCTATCTTCGAGAACCACCGTGCTCCCTTGAGCTGATCAAAGAGGTCATCAATCCTCGGTAGTGGATACTTGTTCCTCACTGTCACCTGGTTCAGGCGACGATAGTCAACACAAAGTCGCAAGCTCCCGTCCACCTTCTTGGCGAACAATATCGGTGAAGCCCAGGGTGAAACACTGGGTCGGATGAACCCCTTGCCCTGCAAGTCCTCCAACTGTACCCGTAGCTGTCGAAGCTCGGCGGGGGCCATCCGATATGCTGGAGTGGATATCGGGGCTGTCCCGGGGTACAAGTCAATATAAAAGTCTACCTCTCTGCGAGGAGGTAGCCCTGGAACATCGTCGGGAAAAACGTCCGCAAACTGATCCACCACTGCAGGAAAACCAGGACTCCGCACGTCAACTGCTCCAAGGATAAGGCTAGCCAACTGATGAGTGATGGGCTGTCCTCTCCTCCGTGGAAGTCCATCCTGTGCTGCTAAGGCTCCCTTCTCGCCGGTGAAGGTGAACCTGCTCCCGTCGGTGCGTACACATCGCACCTTGCGCCTAAAACAGTCAATCTGTGCATGGACCGTAGATAGCCAATCCATGCCCAAGATGACGTCGTAAGGCCTCGACGCTGCTACAAGAAGATCCCAGCCGAAGCTCTCGCCTCCTAGAGTAAGCTCACACTGTCGGCACCAGTGCGTAATCGTCGAGTCTGCTCCCGTAGGAGTCTCTAGCCGTAAGGATCGAGCCAACGGCTCTGTCGGAATCTCCGAGCTCCGAACAAGGGCAGCGGCTATGAAAGAGTGACTCGCTCCTGTGTCTATAAGAACTGCAGCAAGGGTGGAATAGACACAGATAGTACCTCGAATCATCTCAGGTGCGCCGTGGTCGTAGGCCTCTGCTGCCTGGAGCTGTGCCTGTCGCTGCCCGCCAGCTCCCTGTGGTCGGGGTGGACCTCTTGGTGGTGGTGGTGGTAGAGCCTCAAAGCGTCGACCACCACCAGCTGCTCGTCCAGCTCCTCTGCCTCGTCCACCTCCTCCCTGCGGACCGCCACGGTCGATCCTCTGCCTCTGCCTCGGTGGTCCATCAACTGACTGCTGCTCCTCGGCACGGCGGGTCGGGCAGTCGCGAGCCATGTGGCCCTGCCCGCCGCACGAGTAGCACTGTCTGCCTCTCGTAAGACTGGCTCCGCGCTGTGTGCCCCGCACTGCTGAGCCAGTGCCCTGAGATCGTCTGCCTGAAGGTCTGGTCTGTCTGGACCCCTGAGTCATCCGTCGACTTCCTGCTGCGGATGACTCTGCCACGTGCCGCCCTGCGGTGGGTCGCTGTGCTGGTGTAGACTCAGCAAGGAAGCTCTCGATCAGAAGGGCCCGCTCCAGTACTCCTGTCTGAGTCGGTATGCTGAGGGAGATCAGCGATGCCCTGATCTCGTGTCTCAAACCCTGCTCGAAGGTCCGGGCCCGGAAGAATGGGTCCCTTACCATGTCGGTCGAGTAGCACGAGAGATCGGTAAATCTCGCCGAGTACTGAGCGACCGTCATGCTGCCCTGCCGCAGCTGTAGAAGCTCCTGGATACGCACCGCACGAAGGGTGGCTGGGACGAACTCCGAGCGGAAGAGGCTCTCAAAGTCCGTCCAAAGTAGAGATGCCTCATCGTGCACCTGGAGAATCAAGCTCCACCATCGTCCTGCTGCTGCGTGTAGTAGGCTCGCAGCGAGGATCACCATGAGGTCTGCTGGTGTCCTCACTAGCGTAAACACTCGAACCACTGCCTCCAGCCAGTCCTCTGCTGCCTGGGAATCCGTCTCCCCGCGAAACCTGGGCGGTCGCTGGCGCTGAAACTCATGCAGTGCGCTGAGGCGACGTGCATCGTCAGCGGCTGCTGCTGGAAGCATCGGGGGATCGGCGGGTAAAGCTACCGCCGGTGCCACTACTGGAAAAGGGCCCTGCACCGAGGCCTCTTCGCTCGGTGGGCTGTCGTCTCGCTCGACTCTCGGAACCCTAGCTGGCTGCCGTCGTGGGGCCATCCTGTAAAGGAAACAGGTGCGCCACGGTTAGAACAGTATACCTGGTGAGCTGAATCCTGTTGCTTTCCTGTGTGGATTGTGTTGTGCAATCCTGTGTGGATTATGTTTCGCTTTCCTATGTGGAATACGTATACTTTCCTGCGTGGACTGAGTTGTACTTGGGTTCGGAGGTTGGAGCATATTTTAATTGATGACTTAGGTATATGTATGGGCATATACCTAAGCAGTGTCGGTTGTTACTTCGTGATTGTACTTTTCTTCGTGGTTTATCCTTTGTAGATTTGAGAGACCTTCAGGGGTCTCGGGGTCCCTACTGAGTAGCTTATACTCACCCCTGCACGGGCTTCGCCCGCACTACGTTGTGTTGGTTGCAGACGACGGACAGCGTTGACCTTAGCTGAGGCTTGTAGAGCGGGACGGTACCCGGAGGTGGACCACTGGGCGGGACGTGCACGGAGCGGACGGCGGGACCCGTGGAGCAGAGGAGCTATCTGTACCCACCCTTCAGGTGGGATTTCCAGTGGACAGCTCGGAGTAGCGGCTTTTACTTTTCAGTTGCTGTTTTCCCTTTCGAGTTGTACTTTAATTTCAGTTTGGGTTTGTATTCTGGCTCATTTACCTTTCCGCACTTTCAGTCGTACTCTGCTTTGTTTAGTATTTACTTTCCGCTTGTTTACTCTGTGGTGTGTGTTTACTTTTCAAAGGAAATGCCTTCCCTTTTTACCGGGATTTACGCCTTGGTGCTAGTCGCCAGCCCCTGGCCTATGGAAGGCGGGCTTGGGGTAGTCACGGCACGGACCCCGAGGGCGGGTCGTGACATTTATAATAGGGTAATTTATATTGATTGTGAATCCATGATGAGTTGGTCATTATCCAATAGTTATTATGCAGTTTTGATAGAATGAATGACTTTATGAATGATACTATTTTTATGTGTCACTTATCCTTATTTTGTGTAACATATTGTCCCAAACCACTAAGTTAGAGCCAGAAATTCATAAGACCTCATACGTGACTCCCCATAAAAAAATGTTGTTGACTAGTAGAGAGGGTCCAAATATATTTATTGGGGATACTATACACTTTCATAATTATATATAAACAACAAAAATATAAATTAATATAAATAACATTTAATAATAAGTGTGTAAGAATAATTATCATAATGTAATAGATGATGGCACACGTTTCATGTAAATTAATAAACCAATATCCTAAGGTGGAAATCTAAACCGCATTATAGAATTAAAGTAGATAAATAACAAATGAAAAAATGCAGAATACTTCAAAGTATATACCGGTGACACTATGAGACCCATTCTCAACTACTTGTATATTTTCTAAGGGCCATATTCCCTTACATGGATCATTATACATGAAGTCTTCTTTGGTGTTGAGATAACCATTCATGGCGTGATTAATTAAAATCAGTAGGAACCCACAAATTCATCATTAATAGGAGTTCAAAAATATATCAAGTGTATTCCATGATAAAATAAATTCACAAGTAATCATAAAAAGTCATTTGATGATAAATCATGTGATAATGAACCCACAAAAGTTCCCCACCTTACCTGGTCCTGCTCCATGATAAAAGGATAATTATAAAGGTCAAAAGTGATAAAAAAATTTCCTCAAGGAATTGAGTCTCGAGTTGTGGAAAAATTCTGAAATGGAAACATGCACTTAGTATCCTTAAGGCCTCATGTTACTACACATTACATGGTCTCTATATGTTATCTAGTCTTGGGTAGGACCACAAGGATGTCATGCTCTCACCCTGTGTATGTGTCCACTGTCATCATCATCACACGCCATGTATACTCCCCCTCTAAGGGGTAATAATTCCATGATGGTCCACCTATTATGAGTACCAAGACAATACCTCCATGGCATGGTAGATACACATGATAGATTATTTCATAATAATAAAAATATTAACACATCATCATAAGAATATAATAACATTTATAAACACCATTTGATAAACATCAATCATTTTAGTAACCCATACTTTTCATATATAAGTATCACATCTTATTATATGAATATTAAGTACATAATATTATTATCCATGAGAGAAACATAATGTTTTAGTGTCTTTGGAAACTTGGATGAATTAAAAATATATCTATAATATACCTAAATCCTATCCCACTTCGTTCTTAGAAACTATCACCTTTTTTAAACACATCATACGTAAAACCTTTTTTATATCTTGTGGAAGAAACATAATAAAAATTGAGATAAAATTCTAAGTATTCATAAAAAGGGGATATATAAATTATCATTTAGACATAACATGATAATAAAGGGTATTCAGATATTAACCTTTGGAAACCATACTGAACAATTCAATGATAAAATCCGGATTTATGAAATAAATCATTACACATAATAAGAAATTAATCCTAAAGGGGTCAAAGACCATGAGAAATGAGAACATAACATTACCTTAATATTATTTCATAAAATAGTTTCATAAATTAAGACATAACAATAATCATATAAATAATATAATATGGTTACCCAAAAAGATATTCATAATATGTTAGGCTTGGGCTAACCACATATGTACAAACTTCAGGATTGGGATAACCTCCCATGTACCCACTTTTAGGCTTGGGATAACCTCTCTTATACTGCTACTTAAGATTTGGAAAACCACTTATGTACCATATTTTAGGATTGGGACAACTTTCCATGTAACATCTTTCAGGACTAGGAAAACCTAACTTGTACCCTTTGAACTCATTAAACATTAATCTCTACCTAATTGATTATAGAGCTATATAATTTTGGGCCCACCCATCACATAATCATAAATAAAGTCATATTTATTCCATAATATCATAAAAATATTCATCATTACTTAACTCCTGGGAAATAAAATAGGTTTTATCAAATATTAACCATCAAAACCACAAACATATAGGGAAATAATACATATAATTTTGTAGGATCAAAACCCCAATATAGAATATGTAACATCAAAGGATATCATATTAGATGAAAATAAATTCAAACGATTTCTTGTAGTATTTCTTGGGGAAAAAGAAAAATCATTTTGAAATTCATTCATTAAAGTATAAAAATTTCTAAAGTATTATCGGAAAATTTTTCTATTAGAAGATCCTTGGAAACCAATAATGGATGCTTCAAAACATTGTGTGGGATTGATTGTGGTAAATTCCAATCATTACATATATGATAAAATATATTAATTTCTCATTTTGGGTAAAAGTAAAATGAAACTATTTCATAAAATGAAAAGAAGATTCATATCAAACCATTTTTTATAAATTCAATCAGGCATAAAAATAAGTTTAGTCAATATTAGGATAATAGTGGATACATTATTGATTTTTTTGGAAAACATTGATGAGAAATAAAAAGGATTTTTGATCAAGAAAATAAATTATGTCAATTTCTCAAAAGTTTTTTTCAGTATGTTGAGTACTTAATGTGAGGAAGATGAATGGAAAACATGTATTATATATAAATAACTAGAGAAGAATAAAAATCATGAGTTTATTTATTATTACATCATAAAATAACATTATTAAAAATCTAATTTAAAAAAATCCAATAAAAAATGATATTTTAACTTAAAACCTTACTTCTTTGGTAATATCTATATCAAAAAACACATGAAATATACAACCATATATTGAGTTTTCAATACCCATAATTTTCATAAAATCATCATAAAATACATTCATAGGGAACCTTATATTTCTATAAGGTTATTTAACCCCCTGTATAATAAATTTAAATTTATTATAATTCTATATTAGAGTCATGTAAATATTTATAATAAAATATATTATCCACTTAAAAAATTTGATAATAGTTTATTAATAACTCATAAAAATCATCATTTTTGGGTGTTCACAATTTCATTTTTCATGAGAAATATGGTTTGGTAGTGCCAGTCCTTATAAATGGATCATGGTTCCATAATATCTGTAAGTTAAATATATATATATCATATATAATCATCATATATATGGAGATTCATCCATAAATGGTAGAGATTATAAAATAAGTTATGCCATTCGAAGCGATGGTGGGACATACCTACACAAGAACACTATTTTCACTTTCAATGGATGAAATGAATGGATGGTAAATAATAATTATATCAAATAATGTTTTTAGATGATACTTGTTTCATGAGAAAATGTATGTTATATTAATTTTTTTTAAAAAAACCATTTCACTTTAATAATGATCAATATACTCATCACCAAAATGAAAAAATATAGATCATTCCAATATATTATAACCATCATCCCAACACAACAAAAATATAAAAAAAAGTTCAAAAATTAAAATTTGTTATCTTTGATATAATTTTAGTGAATATTTAATGAAATAATGATGTATTAATTATTAAGTTTAAAGGAAAATGTGACTATAATGATTTGAATGTTTTAGTAGAACTGGTCAATATAATTTTTGGAAAACTAGACCATTGGTAACTATACCCATTTATAATAATTTTAATGTTATAATTAGGGCTTATAAGTTGTAATGAATAAGGATAATTAATGCATAAAGGAGAAATATTGCCTCAACTAGTAACATTAGGTCGTATTAATACCATTTGTTAGAACTTAGTAGAGAGTTAGTGTCACTGGGGTTCTCCCTTGATCAAACCAAAATCTAGCTTCAACAAGTTACGCTAGAACAAAAGTCACTTAGAGTAGAAGTTCTAGTTAGTTAAATTCCCACTCCGTTGTTGTTAACCAAGCATCCCCATGAATCTATCACCATCACAAACCTTTACCTTAGGTCCTATGTGTGTGTTAAAAGGGATTATGAGTCCATTCATTAGTTTCTTAATGTATAATACCTTTTTATAAATAAAATTATGATTCCATCGATTCCCTTTTATGAATAGTTTTCCTTAATAAAATATATGATCAACTGAGATGAATATGAAAAATTGATTTTCATGGAAAAAATTGTAATTTTTAAAAAATATATATATTTTCATAATAAAGATATATATATAAAATAATATTAGTTATAATTAAATAATATGGTAAAAAAAATTTAATTAAAATATGAATGATAAAATAATTTAATTCAGTATTGGTAAATTTTTATGTGCAAGAAATTTAATGATGAATGATGAAACAATATCTTATTTAATAAATAAGGATTTTTTATTTAAAGGTTAAAATTATCATATATATATAATTATTTTTATAAATTAATTTTTTTTAAAGTAAGAACATTAAAATTTGGTTAGGGTGAATTTATGAGAATTTTCTAAAATATTTTTTTCATGAACATTTAAAATACAGTTTGGGTTCTTCGTTATGTTTTATGAGTTCATAATTATTCCATAATGTATTAATAATTAATAAACAACAATCCATGAAGTAAAATATATTTTTTATTACTATATATTATTTTAATACATTTTAATCAATTTCCAATACCTATAAATTACTTTCAAATTTTAAAAATTGAAACTTTGAGTTTAAAATCATTACATTGTGGAAACATTAATTTTACAATACAAAATAAGTAATAAAAATTTATGAATAGTTCTTTTGGGTTAAAATAATATAAAATAAGTCCAAAACTTCAAAATACATGGGTAATCCAATGGTTTTTCTTTTTCCACAACCTAGATTTTGAAGGCCCAAATTTAGAAATTATTAAAAAATATTCCAATTTTCTTATAAATACCCATAAATTTCCCCATTTACATTCTTTACCAATAAATTATACATGATTTTATAGTTTTTTTACTCCTAAGATCTCCCCAAGGTATCTTCTGGATCCCATGGTTCCATTCTATAAGATTTAGGTGATACTCATCAAAGTAAGAGAATTATCTTTATTTTCTATTCAATTCAAGAACCTCATTTTATATATTTATTATAAATGATATAGTTAATATATTTTGTTACCCTTTTTACCATTACCATAATTAAAAATTATGATTTTAAAATGTGAGATAGTTTTACAAACTCATTTTATAATTTTATAAAACAAAATTATATTTTGGTAATGCTACCAGATTTACTCTAAAAATTTCTCTCTCCACTAAAAAAATTCTCTTTTATTATCTTTTTCTAAATACCAAATCCTATTTATTTTCAAAAAATATTCACCTATATGTATAAAATTATTTATTTTATTTTTTTATATACACATAAAAACCAACATTTCCTTTTTTGGGAGAAAATGATATAATTATCATGTCTTTAAGAATTTTTGTATGCCTTATTTTTGAAAAAAACCCATTTTTTATTCTCTATGTGTATTTAAGGAAATTTTTATTTATGAAATATATGGATAAAATTAATTAATAAATATTAATGGTTGGCCCTAATATCACTCCAATTCATTGATTAAATAATTTAATCTCTATAAATGACATGTTATATCATACCTTGGTTAATAACCTTGGTAATTTTCATTTATGACACCTTGGTGAGAAACCTAGGTGATATGATGATGAATGTTAAACTTAAGTGTTGGAGACACATTTACATGTCATGGTTCATGTTCAATTTATTATGATATTCCTCATTATCTACTATTCAAGTTAAATTGTTATGCCTCCTGTTCTTATTGATATTCCTTATGATCACATGCTAAATGTTTACCTTATTTGTCCACTTACTAGGCCTCATTCTCACCCCTTTACAATGATGTATGTCCCCATGGTTATTAGAGACTATATTTATAACCTTTTATGAACCAAATAAGAATCTATTCAAGTGGATTAGAATAATGTTGTATGTTTTCATGTATTATATTCCTTATTTTCTCCAAACTAAACATTAAAAGATCCTCTATTTTGTACCATTTAATAAAAAGACTATGTATTAAAAAGGTGGTATGCCATAGTATGTATCTGATATCTCTTTCTTGTATACATTTTTCATGGGTTTTAATATATGAATTCATTTAATATTTATTTATTTAATATAATATTATTCCATGATATTTATGTTTTGTGAATTCTCACAAAGGACCAAAATTTGGAACGATTCTAAGGGAAAAGGCATTTACAGAACAAAATGTAACTTCATGCCACTTCAAATCACTCATAGAGTGAAAATAGAAAATGATTAAGTATCAAAGATAAATAATTATTCTAACAGATCAAGTCTTGTAGTGGAAGAACACTTTCAATGATTCTTGGATGATCACATGATGTTCCGAAGGATAAAAATTGAAGACCTAAGGCAAAAAGGATTATAGTATTTGTGATTGGAATTACACGTCATCTAAAAATAACACAATATAGAAACATTTCATGGAATTTAAGTAATTTTCATGTCATAAAATTACCCAATACAATAGAATGCGATGATTTCCAGTGCATCTTTGACAGAATTTTATGATTTCTTTTGACCCATTCAGCCATTAAACTAAACAATTGAACATATTAAACCTATTGATGACATATTATACTATTTATATTGGATCTCTCAAGATATAATCATTCCCATCGAAGTTTTTAGAGGATTAACTACTGGGAGGCTGCTGTAGGGTTCTGACCTAGATTTATTCATAGATGAGTTTTGGTTTTATTCATTTCATGAAATTATTGGTTTGTATCTTGTTGTAATTACAATAAATTGTGTTTATCCATTTCATTCAAATTTATTATTTCTCATTATCTCTCTTATATATTTGGGTTTAATCATCATTGGTGATCACCTGATGATGGTAGGAAAAAATGCACCGGGGGGATTAGAATCGGTTAAAGGGGGTGCATAACAACAAAGATTGATTTACCATTACTCATAAATATGATTTTATCCTCTATTATCATTTTGTGTGCACAAATATATTATATTAATCGTTGAATCATTGAAATTATGTTTTAAATAATGATTAAACCCCAACATGATTGAGATGATTTATTCATTAGAATTGAATGAGATTACTCTTTTATTTTTGGAAATCTGAACATAATGCATCCTAGTATTCTAATTTATCTGCACAGGAAGAATAAATATTAAATGGTAGATTAATAGGGAATGACCATTTCATCTATTTATAAAAATGTTTGGTTGTGGTGCTACTTGATAGAATTTATTTTAAGCTAAAGTTGAATTAATTTATTTAGAAAAACGACCCCTAGAAATAGATTTCCATCTATTCTGTTTTTCTATTTGAATTCATTTGTTTTAATTGAATTATTAGTTAATTAAATAATACATAAATTGGTGAAACCTAAACATTAGTCTATATTTATCCTCACCATATTCCCCACTATCTATGGGTTCAACCTCGCACTTCTACAATACTATGCATTTATAGTTTATACAGTTCATGTAAATATAAATTTCTAATTTGATCCACGACCAGAGGAAATAATGATGCCTTTAGGTTGATTTAGTATCAAAGGAAGTTTTAGTTATTTATGGGGATTAAGAATATAAATAATTTTTATAAACCCTAGGGAAATGTTTAAATATAGTAAAATACCCTCACATTTTTGTTGAGTATTATGCAAGTGGTTTTCGAACAATGAAATCTATATCTAGATCCAAAAACATGTATGTATATCTATCACATATGTATCTTAGTGTAACACCTAAAAACAAAACATTGATCTAGACTTGAGAGGGAACTAGTTCACGACAATAGGCTTTGATTCTATACTACTTTTACACTCTTTCGGGATATGTTTGGTTAATGACATTCTTTTTATGATCTATTACAAATGATATATATAAAATGTAAAATTTGTTAAAGAATAAAATTTCTAAGAATGATTTACTATGATTTAAAATTCCTTTATAATTATATGATTCTTAAATGAAACATGTCTCTAACTATAGTTTTCTTATTTTAAAAAATGGTGGGAAATTGGAGGAACTGTGTACTTGGTGAGTGCAAAAGATGATGCAATGATGAACCTATGATGGATATTGGAATATAAACCTTTATGATAATGATGAATCAACTATCTCAAGTTATAAATAATAAATTGAATCTAGTTGAGCTTCCAGATTCACCATAAAGGGATAAGAAATCTGTTAAGTCTTTTATACATAAATAACAACCATATTGTAGTGGATTTACTGACCCATTGATAGTTGAATATAGAATAATATATATAGAAAAGATCATTATTGAATTTCATTATTCATTAAAGGATAAATTCACCATGGTAGTATATCTCTTAGAAGGAGTAGTTGATTAGTGGTGGACACTAATTATAAACACACATACAATAAGAGATATTGATGCTATTAATTAGGGAGAGTTTATGGGAATATTTTTTGATAAATATTTCCCCAATTTGATATGAACAAAAATGGGAAAGGAATTCATAGAACTGAAGATAAATGTAAATGAATTTTTGGGAAGCAATGATATGAACTTTACTGTACATTCTCTTTACACCTCTAGAATTGTTATAGATCCTAAGGAAGTTATTAATAGACTATTTGGTGGATTGAGACACCATCTATTGAGTAATCTAGAAAATATTGACTATAAAAAAGCTATGAGGAGATAGTTCAGATTGATATGAAGGTTGATTTTGAGTGTTGAGAAACATTGTGGTCTCATAATTCGGATGAAAATAACAAAGATATAGATCCAAACTTGGGGATGAACATTGATTATTGAAGTAAAGGAATGAAAGTGGAATATCACACATGAAAATATGTGGGAGGAAGCAATCCAGGATCTACTTTATCATGAGTAAAAAATGCTTCAAGCGGAATATTGATTGGAATTATCCTGGTGAGGTATAGCCTCATATTCTCAGCACTAACGAAAAAGGGAAGATGGTGGAGGCCGAACCTGAAGTTCAATACATCAAATTTTGACAGATTAAAAACATTTCCAAACACATTGCAAATAATAAATAAAGGAGGTAAATCACTATCAACCTTATCATTTTAAAAGGGACTAAGGAAAATAATTATCTATGATAAAGGAAGATATAGAGGCTCTAAATTATGTGGTGGTAGGTAATCTCATAATTATTTCAATGCTAGAACATATTTTCTTTTATTATGGTTATGTGAATTTCATTATTTAATCCATGTTTTCAAAGAATATAAAATAAATCCCCAAGATTATTGGGGTATTGTTATCAGTCATGAATTTTGGATGGGTCATCCAAGCATTGAAAGTTTTATAGAAACTCTACTATTGACTCTGGAAAGAACAATCTCATCACAAATATATTAGTCATTCACGTGGTAGAATTTGAAACTATAATAGGTATTGACTAACTATCAAATTTATAATGATAATACCAATTTCATAAACAATAAAATATTAGTAGTATTGAGTGGAAAACGCCAAATTATTTTCAAAGTAAAGATATCTTGAACCAATCTTTATCTAGAATCACCTACTTTATCTTTTTTTATAGAGGTGATCCATAGAGAGGAAGAAGAAAAACAAAATATCAGAATAGAAAATGTACCCATAATTTAGGAGTATATAAAAGGTTCTTTCCATATAATAACACATAAAAGATGGTGAGAGTTGGATGAAGAGCTATGTTGACAACCATCGAAGGTACTTAGAGATTGATGTTGGTGAAAATATTTTTCTTTAAATATCACCATGGAAGAGAGTCATGTGGTTTGGGAAGAAAAGAAATCATACCCATTAGTACATTGACCCTTATGAAATCCTTTATTTCATAGGAGTAGTTTCATATCAAATATAACTTCTAAAAAATCTATTTCAAGTTCATGATATATTCCACATAACTCTACTAAATAAGTAAATACATGATTCATTATATGTATTGAATCTAGAGGTGGTACAACTAGAAGATGGCCTCTCTTATGAATAGAAACTAATAAAGATTATAGACCATAGATACAAGGTTCCATGCAATTAGACTACCCACTTTTTTAATGTGTTTTGGGGAAATAATAAGTTTGAAGAGATGACATGGGAACTAGTGGAAACAATGAATCAGAAGTACACTTACCTTTTCTCAACTGAGAGAATGATTTGAAATTTTAGTGGTAAATTTTATTAATGGGGAAAAATGTAATGAAACATATTTTTTAAATGATATTTCATTCTGAGAAAATGACTGTTATATCAATTTACACTCAAAAAAACTGTATCTCCTTAATAATAATCAATACATCAATCACCAAAATGGGAAAATATAGAATAATAAAATCCATTAGAATCATATATCCAAAACTACCGACATAAAACCAAATGTTTGAACATGAAAATATATAACGTTGATATGAATAATCATAAATATTTAATAAACTAATAAATTGGTAGTTATAGTGCATATAGGGAAATATGACAATATATATATGATTATTTTAGGAAAATTTTTAAAATTTGATGGTTGGTTAACATAATAATTGAAATCTATGACTGTTTTGAACAATAACCATTAGTAATAATTTATATGTTATATTTTTTTGTTTATATGTAGTAATGAAAATGGACAATTAATGAAAAAAGGGGAAGTGGTGGCCTCAAACAGTAGATCCATGCTGTCTGGATCCCACTTATCATATCTTGGGAGGGATACAGAATCACTGAGGATCATGCTTGACCATTTCCAAGATGATCTTCAATAAGTGAAGATAGGATAAAATCAGCTATGAGATATATTCAACTTAGTGGAAATTACCACTCAGTTGATGTTAGCTGAGCCGCCCCATCAATCTATCACCATCATACACCTTACCCTTATGTTATATGATGTTGTTTTATGTGGTTATATGTACAAGAAATATTTAAATATGGTGTCATTATTTTGAATAAATAAAACTCTCATTACATCAATTTCTTTTTAGGATAAGTTTTTCTTAATTAAATATAGTTTTAATTGAGAAAAATTTGATAATTTTATTTTTTAGAAAGAAATTGTAATTTTATGAAAAGATTTAAATTTTTGTAGTGAACTAAGGTATTGTGAAAAATATTTATTTTAATGAAATTTAATTTTTCAAACAATTTTATTTAAATAGAAACTATAACATAAAATTTTTATGTCCTTCTAAATTTTTAAGTATCAGAAATTTAAATATTCCTTACAACCAAATTTTTTTTTGATAAATATGGAATTTTATAAATAAAATTTAAATTTAAAATTTTTATAGAATTATTTTGAGTAAATAAACATTATTTTTGAAATATTCTCATCAGATTTATGTTGCAGATAATTTATGTTAATTTTCTAAAATACTTTTTCTTGCGAATAATAAATATACAGTTTGGATTTTTCAGTATGTTATATAACTTCATAATTATTTCATAATTATGTAGTAATTAATTAACTAAAATAAATGGCCTAAATTATTTTTTTATTAATATATAGTATTTTAATATTTTTAATCAATTTAAACACTTATAAATTTATTTCCAAAGTCTAAAATGGAATCCTTGACTTTAAAAACACTACTTTGTGGAATATTTATTTTCCATTACAAAAGAAGTAATAAGAAATAACGATCAGTTATTTTCGGATAAAAAAACATAAATTTTAACCCTATTTTCATAACCATAGGGGAAACCACAATAAAGACAATATCTATCTTTTTACACAACCTTGTTTTTCAAGTCTATATTAGGAAACTATTAAATAAATCCTCCACCTTTTCTAGAAATAACCAACCATTTACCCATTTACTTTCCCTCCCAATCCATCCACAACAAATTAATTGTATATTTTATTCCCAAAGGTCCCCCAAATGTGTACTAAATCTCCCAAGGTTTCATTCTTCAAAATTTAGGAGTAACTCATCAAAGTAAATGAATTATACTTCCTTTCTCTTCATTTCAAGAAATATTTTATATATATCATCTAAATGGTGTGGTTATACTATTATATTAAACATTTTATCATACCCTTAATTCTAAATTGTACATTAAAAATGGGATACCCTTTCCCCCTCTCATTTTACCCTTTTATAAAACCATGTTTTGTACCCATCATGCTTCCTTATTTACTCCTCAAATTTCTCTCTCAAATTAAGAGAATATAATTTATTTGAGTAACCCAAAAACTTTATTTTATAGGGTTATACACCTATATATAAATGATGATTTATTCTATTCATTAATTTACACATAAGAAACACACATTCCCTTTTTTGGCTAAAAATGACGTAATGATCATGTCTTTAAACACTTTTGTACATCATTTTTTTATATGAAATCTCTTATTTATTATCCATAAGTTATTAATGAAAATGTTTATTATTAAACTTCTTTATAGAATTTATTCTCTATCGTTGATAGGTTTTATGATATATTGGTGAACAACGTTAGTAATTTATATTTATAACGCCTTGGTGACAAAACATGGTGATATGATTATGAATGTCTCATTTATATTTTGTATCCAAAATTACATATCATGGTTCATGTTCATTTTTTTATTATATTCATCATGATACCATTGTCAAGAGATATTTTTACGCCTCATGTTCATAATTATATTCCTCACGATCACATGAAATTTTTTCCCCTTATTTTATCCCATAATGGGACTCATGATCACCACTTTCCTTTGATGTATGTTCCTAGGTTTTGAGATGAATTAATTATCACTTATTATGAACCCATAAAGAATTATTTCAAGTGTATTAGAATTATTATTTCTGTTTCCATGTAGTATGTTCCGGATTTACACAAAACTAAACTTTGAAAGATCTTCTATTCTATACAATGTAATAAAAATCATATGTAACAAAAAGGAATGATTATACAATATTTTTCTTTTATATTATAATTATTATGTCATATATATATCATATTAGTTGATTAAATATTTCTTTATTATTATTCACATAGTTTGGAAATGAAATAGGAATCACAACGCTTCGTGTAGGTGTTAGTCCACACATACACATGAGCGACGTTATTGTTTTCCAAAAGATTTGAAGGTGAGAAGGTATATATGAAATTACAATTGTAGAAGAATTATTATACATTAATTATAATATTTAATCTTTTAACCATTTATAATAACCATCCATTATGGTCTTTTATGGAAAATAAATTATATCACTATGTAGAGGTGGTAGTCCACACATATACATGAGTGATACATTCATTTTCCATTTGATCGAATATAGAGTGGATATTGTGTATTAAATGTTAAAAATAACATTTATATATATTTAGGATAATTGATTTATTATTTTATTATAAATAACTTATATTTATTTGATGTATTGGAATAAATAATTTGGAAGAGGTCAGGTAAGATGATTTCATCTTCTTTAGTAGGATTCATTTATATCATTTCTTATGTACCCTTTTAATGGTATTTTAAGAATATAATATCCTATATTTATTTGATGGAGAATTGTAGATCATATTTTTCTAGGGTTCAGTAGGGATAAATGGATTAATATTGTGTAAATAGTAGGGAAATGATGTGTCTTTTTTAAAGGTGGGAAAAGGCACACTTATAATTACAAAAAATATTAAAATATAATTATTTCTGTATAAACAAAAAATTTTCAAAAAGGGATATGCATTCAAAGAAAAATTCGTATGTCAAAATAAACCCATAAAATGGAATTCATATAGGTTTTTTTTTCATTTTAATCTTTTTCATATTGTGTTAACACCTTCATTAACTGATTTTAACTTTCACTGTAGTAATGAATGATTCAATATTAAAGTGTTATAATTTTTTTTAATTTAAAAATTAAAGTATTAATGTAAAATGGATGAAATATTCAACCATTTCTCATTATAAATGTCCAATTTCAATATTTTTATGATTTTATATTATTTAATAAAATATTACTTTTCTTAAAATATCACTAATGCCAATTTTAACACTAATTACTTACTTTGAATTTAATTTCACCAATATAGTTATGGAATTTTAATATTTGATTTTTATAAATCCAAAACATGTTATATTTACCTAAAAATTTCTCAGAACAGATTAATTCACCCAAATTGTTTTAACTTTAAATTTTTGAAAATCCATTATTTTATTTTTCTTTTATTTTAATAAATACTCTATCTGTGTTACCTATGCATTAAAGGTAATTATTTAATCACTTAAATTTATAAATAATTTACAATTATAATATTTTTTAATTATTATATAAAATAAAATTCTGGAATTTAAATTCTTCCTATTTTATCATTATGATAAAATCATCAAGACATTAATGTCAATAGAGTGACATTTTCAAATTTTCATTACTATAAAAAATATAAATTTTATTATCAAGGTAAAATGGAACCAAAATGACATATATTATAATTTGCGATATCTATGCTTAAATTTATTATATCCAATTAAATAAGGTAATGTTTTGGGTTGATTTTGTGACTTCGCCTCATGGTTTTAGCACAGTTTTACCCATTTTACCCTTATTATGGTGATAAATATTTATCTATGTTAACATTCATAATGATACAAAATAAAAAGGCACCTATATATAAAATTAGGAACTCCTAATTCCAAATATGGTTTCCATTTTTTGGATTAAATATCTACAATTGGAAGAAATAAATTTTAATATTAATGTGTAAGGCACAATGAAAAATGTTTTTAGAAAAAAACATTTTTAAACATAAAAATAATATATATCAGAATAATGAATATTTCTAATTAAAATGGAATTAATTATAATATTTTGAAATAAATGGATAATATGTCACATTAAAAACAAATAAAAAATTATGAGATTTTTTTAATTATTTGACATAATGAAATGAAATGAAAATTTTGTATTTTTCACTATTCACATAAAAATCAATCATTTGGGAAATATTATTAAATTTAAACCTATGTGAATTATTATATGATGATTTAAAAAATGATTTTTTATTTATATAATAAATATTATAAATGTGGAAGAAATAAATTTCAATTTACATGCACATAATAGAATTCAAATCATGTTTGAATAAAATTCCTTTTGATGCAACAAATGACATTACTAATAATTTTGCGGATATTTTCCAAGAATTACAAAATAATTATTAAGTAGAACCATTATTAATATATTTCATAACTCTATTACTCATATTTATACCCTCCAATTTAATGACTAACTATCTAATTTAAATAATAATATTTTTATAATATATATGAATTATTTTAAAGCTTCATATGATGTGTTAAGAAAGATACCATGATTATTTTCATTTTAAATGAATTATTTTGGGGTGTTTCTTTATCACCCACTTAAATAATTATTCCCTCACAATTTCATATCCATTATAAAAGGATCAATATTTGAACATATATTTATTGATAATAAACAACGTAAAGAGGGATAATAAATATTATTTTATAAAAGGAATGTGGGAAACGTAAAGGTTACTTAGAATAGAACATAATCATGTTACCAGATAAGGAAAACATTGATGGGTAGTTAAATTATATACATAATGGATGAAACCCGTGTTTGATTAATAATATGGAGTTATATACATCTTATTTAAGATAATGTTAATGACAACAAAACCATAAATTTATGATTAGTGAAAAGACCATAGATTCATAAAAAAATTGGTAAATTCATAAAATTTTTATTTCATAAACCTTAACCTAAAGTTGAGGTATTATATTAATATCAATATAAAATAAATGAGGAAATAAATTTACATTATTTTATTTAATTTTATAAGATAAATTTCATCCATTGGGTTTTCTTAAATGAATTTATACTTCATCTCTTACTATAAGAAATAAATATTCATGATAATTGTTTTCATCCATGAAGAACTAAAACTAACTTTTAACAGATCATAAAATCCATAAAATAATGATAATTTATTCATTTTATCAATAGTTATAATAAAATCCTAGAAGGATACAATACGTTATCCAATATAGATAATTAAAATTAATTGATCTATAAAACATCAACAATAACAAAAAAGGTCTACTTATTACATTCCATAAATAGTTATCCTTAAGGATCATCTATTGTATGACTGAACAACTTCAAAAACCATAAATCTAAAATAGTTTATCAATTTTTTTTCATGTTCATATTTAAAATATATTCCCAAAAAACATAATGTTGATCATAATTCCACATAACCAACATGTTAATACATTTGTCATATATTCTCCTAAAAAATAATAATAACCCAAATCACCATAAAACTTAATTGAAAATGTATATTCATAAAAAAATAAAAAATATCATTATTAATTAAATAAAATAAAAAAATTCTATGTATTCCAAAAATGAATAAATTCAATCGGACGTCCGGTACTCAAGTTATAAGCGTTTCCGCTCTGAGGTCCCGGTTGGTTTCGAGTTCGAACCAACCCGGCCATACCCAAACTTCTGCAAAACCTTGAGTGTAATATATGAAAACGACCTTCTTGATCCAAGGAATCCTACACAACTGATGGTGTGTTGATTGGAGGCCCTTAGCTCAAGTTATCAGTGTTTAACCGAAGAAGGTCCGAAAATAGGGGGTCTGGGCCCGGTCTGACCCGGCCCAGCACCCCTGGGGTCGGCCCGAACCGGGTCGACCCGACTCAATTCCGGGTCCAGCCTGGTAGGGCACGGCCCGACTCGGCTGGCGTGGCCCGACCCGATTGTCGCGGCCCAGCCCGCGGCCGGCCACGGCTCGACCAGCCTAGCCAATCGGTTACGCGGAGCGAGGGGGGGGGGGGGGGGGGGTGGGGTTCGGGGCGTGGCCCCCCGCTAATTGGAACTAGCTACGCTAGCTGGCACCGCCCCCGGTCGTCCCAGATCACGCGTGACCATGGGATCCACCGTGTCACCACCGCGGCAACAACCGTGGTGGGTCTTCTCCTACGGCGCACTGGGGAGCCGCCGCCTCTAGGCGGCCAGACGGCGTCGTCCGCCGCCTCCAGTCACCGGCGCCGTCGTGCCGGCGACCCGCGCCACCATGAGGTTCCGTAGGCCACCAGAGTTTATCTGGTGGTCCAATTTAGCTTCTGTCTGCGCCGACGGTCTTCTCGGGTCCCGAAATTTACTACGAAGGCTGTTAAACGTCGTTTCTCTTCCGTTCACCCATCGCCACGCAATCCGCACATGAAGAACAAGTTGGCGGTGGGTCCGGACTTGTTCTTTAGTCCTTACCCACCACATTATTAATTCTAATAAACACCCAACAGAATAATCTTCCATTCTCAAGGGTATAAATCATGTAAATGTAATTATACAAAATCCCCCTACCTTGATTATGGTTCGTTCATCGTAGACGCGGAATGTGTTGTCGCTTCGTCAATGCCAGGAAAGAACTGTCATCATTGGTGAGTTCACCGTGGTTGTATTTCCTCCCTTGATGCGGAGGAAATAGACGATTGGAGGAACATGGAGCGTTCTTCTCCTATTCGTTCTTTGTTGAAGGGGCGTCGTTCTTCACGGGAGGATGATGTTCTTCAACGTAGGAAGAACTTAATTCTCCTTTTACACAAGATCTCTCTCCAATTTCTCCCACCACATCATGTGTTAAACTAAAATAATAGGCTAATGCTATTATTTTATTAACACAAGAAATGTAAAATTCAAAATTCAAAACACTTAATTAATTAATTGAAGAGGTTCAATTTATTAATAGAGGTATGTTGGAAAGAGCTAAAGAGGGAGAGAGAGGAAGTGGAAAGGTCACATTAATTAAGGGGGTTTCCAATTAACAAAAGGGAGTTTAAGAAGTTTAGGGGGAGGTGAAAGGTTGGGGCTCAGGTGGGACCCACCTCACAAATATACACACATGGGTAGTTAGGTGGTTGTGGGTCCCACAATTAACTCCCCTTTGTAGGATATAACCACCTTTGATATAAATAAAATTGTTCTAATAATTTTATTTATTTTAAACTAAATTCCCAATTAATACATTACAACCTGCATAAAACGCAACTGCGGTAAAGGTCCCCTTAACCAATTACCGGCGCTGTGAGTTGATCTGTGACCTCAGATTTCAATTCCAAGCACTAGTTCAAAGGTTAGTAAAACCCGCTCGTTCGTTCACTGAACGTACCCGAGCTAAACTTCTCAACTTGATTCCAGGCACACCGGGCCTTGGAATCGAGTGTCATCAGAAGCTACAGACTCATAAAATTCCAATAAAATTAAGAAAAAAATTTCCTGTAAATTTCTGGGTCTTTAAAAATCTCATGATTTTAAGGGGAAGAATGAGGATTTCATTGTTCAATACTACAATTGAAAAGAAATAGGACATTATGCACATGATTTTCCAAAGAGTCAAGTAAATATAGCTCAGAAAAAGAAAATGGATCATGATCAAGCTTATTCTATTAATAAAATTGATGTGGAATAATTAATGTATTTGTGTTTTTGGATTCAAAAATTTATATAATTTTTATAAGAATAATGTGATATATATAAGGATTGTACTGAAATAATTTTTGTTTTTATTAAGGGTTTAATATGATGAATGTAATCATATATTCATTTTGTGACAACAAGAGCCACATTAAATTGTTTGGGGAATCTGTGGTTACAATTGATTTTGAAAATTTAGAGACCTTTTAGACAGAGATTGGACCGAAGTATTTTGGATAACTCTAACAGATGGAATGGATTATGTTTGACTTTGGATAATATTGTTTAAGGTTCATTCATTTCTTTATATTATTTTTGGATTTTTATAATACTATAGATTTAGAAAAAGGACAACCTGCAGGTTAGGTGATAACTTTTCGTGTTGGAAAAAGTTATGGGAATCAAACCCACAACTAAAGTGCAATAAGGATTTATCACCTAACACTAGCCTATCAGAATTCCCTGGTTATTATAAAATATTTTTCATCATTTAAATGTTATATGTTTATATTTGGATCCTTATACTATTGAGATAAATAGATTATTATGGAGTTTTATCTTTTGAAGAGAAAGATGAGTTTGTTGTAGGAATTAGTTAATGTATGAAACTCTACATGTAAATTAAGTATTCTTCCTTGTTTTCTTAGTCTATGAATTAAATTAATTCGACAACACTTGGGAATGGATCATAAAACCAAAAATGTTTTCCTAGTACTTTCTTTTATGATGAATCAAATGGTCCCTCAGATCATCATAGATTTATAGATTTTTTGTCACGAACCGTCCTCGGGGCCCGTGCTGTGACTACCCCAAGCCCGCCTTCCATAGGACAGGGGCTGGTGAACAGCACCAATGCGTAAATCCTGGTAAAAAGGGAAGGCATTGCCTTTGTAAAGTAAAAAAACACCACAGAGCAAGTAAGCAGTATAAGTAAACACTAAGTAAAAACTGGGTACAACAGTAAGTGCGGAAAAGTAAGTGGGCCAGAATAAAAACTCAAACTTAAAGTAAAGTACAACTGGAAAGGGAAAACAACAACTAAAAGTAAAGCTGCAGCCTCGAGCCATCCAATGGAAGTCCCACTTGAAGGGTGGTTACAGATAGCCTCCACACCTCCTCGGGTCCAGCCGTCCACTCCGTGTACGTCCCGCCCAATGGTCCACCTCTAGGTACAGACCTTCTTCTTGTGCCTCAACCACGAGCAGCGATGTCTGTCGTCTACAACCAACACAACATAGTGCGGGCATAGCCCGTGCAGGGGTGAGTATAAGGTACTCAGTAGGGACCCCGAGACCCCCGAAGGTCTCCCAGAATCCACAAAGGATACTCCACAAAGTAAAGATACAATCACAAAGTAACATCCCACTCTACTTAGGTATATTCCCATACATATACCTAAGTCAAAAATTCCAGTTCGCTCCAACCTCCGAGCCCAAGTTTGATCACATCCACACAGGAAATCACAACCCGATCCACCCAGGAAAGCATAACATAATCCACATAGGAAAGCAAGTCAAGATTCATCTCACACAGGTATACTTCTTCGTATGACGATAGAGATGATTAGATATAGCCACTGATTCATCTAAGCCGTCAGACCCACACAGGATCGATAGGTACTAACCCCCGCAATGACCCACAAAGAATCGATAGGTACTAACTCCCGCAATGACCCACAAAGGATTGATAGGTACTAACCCCTGCAATGACCCACACAGGATCGGACCCACACAAGATCTGTAGGCGCTGGCCCACACAGGACCGCTGAGCACAGACCCACACAGGATCTAACCCACCCAGGATTGGTAGCACTGATCCACGTAGGATCTCTGAGTGCTGTAGTCGTCACTGTCGAATCCACGGAGGATTTCTGTACAGTCATCGTCGTCGTCGCAGTCACAGCCAGCTCTAGGGTTCCCGTACACAGCAAGCTCGTTTCGGAGGGACCGCTCCATGAGCCGAGGGGATGATACATCAACAAACACATATTCTGGAGTTGATGAATCCAAAATTTCCGTATCGTCAATAGGAACTCAACGTCACATACGACACATCAATCGGACGCTCGGTCTGAGATTTATTGGCTTTTTCGTCCCAGGTGCCCGGTTGGTTTTTAAGTCAAAACCAACCCGACCATACTCCACCTACATCCAATCCTAGAGCAGAGTAAGCCAAAAGGTCCGTCTTACCTAGAGGAATCCAACAAATTCGACGGCACGTCAATCAGATGTCCAGAGCTTAAGTTATAAGCGTTTTCGCTCTAAGGGCCCGATTGGTTTCGTGTACGAACCAACCCGACCGAACCCAAAGTTCTCCAAAACTCTGAGTGTAAAATAACAAAACGACCGTCTCGATCCAAGAATCACTACGCAACTGACGGTGCATCGATCGGAGGTCCCCAGCTCATGTTATGGGAAACAGACCGAAAGAGGTTCGGTATTAGGGGGTTCGGGCCCGGTCCGACCCGGCCCGATACCCCCAGGGTCGGCCCAGACCGGGTCGACCCGAACCAGGTCTGGGTCCGGCCCACTTGGGTGCGGCCCGGTCCGGCTGGCGCGGCCAGGTGGCTCGGCCGTAACGGCCGAGCGGTGAGGGGGGGGGGGGGGGCTGCCCCCCACGTTGAGAACCCGCGACACCCATGTGGGAGGCCGCACCTGCTGGCCGACCGGGGGTTACGAACCCCCGGTTTTCCCCTGAATGGCCGGCCCGCTCTGGCCAGCCATCTTCTGCCACCACAGGACCGGAAAGGGCTGGTCCCTCTATTCCGACGCCGGCGGCCCGGAACCGGCCGCCGGTCGCCTTGCTCTGCCACGGCCCGGAACCAGCCTTGGCCTTGGTCCGTCCGGCGCGGCGTGACGATGTCGTGCCCCTCTGTCGCGGCCCTGCTCTGGCCAGGGTGCTTTTGTGGTTCTCCAGCGTGGTGCGACGGTGCCGCGTCTTTGGTTCTTCTTCAACGGTGCGGTGCGATGGTGTTGCGCTTCTCCCCCTTTCCTTAATAATTCATGCGCTGTGCTTTGGCACCGCGTTTCCTTGCTCGTGCCGCAACAATATCAAACAACCAAAAAGGGAGAGGAGGGTCGGCCGTGTTCATGCGGTCCGACCCCCTCTCATTATTGCAGTAACAGGCGGCTCCAATAGAAAATAAGAAATTCAATGGAAGAATTTATGAAAAACAATTAAAATAAATCCATACCTCGTCGAATTCGATGAGCGAGGATTCGTCGTGGAAATAACGGTCGTGGAAGAAGGCGTCACGGAAGAAGTGTCACGGAAAGTGAATCGTCGCGTTTCGGAAGAAGCGTAGTTGATTTCCGAGGATCCGGCGTTCTTCGTGTTCTTCACGTTCTTTGCGTTCTTTGTGAGGAAGAGAAGATCTTCAAGAGTCTGAGTGAAATCTCCCTTGCCTCTCAACACCACTAGCCTAATAAAAATAAGAGTTGTCTTATTTTTATTTCACAAGTCTTGCATTTTAAAATTCAAAGACGAAAGAAACAATTAAGTGAATTAATTGTAACGCTTAAACCGCAACATTAATGAGGCGTTTCTTAACCAGAATAAATGCAAGGGTTGATTCATTAAATAGGGGGTGTGGGTGCAGTACTTAATTAAAGGAGGGGGGTTGAAAAAGGTGAAAGAAACAGTGGGGATTTTGTGGGCCCCACCTCACAAATATCCTAACAAGTGGGTAGGATATTGTGGGTCCCACATCATCCACTTAACTTATGTTAAGAAAAATAAAATAAAAATCAGTTGTACCACTTTTATTTTATTTCTTAACTTAACCCCAAAAATTAAGAACCACACCCGAGCAAACGCAACTCCCAAAAAGTTGTTTCAAAGAAAATACCGGCGCTGCGATTCCATTGGTGCCCTCGGAATTGGATTCCGAGCACCAGTTCAAAAGTTAGAAAAACCCGCTCGTTCGTTCACTGAACGTACCTGAGCTAAACTTCGGAGAAAGATTCCGGGCACATCGGGTCTCGGAATCAGGTGCCGTCAGAAACTGCGTTCTTGTAAAATCCCAAAGATAATTAAGACAAAAAATTTCCTAGAATATTTCAGGTCTTTAAATCACTCCCACTTTAGGGATTTACGTCCCCGTAAAGATACATAAAAAATTAGGGAAACAAATGTGGGTACTGAGAACGCATCTGAGCCTCCCGCTCCCAAGTTCTCTCCTGGAGGTTCTCGTGCTGCCATATGATGCGTAGTAGAGGAATTGACCGTCCACATAGGACCCGCTCTTTTTGATCCTCAATCTCCACCGGGACATCCGCAAAAGTCGCCCCATCATCAACGTCCATCTCCCCATGGTCAATGATATGTGTCGGGTCATGCACGTATCTCCTCAGCTGAGATACGTGGAAGATGTCGTGCACCCGGTGCAATTGAGGTGGTAGAGCCAGGTGATAAGCCACCTCGCCAATCCTTCCGAGGACCTGGAATGGTCTGATGAAGCATGGATACAACTTTCCGCCTCCGCCAAATCTCCGTAATCCACATCGAGGTGTGACCCGCAAGAAGACGTGGTCGCCATCCTCGAACTCTAGTGGCCTCCGCCTCCTGTCAGCATAAGAATTATGCCGACTCTGAGCTGTCCTCGTCTGCTCCTGGATGAGCTGGAACTTCTCTATCGTGGCCTGGGCCATCTCCGGTCCCACAAGTGCTGACTCCCCAGGGTCTGTCCTGCATAGAGGAGATCTGCAAGGTCGGTCGTACAACGCCTCGTATGGTGCCATCCCGATGGTGGAGTGGTAACTTTTGTTGTACGTGATCTCCACCAAGGGTAGGTGGTCCTCCTAGCTGTGACCAAAGTCGAGACACATGCTTGGAGCATGTCCTCGAGAGTCTGAATGGTCCTCTCTGTATGACCATCTGTCTGGGGGTGAAAGGCAGTGCTCAGACGTCGCTGCGTCCCGAACGCCTCCTGCAACCCTTTCCAAAGCCGGGAAGTAAAGCGAGAATCTCGATCGGAAATTATGGAAGATGGCACACCATGAAGCCGTAAAATCTCCTGAACGTAGAGACGCCCCAAGCTCTCCACTGAGCCCTGCTCTATGATGGGTAAGAAGTGAGCCGACTTGGTGAGGCGCTCTACAATCATCCAAATGGAGTCGGGACCTCTGGAAGTGCATGGAAGTCGAATCACAAAGTCCATAGATATGCCTTTCCACTTCCACTCTGGGACCTCCAAGGGTTGTACCAATCCTGCTGGTACCTGGTGCTCTGCCTTCACCTGCTGGCAGGTGAGGCATCGAGAAACGAACTCTACCAGATCCTTCTTCATGCCCGGACACCAGTGTTGTTTTCTGATATCCTGGTACATCTTCGCTACGCCAAGATGTACCACCAAAGGGGAAATGTGAAACTCTCTCAGAACCTCCTCCCGTAAAGCAACTGGTACCAAGGTACGTCCTCTGAAAAGGACTTTGTGCTCTCCTCCTATAGAGAAACCATCAGGTGCCTGTCCTTAGGATATCTGCGCACCGCCGCGTCTCACAGTCAGCATCCCCATGCTGAGGCTCTCTGACCCGTTATAGTAGTGGAGGAGTGAATGTGAGTGACTGAAGGAAGGATACTCCATCTCTATCCACGAAGGATATCTGCAAAGCGGCTAGCTACTCTGTCGCCTCCCCAAGTAGCGAAATGCATGTCCTCCTTCTGAGAGCATCTGCTACCACGTTCCCCTTTCCAGGAGTATAGACTATCTCAAAGTCATAGTCCTGGAGGAACTCGAGCCATCGCCGTTGTCTCAGGTTCAGGTCCTTCTGTGGGAAGATGTACCTAAGACTCTGGTGGTCAGAATTGACTATAGAGCGCTCGCCCATCAGATAGTTTTGCCATGTGTTCAGAGCGAAGATCACTGCTGCTAACTCCAGGTCATGGGTAGCGTAGTTCTGCTCATGTGGCCTCAACTGACGTGATACATAGGCGATCACTACCCGCTCCTGCATCAGGACACACCCATGTCCGGTCCCTGATGCATTGCAGTAGACTACGTACCCTACTCCCTCCTCCAGCAACCTCAAGATAGGTGCGCTGGTCAATCTCTATCTCATCTCCGGGAAGATCTGCTGACATCTGTCTGACCACACAAAGGGTTTCCCCTTCTTTGTCAAAGCTGAGAGTGGTGCTGCCACTATGGAGAAGTCTGGCACAAATCTCCGGTAGTATCCAGCTAGTCCCAAGAAACTCTGCACCTCCGTCATGCTCCTAGGTGGCTCCTAAGCTAGTACTGCCTCGATCTTCACAGGATCCACCGCAACTCCCGCCTCAGAGATGACGTGTCCCAAGAAGTGGTCCTCGCGTATCTAGAAATGACACTTCAAGAGCTTACCATAAAGCTGGTGCTATTGGAGTGTGTCCAGTACAACCCGTAAGTGGTAGACGTGCTCCTCCTCAGTGGTCGAGTATATCAAAATGTCGTCGATGAAGACCATGACAAATCGATTGAGGTATGGCTGAAAGATCCTATTCATGAGGCCCATGAACACTGCTGGAGCATTGGTTATGCCAAATGGAATAACCAAGAACTCATAGTGTCCATACCAACATTTGAGGGTCATCTTCTACACGTCCTCATCCCGAACTCTGAGCTGATGATAGCCTGACCCGAGATCTATCTTTGAGAACCACCGTGCTCCCTTGAGCTGATCGAACAGGTCATCAATCCTCGGAAGAGGATACTTGTTCCTCACTGTCACCTGGTTCAGGCGACTATAGTCGACACAAAGTCGCAACCTCTCGTCCGCCATCTTGGCGAACAATATCGGGGAAGCCCAGGGTGAAACACTGGGTCCGATGAATCCCTTCCCCTGCAAGTCCTCCAGCTGTAACCATAGCTCTCGAAGCTTGTAGGGATCCATACAATATGCTGGGGTTGATATCGGGGCTGTCCCGGGGTACAGATCAATATAAAAGTCTACCTCTCTATGAAGAGGTAGTCCTGGAACGTCGTCGGGGAAAACGTCTGCATACTGATCCACCACTATAGGAAAACTAGGACTCCGCACGTCAAATGCTCCTAGGATGAGGCTAGCCAACTGATGAGTGATGGGTTGTCCTCTCCTCTATGGGAGTCCATCATGTTCTGTGAAGGCTTCCTTATCACCGGTGAAGGTGAAACTGCTCCCGTCGGTGCGTACAAACCGCACCTTGAACCTAATACAGTCAATCTGAGCATGGACAGTAGATAACCAATACATGCCCAAGATGACGTCGTAAGGCCTCGACACCGATACAAGAAGATCCCACCCGAAGCTCTCGCCTCCTAGAGTAAGCTCACACTGCCGGCACCAGTGCGTAATCGTCGAGTCTGATCCCGTAGGAGTCTCTAGCCGTAAGGATCGAGCCAACGGCTCTGTCGGAATCTCCGAGCTCCAAACAAGGGCAGCGACTATGAAATAATGACTCGCTCCTATGTCTATAAGAACTGTAGAAAGGGTGGAATAGACACAGATAGTACCTCGAATCATCTCGGGTGCACTGTGGTCATAGGCCTCCGCTGCCTGGAGCTGTGCCTGTATCTGCCCGCCAACTCCCTATGGTCAGGGTGGACCTCCTGGTGGTGGTGGTGGTAGAGCCTCAAAGTGTCGCCCACCACCTGCTGCTCGGCCAGCTCCTCTACCTCATCCGCCTGCTCCCTGCGGACCGCCACAGTCAAGCCTCTGCCTCTTCCTGGGTGGCCCCTCAATCGTCTGATGATCCTCGGCACGACGGGTCGGGCAGTCACGAGCCATGTGGCCCTGCCCGCCGCATGCGTAGCACTGTCTGCCTCTCGAAAGACTGGCTCCACGCTGTGTTCCCCGCACTGCAGAGCCAGTGTCCTGAGGTCGTCTGCCTGAGGGTCTAATCTGCCTTGACCCATGAGTCATCCGTTGACTGCCTTATACAGAAGACTCTACTACGTGCCGCCCTGCGGTAGGTCTCACTGCTGAAGTTGGCTCAGCAAGGAAGCTCTTGATGAGAAGGGCTCACTCTAGTACCCCTGCCAATGTAGGAATGCTAAAGGAGATCAGCGATGCCCTGATCTCCTACCTCAATCCATGCTCGAAGGTCCGGGCCTAGAAGAATGGGTCCCGTACCATGTCTGTCAAGTAGCGCGAGTTCGGTAAATCTCACCAAGTACCAGGCGACCGTCAAGATGCCCTGCTGCAGCTGTAGAAGCTCCTGGATGCGCACCGCACAGAGGGTGGCTAGGAAGAACTCCGAGTGGAAGAGGCTCTCAAAGTCCGTCCAGAGGAGATATGCCTCATCGTGCACTTGGAGCATCAAGCTCCACCATCTTCCTACTGCCGCGTGTAGTAGGCTCGCTGCGAGGATCACCATGAGGTCTGCTAGTGTCCTCACTAACCTGAAAACCCGTACAACTGCCTCCAGCCAATCCTTGGCGGCCTGAGGGTCCGTCTCCCCGCAGAACCTGGGCGGTCGCTGGGGCTGAAACTCGTGCAGTTCACTATGGCGACGTGCATCGTCAGCGGCTGGGGCTAGTAGCATCGGTGGCTCGGCGGGTAGCGGTACCGCCGGTGCCTCTACTGTCAAAGGGCCATGTACCGAGGCCTCGTCGCTCGGTGGGCTGTCATCACGCACAACTCTCGAAACCCTTGCTGGCTGCCATTGTGGGGACATCCTAAAAAGAAATAGGTGTCCCACGGTCAGAACAGTATACCTGGTGAGGTGACACAAAGTAATCACAAAGAAAACTTGTAACACACATGCAATCAATGTTTTCGTGCATTAAGTCGAAAATCAGAAGTCAGGGTCCTAGTGTACGGATACGTCGGCTACTGCACCAACACTGGACTCCCTAGACTGATAACCACACTAAATAATCTTAACACTATTATTTCACATAGAAAAAGATCAGAGTCTTGAGTACTGCGGTAGAACCGATCTCCTTTGATACTAATTTGTCATGACCCGTCCTCGGGGCCCGTGCCGTGATTACCCCAAGCCCACCTTCCATAGGCCAGGGGCTGGCGACTAGAACCAAGGCCTAAATCCTGGTAAAAAGGGAAGGCATTGCCTTTGTAATGTAAACAAACACCACAGAGCAAGCAAGCAGTATAAGTAAACACTAAGTAAAAACTTGGTACACCAGTAAGTGCGGAAAAGTAAGTGGTCCAGAATACAAACCCAAACTGAAAGTAAAGTACAACTGGAAAGGGAAAATAGCAATTGAAAGTAAATCCGCAGCCTCGAGCCGTCCACTGGAAGTCCCACCTGATGGGTGGGTACAGATAGCCTCCACAGCTCCTCGGGTCCAGCCGTCTGCTCCGTGTACGTCCGACCCAATGGTCCACCTCCAGGTACCGACCTGCTCCTCGTGCCCCAACCAAGATCAACGCTCTCCATCACCTGCAACCAACACAATGTAGTGCGGTCAGAGCCCATGAAGGGGTGAGTATAAGCTACTCATTAGGGACCCCGAGATCCCCTAAGGTCTCCCAGAATCCACAAAGGATAATCCACAAAGGAAAGATACAATCACAAAGTAACATCCGACTCTACTTAGGTATATGCCCATACATATACCTAAGTCATCAATTCCAGTTCGCTCCAACCTTCGAGCCCAAGTTCGATCACATCCACACAGGAAATCACAACCCAATCCACATAGGAAAGAATAACATAATCCACATAGGAAAGAAAGTCAAGATTCAGCTCCCACAGATATACTTCTTCGTATGACGATAGAGATGATCATATATAGCCACTGATTCATCTAATCCGTCAGACCCACACATGATCGATAGGTACTAACCCCCAAAATGACCCACAAAGGATCGATAGGTACTAACCCCCACAATGACCCACAAAGGATCGGTAGGTACTAACCCCCGCAATGACCCATATAGGATCTGACCCACACAGGATCAATAGGTAACTAACCCCCGCAATGACCCACACAGGATCGGACCTACACAGGATTTGTAGGCGTTGGCCCACATAGGACCGCTGAGCGCTGACCCACACATGATCGGTAGCATAGATCCACGTAGGATCGCTGAGTGCTGCAGTCGTTACCGTCGAATCCACAGAGGATTTCTGCACAGTCGTCATCGTCGTCGCAGTTGCAGCCAGCTCTAGGTTTCCCGCACACAGCAAGCTCATTTCAGAGGGTCTGCTCCACAAGCTGAGGGGCTGATACATCAACTGACACATAGTCTGGAGTTTATGTATCCAAAAGTTCCGTATCGTCAATAGGAACTCAACATCACAGACGACACGTCAATCGGATGCCCGGTCTGAGAGTTATTGGATTTTTCGTCCCAGGTGCCCGGTTGGTTTTTAAGTCAAAACCAACCCGACCGTACTCCACCTGCGTCCAAACCTAAAGTGGAGTAATCCAAAAGGTCTATCTTACCTAGAGAAATCCAAAAACATCAACGAAACATCAATCAGACGTCCGGAGCTTATGTTATAAGCGTTTCTGCTCCGAGGGCCCGGTTAGTTTGGTGTACGAACTAACCCAGCTGAACCAAAAGTTCTACGAAACCCTAAGGGTAATATACCAAAACGACCTCCCCGATCCAGGGATCGCTACACAACTGATGGTGCGTTGATCGGAGGTCCGAAGATCATGTTATGGGCAACAAACTGAAAGAGGTTCGGTATTAGGGGGTTCTGGCCCGGTCCGACCCTGCCCGATACCCCCAGGGTCGGCCCGAACCGGGTCGACCTGAACCGGGTCTGGGTCCGGCCCGCTTGGGCGTGGCCCGGCTCGGCTGGCATGGCCAGGCGGCTCGGCTGTAACAACCGATCGGTGAAGGGGGGGGGGGGGCGCTGCCCCCCGCGTTGAGAACCCGCGACCCCCATGCGGGGGGCCGCACCTGCTGGCCGACCGGGGGTTACGAACCCCCGATTTTCCCCTGACCAGCTGGCCCGCTCTGTCTGGCCGGCTGCTGCTTCCACGGGACCGGCAAGGGGTAGTCCCTCTATTCCGACGTCGGCGGCCCGGAACCGGCCACCGGTCCCCCTTCTCCGCCGCGACCCGGAACTGGCCGTGGCCTTGGTCCGTCCGGCGCGGCATGACGGCGCCGTGCCCCTCCGCCATGGCCCCGCTCCGGCCAGGGTGCTTTTTTGGTTCTCCGGCGCATCACAACGATGCCGCTTATTTGGTTCGTCTTCAACGGCGTGGCGTGACGGCGCTGCGCTTCTCCCCCTTTCCTTAATAATTCTCGCACAGTGCTTCAACACCACGTTGCCTTGCTCGTGCCACAACAATATCAAACAACCAAAAAGGGAGAGGAGGGTCGACCGTGTTTGTGTGTTCTGACCCCATATCATTATTGAGGTAACATGCGGCTCCAATATAAAAGAAGAAAGGCAATGAAAGAATTTACGAACAAAAATTTAAATAAATCCCTACCTCGTCGAATTTGATGAGCGAGGATTCATCGAGGAAATAACCATCACAGAAGAAGGGGTCGCGGAAGAAGCGTCGCGGAAGGGGAATCGTCGCGTCGTGGAAGAAGCGTCGCGGAAGGGGAATCGTCGCGTCGCGGAAGAAGCGTTGTGGAAGAAGCGTCATTGATTTCCGAGGATCCGGAATTCTTCGCGTTCTTCGTGTTCTTCGCGTTCTTCGCGAGGAAGAGAAGATCTTCAAGAGTCTGAGTGAAATCTCCCTTGCCTCTCAACACCACCCGCCTAATAAAAATAAGAGTTGTCTTATTTTTATTTCACAAGTCTTGCGTTTTAAAATTCAAAAATGAAAGAAACAATTAAGTGAATTAATTGAAACTCTTAAACTGCCACATTAATGAGGCGTTTCTTAACCAGAATAAACGCAAGGGTTGTCTTCATTAAATAGGGGCTGCAAGTGTGTTACCTAATTAAAGGAAGGGGGTTGAAAAAGGTGAAAGAAACGGTGGGGCTTGTGTGGGCCCCACCTCACATATATCCTACCAAGTGGGTAGGATATTTTGGGTCCCACATCATCCACTTAACTTATGTTAAGAAAAATAATATAAAAATCGGTTGTACCACTTTTATTTTATTTCTGAACTTATCCCCAAAAATTAAAAACCACACCCGAGCAAATGCAACTCTAGAAAAGATGTTTCTAAGCAAATACCGACGCTGTGATTCCATCGTTGACCTCGGAATTAGATTCCGAGCACCAGTTCAAAAGTTATAAAAACTCAATCGTTCGTTCACTAAACGTACCCGAGCAAAACTTTTGAAAACGATTCCGGACACACCGGGCCTCGAAATCAGGTGCCGTTAGAAACTGCTTTCTTTTAAAATCCCAAAGAAAATCAAGAAAAAAAATTCCTTGAATTTTTCAGGTCTTTACATTTTTGGTTGTTAAAATTCTCTTTATAATATACTCTATCACTCTCCATCAGAACTTGATGATTTTTTTTCTCTTCCATATCCATTATTTCATACATAGAACCCTAATATATGTTATTTCTGGTAACCTTCATACTTATCTTTCATTTTTGAAATGGAGGGCTCATTAATCCATTTTTCAATGTGGGATTTCAAGTAAGATATTTTTAAATGTAAAACCCCTAGTTTTCAATCCTGATTTTAAATTGAGAGGACACAATTTATTAAATAAGGGGATAATTTAACACTAAAATCTTCTATGATATGATTCCTTTTGAAATAATTCAATAGCGTGTGATGTACGCAACACCGAGTTCCAGCACACCACGACCTATCAAACTAGTCATTGAAAAGAGGTCATAAAAATTATTAACAATATTTTAAATATTATATTTCCCATATAATTTTAACATTCATATTTTTGGTTTATTTGACATAAAATAAGGACAAATCCAAATTTTAAGATAAAATAATTATTTTTCAAAAAATGAAGTTTTTCGACCTTTTAAAGGGGAACCTTTTTTAAATACAACATTTTAAAATTTTATATATTAAATTTTATGATAATATATTCTGATTTATAATAGAGACATAAAAATTTAGTTTGGATAAATGTTTGTAACTTTTATGATAACATTCATATTTTGATAAATAGTGAAAAGTACTAAAATTTAATTTAAAGCAAAATTTTAAAACGAAATAATTTATTGTGATAAATTATACATATGAGTGGTTTTAAAGTATAATTAGATTATATTTTTATAATTTAATATAATTTAGATCATTATAATTATTTAAAAATTTATATTGGACATAAACACATGTCAATATTTTGATAGTTTCTACTTCTTTAAAACCCACTTTCTAGTTTTGACAATGGGAATTAATTTTAAATTAATTTCTTTCAACTTTTTGTTTTGAATTTGTAAAAAGGGATTCCATATTTGGATTAAGAAGGTCCAAATTGGGCAAATAAGTAACTTTTATTTTTTGACATTATAAATAATAATTTCAGAAATTATTTTATTGACCATGGTTAAAGGGTAAATCTGGTAAATAAGGGTAAAAAATAACATTATAACAATATTAAACTACCCTAACACATTCCAGAATCCTATTTTATGAGATATTTCCAACATTGGGCTTTCTTGAGTCGATTTTGGGACCCCATGGATCCACATGGGTGTGACAATGACATTTTATAAGAATTAATTTAAAGTATAGAAAAATATAATATAAACATGTATCTTTCACTAAAAAATATTTTATATGGGGTTATATAATTGATCTCTTAGAATATAAATATTAACTAAAATCTAAAAAAATATATAATATCCTTATATTTTATTTATTATTTTTATACTTTAGATAAATATATTTATTTATGACAAAGTGATGATGTAGTGATTACATTATTAATGAATTATTCAAATAAATGAATTTTTTAAATATTAAAATAAATTTAATTTGAAAATTTTGATCCCATACAAGAATTTTATGGATGACATTAACATATTATGAATGAAATTATGCCTTTTTTAGGGAATCAAGTGGTTATGAATTAAAAAAAATACATTACTAAATAGTGTCAAAATTGACATAAATGAGTTTTAAAACAAATACTATATTATTAACTGATATAAAAATCATAAAAATATAATGTTCAACCCAATAACTTTTATAGTGATAAAATTATCATAAATTATCCAATAAATATTCTCTTATCATTTTATAGTAAATATATTAACCATGCACAATAGGACATGGTAAGAGTTTGCTTATTTTGATAAGGGTTAAATATAAAAGATAAGGTAAAGTTTATGTTTTAAACATGTCTAAAACCAATTGGTTGGGAGTATTTAGACCCATACACATCTTAAACTAGAAATAAATCAATTTGTAACTATTAGAAACCGAAAATAAGTTTATAATAAATTAATATTTGGATATTTTTTCTAAAGCGCCTCTCACCTCTCTTAAAAAAGGCCACCTCCCATTATCTTTAACTCACATCTATAATGCATTTTAGTTCGGCCAGACCCTGACAATTTCTACTCAAAACCTCCCTCAATTCATCCTGGAGGCCTAAATTTGGGTAGAGATCCATCCTACGGAGCCATTTTGTTCAAATAAAAAGGAAATACCTGATGAAGAGGAGTTTCGAACACGTACAGAGAGTATCTAATATAAGGTTATGGTTAATTCCTCAATCTCATTATTATCTTATATTTTTTATGTGTAATTATTTACTGGGAAATATTTATCATCCATGTCTAGGTTTCATAAATGAGTTTTCAAAATTATTCTTTTTAAGGGACTCTTTAACTAAAACATCATTTTAAATGTTTTAAATATTTATTCTTCTCAATCATTCTCATTAATGCCCGTGTTTTCAAAACTATTTAAAGGATTTATTTATATGGACCAGAATGTTTTAAAATGTTAGTTCATTTCAAAATTTTCAATGTGGTATGATATAGTTTGACTCAAAAATATCTTTTAAATGTCTTCATTTATAAATTGTGTGACTTTTAAATGACTTCATGAAAAAAATGATATTTCCATTTAAGAGCTTTACTGATCATTTTCAACTATGTCAACATCCATTAATAGATATTATTCTTGATTGTGGTTGATTTATTCTAATAAAATATTATACATTGTATAGAATGAGTTATTATATTTTTGACTATGGATGTGCTATTTTTATATCATTCATGGTATACGGTTAAATTATGGACATTTTTATTGCTAGTTTTAATATGAATGTTTATGTTATGTTTCACCCTTTTCATAAGAGGAATGAATTGGACCTAGAAAGTGACTGCAGGGCCCGATATATCCCATCGATGCATCGGTAGGTCTCATGAGATAAAATAGTCTCTTAGAATGAGGCCTTGATATAATATTTGTGAATGGTCATGCCACAAGGACTTGACATAGTAGTTATTATGTCTGGTATTATGCATTCCCTCATTTTGAGATTAATTATTACATGTAATTATTCGACTTGTAAAATATCCATGTGCATGTTTTTATGGTACTGTTTGAATTATTTTTTCCATATTATGTTCAATATTAGGTTTTAAAAGGCTGCTATTTTTATTATACATCTTGCCTTAAAAGTTTATATCTTCTGTAGTACTATTTACCCTTACTGAGTATCTGAGCTCACCCCTTTCTTATATTTTATTTTCCTAGGATTCCAAGAAGTGTATTATGATTGATATTCAGGGTTAATATAGGGGAATAATATTGTTCTCAAAGGATTATTTATGTTTCCCTTTATGTTAGAAACTATAATGTATCATTCATGTATATAATCTATTTTCCAAGACTGCAAAACTGATCTGTCCTTTGGGACTTGATTCCTTGTAATCATGCTAATGTATTAAAATAATGCACTGGATATTCATAACATGGGTTGAGGATTTACATATATAATTTATAAATGTTCCCAATATTGGATTGAAAAAAGGTTCACTATAAGAATATAGTATAATTACCTTTTTAGAAATATTAAATATTTTAGCATAAAACTAAATGTATTCATATATTATGCTTATCAAATCTATTGGATGAATAAAATAGTATTATTTAGTATAAATTATATATATATATTATTAATATCATTCAATAATATTAATTAATTTAATTTATTAGGATAAACCAACTTTTTAGCATAGAAATATATAAAATAGATTTAATTTATGTGAATATATTTTATAGTCATGGGATATTATATTCCCTTATGATATTGGTGTCTCGTGTCATAAACGTTATCATAGAAAATGTTCTTAATTTATAATTTTGGGGTGTTACATTATCCCCACATTAAATAAATTGTGTCATAGAAATTTTAACTTAAATTAGAAATTTGTGATTTGAAATTTGATAATTCCTTTGTTTAAATCCCACATCTTGATAACTGTTAATAAAATATTCTATTAATTATAGATAAGTAGAATTATAAATATAACATGAAATAACATATAACTAGGATTCAATGTAGTAAAAAATTAGTGGATTGTGGAAATATGGACATGGAGGAAAAGAATAAAAAATTGTGGGGAATGATTGATTTTATTAATAAAACATTGAATGATTAGTGGAATGATGATGGCCACAAAGCCAAAAATACATGATTATATACATGTCCATTGGTTAAAAAAACTATGTTTTTAGGATAATATTTTTAATCATTTTCCTAATATTAAGTAATTATTTCACGGCATAAGAATCTAATGAAATATAATTAATTGATACATTTTGATTTTATATGAAAAATTCCATATTTTTCATGTTCTTAGATCAAATTCTAATTCATCCATTATTAAATGAAATAGATATCCAAGAATGAACCCCTATTTAAGAATTAAAATTTTATATTTATAGATTGTAATACTCAAAAAACAGGTTAATATATTTGTCACGATCCATTTTCCAAAACCTATATAGTTAAGGGAAAAAATTTATTAACCTAAATGTAATACTACTGGCTCATTATTAATATTTATTCATCAAATTTTTTAACAGGAAATAATTATGAATTGACTCGAATATCACGTAGTCCAATGATATGTGTGAAACCCTTATCATCATTAAATCACTGGTTCAAGTGCCAGAACCTTTTTAGATTTGATGGGTCGTCCCCCAACATATAGGTTTTCATTTTATAGAACCATATTAATATAATTTAAAAAATAAATATGACAGAAATAAATTAAATTTATTCATTAGATATAATTTTAACTATGATTTTCAATAAAACCTAATATATAAATACTTTATCCATTTATTTCCACACTTGTCCTTCCGTATTGTAGAGTGTATCTTTAGAAGAGTGAATTGACTTGGTTAATTACCAGGTTCCCCCCATTTAAGGAAATGAACTATAAATGGATCCTTAGAATGATATTTATTTCCTTCAATCTTATCCATAATTTTTCCTCATAAATTTATTTCTTTATTTCCTTCTTTCTCAAACATAAATAATTTACCCATTCCATTGAGACACTTTCCTGGGTGTCTCCATCCACATTTATTGGATGATTGAAATCATGACTTATTTTCTCTATGGTCTCCACCACCTGGGTGCTTATAAACCTTTATCCTTATCATCTTTGGTGAGTTTGGGAGTTATTTAAGGTATATATTGTTAATCATATTTTAGGAAAACTGGTTAGGCATAATCACAATATCTTTCACTCCTATAAACAAGTCATTTGGTCTCTTATTACCACCCCATCGTCCATCATGTTCAATAAAAACATGGCTCCTTCAATTTATATTCATTGATAAAAATTAATAAGCATAGTGTGAGAAGTGATATTCATAATAAAAAAAATTTATAATCATTTATAGGATATAGAAATCATGAAACTTTATTTTCAATTTAAACCACCTTGTATTTACATAGGTTATTTATTTTCATCATATGTTCTTATACATTATAATGGATTTTAATGTAAATATTAATTATTCTAAGAATATCCCTCAAGGGTTTCAAACCATGTGCATGGTAAGGCCTGTTGTCGTGTAAAATGTTATGCTCATGTCAGTCTTGATGCATCTTTTCAGAGTTTTTACACCCAGGTACATCAATTCCAGAACTATTTCCACTTGAAATATTAATACATGGATGTATTAATTGGAAGACCCACATAATATATACCTTAAAAAAATTCTATGATGTTATTATATACTTATCCTAAACATTTATATTAGGGTTATGTTTGCTAATATTTGTTTTCATAAATCAAATTCGCAATTTTTTTAATGAAGATCCTTTAATACCATCTATGGTGACCTAACCATAGTAAACTCAGAGATAATTTCTACTACCATTACATTGGAATTATTACCTAGAATAAAATACCAAAAGACCAAATATTTCAGTTTTTTTGGTAAACCAGATACATATCCGTGTCTTGTATTACAAATGAATACATTAATTACAATATATCTTATCATTCAAGGATAAATTTATTCCATATATGATATCCATGCATATCTTTCTTCATATACTTCATGTAATCCTGTGGAATGAAAAAATAAGGGTCATCTTAAATGCTCAGTAAAGGTCATGTAAATTAGAATCTATAATGATTCAATGAAAATAGTCCATATATAAATATAATAACTAAAAACACATTCCATGTAACCAATAAAATGATAAGAATGTTCATGAAAAATATAGAAAGGTAAATATCTAGAAACACATTCCATTTAAATAATTAGACGAGGTATAATTAATATCCTAAGTAAAATAAATGAAACACTTGTCATTTAATCAATGAAATGATAATTAAATGCATCCATAGATAATGTCAAAGAAAAAAACCATGGATAATAATTATAGAATACCGAATGAAGGGAATGATTAATTATCCAATTTCATGTTTCCTAAGAAAATGATACATTTATTTTCAATACTTTTTACAAGATGGTTTAACATTCTACTATCAATACCTTTTATAAGAAAGTTTAAATATATTGGTAGAAACCCATATATTCTATTCAGAAACTAACACCAAGGGGTTTTGTCCAACTGATTTTATCTCATGAGACTAATTATTCATCCTGGGGATTACTTTAAATAGTCCCCAACCAATGTATGGTATGTCCAACTCATTCCTTACATATCGAATAATCGATTTAATTAAATTAGATGTACCTTATCAAATATATGTATTGAGTAAAGGATATGGATTAATCAATATTTCCCATGTTAATGAAATATCATAAAAATTACTCACAGTATATAAAAATGGAATACTATTTAGGAAATGAAGATACTCATGAAAAATGATATGGATGATTAGGGTAAATTCAATGTTCAATGATCATATGAAATTTAATATTTTATAGGGACTCAAAAAATGAGTTCAGGGAATGTCAATAAAATACTTGGTAAAATCAATCAAAAATTATACATAAGTAGAATAAAGATGATATTTATACAAAATATCCCATCTGAAGTAAAAATAATGGGTTGTTTTCATTGATGAATGGAAATATTATAAATAGATCATTTGAAAACATTATAAAGGAAAATGTCTTCTTTATTTTGAAAAACATTTTCTTTGAAGATCACTTAAAAAAATTATTGAAAGGGTAACATTTTAATATTGAAATATACTCTTTGAAGAAAATATGGGGGGTAAACCCATACATGTCGTATAAGGCAAAGATAACATCACACTTGCAAGATAAAAATGTCTAGAAAAGTGCAGTGCTTGGAAAGAGAAAAGAAGATACCATTAAAAACATTTATTGAAGAAAAAACGGTAAAAATGTATTTAATAAATAATTTTGGAATGCATAAAACGTTTTTTTAAAAAACATTTTAGGAAAAAGAGTATTTAAAAGAAAACATGTTCTTTGACTAAAGATAAAAATGATGTGAGTTATCTTAAAAACATTTTATGAAACATTTTGAGTACTAAAGAGTAGAAAAAAGGAACTTTTATATGAAAAAAGTCATCAATAACCCAAAGAGAATTAAATTAAGGGTTTATTTAACAATTATTACATAAATTAATTTAATATAGTATCAAGAATATATAATCCAAATTAGAATGATATTGTAAAATAAACCCTTAAAATAATCATAATGTTAAAGTGAGGATTAATAAATGATCTATTTATGGGTATGAAATTTAAATCAAAAAATAAGAAGTTTAAATACATCTAGATATTTTCAATTTCATGATAAAGAAAATCATAGAATAATAACAACAATAAGGAAGTAATATAATACACTGAAAACGATTTGAATTATGGACTTTTTTGACCAATTGGAAACATTATGTTTAAATCCCCATAGATGAAATAATTCAAGTTGAAACTCCAAATACCACGAATAATGAATTATCCAGGACATATATTTTCCAATATAGTAGTATATACACCATATAAAAAAACTAGGTGCATAACATTACAATATGACCCAATTAAATTAAATTGAGGCGAATCCCTTAACTTGCATTTCCTTTTGGGTGAACGCCCATTAATTTTAGGTATAATTGATTTAGGAATGTAAATTACTTATTTTATAGAAATAATCATATTTATAAAGTTATATATTAAGTTCTTTTAATATCTAATTACCCATTTGTTAATAATCTTTTTTTAATTTCTACTATTTCTTGTATTAATTGACATGTTTTTCAAGAATATGTTAACATGTTATTTGTTTTTCCTAATACATATATCATAATATCATCATATCTAGAATGTAATAAATTATTTAATTATCATATATATTCAGTATATAATAATCCACAATATTATTAGATAAGAAATGAAATATACTATTTATGGAGATGATAAGACATACACACACAAGAAAACTACTTATATTTAATTATTATATTTAAAAATTAATATATATGTATATATATATTATCATAAAACTATCTTATTTATATAATATATTTAATATGATTCTATTAGAACTATCCTTTAATATATTTCATGTATAGCGTGAATGAATAACATCGCTTTGAGGATGCAGCAGTCCACACTTCAGAAACAATGTTATCATATTTACAAAAAATGTAAATCATTAATATATGCGTTATATGAAAATTAATGAAGTATTAATACAACATAAATATCATAAATATCATATATAAATATGGTTTCCATCAAAATTCTCATCCATGAGAGGTAGAAAAGGAAAAAAGAACAACATTGTTTTGTAAGGTAGTAGCTCACCGTATATATAGATGGTAAGATCATTACCAATTTGGTGGAATTTATTTTATGTGTAAGTAAAATACATAACATAAAATAAAATCATTATATATAAGATACTTTGTTCATTATAGAATCATGTGATAATAATAAACGAATGGTTGAAGAGGTAACTGAAACAAATGTGATCGTTAAAGAAGGTTACCGCTTATTCTGATAACTCCTTTTGGTTTATACAAAAATACTTCCATATATGGATTTATTCTCAAAGGGAGGATTATAGGATGGGGAGAAGTATTTATGGAGATTATTTGAGTAGATTTTATATGATCCAATGGTATTGATATGTTTTAATAAGTATGAGGGTTGAGTTTCTTTTTATAGTGGTGGAGTGGAATTCTTGTAAATTTTTGAAATGGTAATACCACCCATGTTTTTTATATAACATGTGGATCCACTAATGGTACAAATTATATCTAGTTGAGGATAATTTCAAAATATTTGTATAAAATATATTTTGCAAATTTTTCTCTATTATTTTTACCCTTAAGATTGATTTTTAGTCCCTTATTTAGATAAGTTTTCTCTTAATCACTGTAATTAATTTTAATTAATTTCACTAATAATTTTGGTCAAAAACACTAAAATATCATTACCTTAACTGGGTATATTTTTCCTCTTTATAGGTTCCCTCTTTGGTGTGGAATTTCTAGGTGTTGCTTTATGGATTTTATGTAGACTGTGGGGGAATTTAACGCTGTGTAACTTGGTTACACGACTAGCAATGGTTGTTGGGTGAAAGCTGTGAGAAGGGTTCACACCATGAAATGTTAAATGATATAACAAGTAGTTAAATTCGTTGATTTAATATAATTTTGGATTTTAATAATATGCAACTTTTTTTTTGTCATATTTTTACATCATGGATTTCATGACATGTAATGGAATTACACATCATGTAATGGCATTACACATCATGCAATTTCCCAAGAAGGGATTTTTAGTGCATCATTCTGTCCATTTTTGTTTTTGGGTGTCCATTCATCCATAAATTCTCTATTTATATCAACCCAAGGTTCCAATCTAGTGATTTATGGAGACACCATTTTATCCCAATCGATCTATTTGGTGATTTATCCTCTTTGCGGGTGTGGTGTGTCTCCCAATGTGAGTGATCTTTCTACTTCTTCATTTCCATTGATCACGATACCACCCTTGAATAGTTTTATTTGGATCATAGTTCTAAATTGGTGTTTCTTTTTGTGTTTTTCTAGATCTATTGTGTGATCATGTTCTGGAGGCCATTCATTTATTGTTTATGGTGCGACAATTGTTCATTCTTGAGGTATCTGGTTTTCATCTTCTCTGCCGACCAATTGTATGTAAATTGAATCTATCCTGAGGTATGAATTGTATTTTAGGGACTTCATAGATGTTGGTGGGTTTTTGTTGTTTGTGGATCCCATTGTTGGCATGTTCTACCCATGTTTCTATGTAGGTGGTTCGTTCTATAGCTTATGTTGATGAACCATATTGTTCTTTATTTATAAACTAATTTATAAATGGAATTGGCACGACAGTTTTGTGTTTTTTGAAAATTATTTTTAATGAAGAATGGTTTTACTTAGTTGCTGATGAGTGGAATGAAAAGGGGTATTTCCAATTTATCAAAAGGGGTTGTGAAATGGTTTTGAAATGGTTTTTGAAGCCTTGGAATGAATTGTGAAAAATGATCACATGGGTTACCTGGGGTACTTTGGTGGAATGTTTAGATAAAGGTGATCATAATTTTTTTTTGTGATTATCGGTTGGTTTTCTCTTGGGGATTTCATCTATTTCTTATAAATGTTGTTCTAGGGATGGATATTTATATTGTTTGAGGGTTCACTCATGGAGGAATCCTTTTCTTCCTAGGCATGTGTTCTAGGAACCCTAATGTAAAGTTGATTAATTGCGGTATGAGAAGTCTGCTAGTCTAACCTTTTTTATTCCTTAGTGCTAAGATACTTGTGATGCTACTATTGTTTCATACTATATGGACTTGTTGTTTTATCCATGATATGTATAATGATTCATGAACAAGATGATATTGAATATGTGTTTTGATTTTGATAAACCTACTTATTTTTAGAATTGTGAAAAATGTAAATGTTTTCTAAAAACGTTTTTACTGCTCATTAGGCCATGTTTTATTTGAAAAGAGAATACATGAATTATTGTATAGAGACTTGTTATGGAACACCTAGGTGGGATCATATATTAACAATTAGATTTGTCACTATGCTTCCCTTCAGTGGTTCATAGACCTTCATGTGTCTTCTAATTTATGGAAAGGCAAAGGACTATAGTGGTGTGGAGAGGTTTCATGCCAGCTGAGTTGGGTACCTAGTGGTGTGATGATGGGGATTCGTCCATGCCATCGCTTAGATTAGCTGTTTGGGTTTTATCATTTATAGTTGTACCTTTCTATTAATTATCTTGGATAAATTTATAGTCATTATGTTTGATAAGTTTTATTACAGGTATGGAATATATTTTTTAACTTTCCATCATAATTTCTTACTTCCTGTATATTTATGGAATGTATTTGATTATCTGTGGTGAAATTGTTCCCCAGTTTTTTGTTCGATGCTCAGGTGATTGTCGCCAGCCCAATGGGATCAAGAATTCCCTTTACGTATGTTTCATAATTGGTCGAGTGTTAGGATTGAGGATAACCTGGTTTGGGTCATTGAAAATTGATATCAAAAGGAGTTTTGTCCTCAAGAGTCCTTGTCTTTAGACATCTGTTAAACTAAAGATTGGATTATCGGGACTTGATAGGTATCTTGTGGTAAGTTCATGAATATAACTTGTCATAATGAAACCCATGATGTCATGGGATGTTGGTATATTTGTATCTAGTGTTGGTATTTGTTTTAAATATCACTTTATACTTTTGGATTTTTTGGTTTGAATTGATATTTATTCTGTTGTCTAATAATTTTGTTGTTTCGGTATGTAGCAGTATGCCTCTGATATGTCTTCAACGAGTTCCTTAGGAGGTATGCATCTGATAATCCTAAATGGAATTCACAAAAAGATAAAAATATAATTAAGGATATAGTGTGTGTTTTTTGTGTTATTTATCAGAATGTACCATGAGTTCAGAATGTAGTTGCTGAGGTACAAATAAGAGATGGAGGAGAGAGAGATCCATCACATGAATTCTTGCATGAGAAGCCACT